>VWPW01014798.1:413905-605280 GCA_013389825.1 Crypturellus undulatus
GAGCGCGCGGGGGCGGCCGCGCGTTGAGGGGGCAGCGGCCGCGGGCTGCGAAGCGCGGCTCGCGCGTGCTGCCGCGCTTGCCTGCGCTCTTTTGGAGTAACGGCGATGCTGGGGGGTGGTTTTATTTTCTTTCTGCGAAAAGCGCAAAACTGGAAACTTTTTATTCATCCCCCCTCCCCCCTTTTTTTTTGTGAACAAAACCCTGAGAGCCCAATGCCAGCGCGTTGGCAGCAGCGCCCTGGGAGCCCTGCGGTACCTGCGGCTGCCCCGGGAAGCACCCGTGGCAGGCAGCGGGAGGAGGAGGAGAGGGCCCTTCCATCCTCCCTCCCTCCCTCCGCCAGCCCTGCTGTCCGCAGGCTCCAACCCCAGCTCGCTGGCCCTCGCTCTCCCTCCGCCTTCGCGGTGAAGGTGGCAAGGACGGCCCATGCGGCCCAGGTGCAGGGGAGGCTTCAGCGCGGCCGCCTGTGCCTGTGCCTGTGCCTGTGCGGTCTATCCTGCGAGGCCTCCGGTGCCGCCGAGGGCCGTGGCAGAGCAGCCAGCGGCTGCCCGCGGGGCCAAGAGCCTCGTCAGAGCCGCGGTGCGTGCCCGCGTGCCCGCGCCGGGGCACACCAACCCCCTGGGGACAGGGGCGGCAAGGGGCCTCCGTGCGGTGGGCGGCCTCCTCACGGAGCCGAAGACAACCCCTCTTCCCCAAAATCACGTTTTTAGGCCTTGTCTTTGTGCGTCGTCTCCATTAAAGAATGGAGCTCGGTTAGGCACTGAATATGCCAAACTCAATATGCCGAACTACATGGTGTAGTCACAAAGGCATGTGACCTTAGTCACATTTTAGGCACACATATCTAGTGCCTGCGTTTAAAAATATGCTGCACTTTGCAAATTGTTTCACAAATGTTTCGCCAAACCCTTGATTTTTTTTTGTATTTAAACGTTGAGAAACAAATTATTTTGTAAATGGCTTATAAACAGTGCCATAATATCTGCATTAACATGTGCCGTATCTCAGTTCTAAAATCCAAGATAATTATGCATGGTGTATTCAAACATCTTTTCAGTAAAACATAATTAAAGAGCACATTAATTTTGACTTTAAAGAAAACAAAGGGGAGCCTTACTTGCGGAAAGCTAAAATTTTAACCTACAGACATCATGAATGAAAGCAGAGGTAGGACTGCTAGGCAAAATCTCTTGTACTTTGGAATGTACAGATTGTGTACAGGCTTACAGCAGAGCTAGCAATGTATTACTTGACCTATTTTTGTAAGCCAATGAAAGATTTAGGTTAACTTCATCATCATGTGTTTTTAACCACATTTTTCCAGAAAAGCAGCAGCATTTTCTAAAGCAGCTGCACATCAGAATATCTA
Organism: Crypturellus undulatus; assembly: GCA_013389825.1. Classification (NCBI taxonomy): domain Eukaryota; kingdom Metazoa; phylum Chordata; class Aves; order Tinamiformes; family Tinamidae; genus Crypturellus; species Crypturellus undulatus. The sequence continues at coordinate 415,273 of VWPW01014798.1, forward strand.
TAGAACACAGTCTGTCTTTATTTAAGTGCATAAGTCTCATTTTATGGTCTGATCTTGCCTCCATTAATACAACAGGAGTTACGCTCTTTGTTTCCATAGGAGCCTTCTTAGGAAATTCTGATTCTAAAGAAACGATTTTTAATTTTTTAGTTCTTTAAAAATCTTTATCTCAAAAATGTTTCAGTGCTAAGCAGTTGAATTATCCAGGGGAAAGGAAATTTTCTCATTACTGCAGCAATTTAGCCGCTATTTCAATCAAATATGTCTGTAGTAGAGACCTCTTTCATTCTTAACCTTAGGGAACATATTGCATAGACAAGAGACCTACAAAATGAGAACTCTGGAAAAAGTGAGAGAAATGTGAAACAGTCATTAAAAAGATTTTGGAAAAATACAGATATACTTGGCTGAAGAAGCAAGTTTCTATATGATCATCTGAGGCTATATTAAAATTGTGGATTTAACAGTCTATTTTCAGTCAATATTCATATGATACAGAGTGGTGATGATTGCGCATATTACTTAAACTATAAAACTAGAATTCAAACTACTTAAAAATAAATAGAAAAGTAATGGAAAAATCCAGTACACAGTGAAATCAGTCACTCAAATAGTATCAAAGTACTGATGTGTATTTATTGTTCTTCCCATGCAGACAGTCTTCAACTAAAGCTAAATATTGACTCTTCAAGCATAAAAACTGTGCATCTATCAACACACCTATCTACACCACCACCCATAGGTCATGTGAAAAGTTTCTTTCATTATTGACAATACACAGAGACATTTTTTCATTTTCTCTTTAAGGGGATTTCTTCACTATAACATAACTTGTAAAACTAATTGTGATGGCAAGAAGTAGCTTATTTTTGGATTGATCTAGGAAGAAATACACATTTATAGAGGTTATTTAGAATTGATTACTAGATTTGCAAGCATATCCTGAACAGTTTTTGGTACTCTGTGCAGCATAAACTCATTTACTAATATCAGTGAACCATTGCTTTGTATGTATACCTCAAAAATATAATAATGCACGCATATATAAACACACACACTCTTTACACTTTCTAAACCAGAACCTCAAGATAGAAAGGCATGTTTTTGCTCTACTAGGAATTCTGTTAGAATCAAAATATTCTTATGTTTTTGAAGGACAAAATGAGTCTACTTGACCATAAAAAAAAAAAAATCTATTGTCTTCATCTTGCTAAAATAAAACACATAGATCCATGCCGTGTAGTAGCAAGAGCCGTATTATTTTTTTAAAAAGAAAACAAACACATTATTACGCGACTCCCAAACACAGCTAATGCTAACCTAAATTTAAATCATCCTAAGTGCTCTTTGAAGAGTTTGAATGAACTACAATCACTCCTATTTTGATTTTTTTTTTAGGCTATTTAAGTCTCTCAAAAAAATAACAGCTCTCAAACTACCTTTTTCAATCAAAGTAATTAGGACTTACCTTATGGCATCCAATCATGATATGAAAGGCTTGGGACATAGCTGGGAAGCTAGCTAGCTTTACAAAAATACATTTACACACTAAATCTTATTCGAAAATAGTTTGTCAGCCTTACAGAGACAAATAATGAAATTCATCCTTGATTCAGCCTAGTTCAATTCATGTAATATGTCAGATTACCCACTGTTTGTAAGGTCCCTTCACAGAGGATTAAATCACCCAATATTGCAGACCTTATGTAGGCATGGAAAATAATAACAAAAAATCATTCTAATTTATTAATAATTGGCTTCAAATGAGGTTTACCTAAATAAATAACATGACTACTTTGCTCTACTGTAACCATGCTCATCCATAAAACTGCCTTAGGTGAGCCTAGGAAAGTCTACCTTTTTCTTAGTCAGGATTAACAGAAATCAATTGGAACTATACTAGTGTTATCAGAGGAAAAACTGGTACAGAGTGATAACTTCAATAGGGCATACCATAGTCCATATCCTGTTTTGTTTGTGATAGCAGCAGGATGGCAATAATTGGAGGTAGATTTTAGATAAATACATAGTAACATATAAAGGAGAAAGTAATATAATTCTCGTATAAATGAAAAATATCAGAAGTACATATACCTTTTATCAAAAAGTTAATTTATCTACCTATATTTAAAGTGATAAAGCTGCCTGTATGTTTACATAACTCATACTATTCTCTACTGCATTTTTTTTGCTTTTTATTTACACAGTTTACTTTGATTTTTACAAATATTCTGAAGCAGAATATTTGAAAAAAATGTACTCTCCATGCCTCAAGTTGTTTTTCTCTTGCATTATTAAAAAAGTAGACATCAGATCATGACTGATCAAATGATCTAAGAGTAATAAGCCAAGGACCAGATGCAAGAGCCTTTTCAATTACAAAAACATTTAAAGACAGCTGTACCATATAAGCTCTCATGGATGAATCATTTGCTTGCAGCATCTGGTTAGTTTTGGCGATGCCTCTACGTACTGTATCTGTTCCGAGGCATGAACTAAGTTTATTTTCCCATATACACGTGTGCCTTTCTTGACAATAAACAGGAACTAACACTTTGGGTCTTATATTTTGTGGCAGGAAATAAAGAATACTTTGAGCCTCTGTAACACCTGTAGAATCAAAGTGGTGATTATATGGCTAGGTTAAACTAACCATTATTATTTTACCAGAATAAAATACTTCTGTCTTTAGCCAGAAAAAAACCCACATCCTGTACTTGTGAATTTCCAGTATTCTCATCCCACTCATACAAAAAAAAAAAAAAGAAAAAAGAAAAGAAAGAGAAATATACCTCCAAGAATGTTACTCTGATGAGTCACATTACTGATAGTCTGAAAGCATGTCCAGAAAATAAATAGCCTGCTGACACCAGGACATATCTGTAGAGCAGGTGAAGCAGTCAGTGTGAGAATACTGTTACTTCTTGTGGGTCAATAATACGGCAAAGATAAAATTTGAGAAAGATACATATATGTAGCCAAAATATTTCTAAATATGCATGCTCTTTCAGATTTTTTTCCCTCTTTTCTTAGATAAAGATGTTCCTCATGGCAGGAAGAACAAACTGACTAAGGACTGAAGTATCTAGCCTTCTCTTAGGCTCAGCATTTAGAAGTTGCTCTCAAAACAATATGGTTTCACAGCATTACTTTTCTGGCTGGCTGTCATAAGATCTGAACAACCCTTTGCAGTTGTTCTCATGATGACACAAGCCACGTTGTTGAAACAGTATGTTCTAAAATAAAATGAACAGTATGTACAAATTATACATACAGAGAACTGGCAGGCAGTACTAAACCGTAAGTGAATAAAGTTCTAAAACTGACCATTAGGAAGCAACTGAAAAAAGAGAAGCTAAAGCATTTTGTGTTCACCCTTAAAAATCACACAGGTACCGGACAGATATTTCACAACATGTGCATGCCTAAATTGCTTATTAGAATAATACACTTTGGTACAAACCATCTTAACTATCTCCTTTTACAAGAAAAACAATAAATATCAGCTTATTTGTGTTTATCAACAAATTAAATGAAAAGAAGCAAGTTGACTTAATACAAGCTCTGTTACATGAGCAGAAAAGTAACAAGGTTTTCTGAGTGAGACAGACACTGCTTTCACATTTACTCTGGAGGCAGGAGAAGGAGTGATGGGTGGGATACGGTTGTCTAAGCTGGGGCAACCATTGCCATTTTACACAGCCCGGGCTGCGTCCCCCAGCAGAGCGTGTCTCCAAGCTGCCAGTCCTGTGTGGAGGTCCTGGATACTACAAAATATCTAGAATGGCACGGGGCATCTTCCTTGAACCAGCTCAGTCCCACCCCGTGCGTGTCAGGAGAGTGGGCCTTCTACTGATGAAAAACACAATGGTAATATTTTATAGCAAGGTCTCATACCATTAAGAACACTCATAGTGATGCCAGAGTAGCATCTTATCTTTTCCTTTTGCCTGTAAAGTTTTTATTCTAACTTGGTGACCGTTTTTCTTGTCTTTCAATTTTGTGGGTGTTGAAGGGAAAAGTGAAGAAATAAGAAAGAGGTTGGCCTCAGATTACTTCAGTATAGTCAAAAGTACTGAAGATTTTTATAATTTTCTTGTTTTTATAGTGAATGAGAAAAAAAGGAAAAAAAAACACTCTACCATTTACAGCTTTCAGACATGCAGAGAAACAAAATGGAAACAGACGGAAGATGAATGACCATTCAGCATTTGCTGATGTCACCCATGAAAACCTTCAGAAAACCAGTAGACATTCTGAAAAAAATCTGGTTTCCAAATTTAGGTACCTAAAAGCTGACTGTTTTGAAAACATGATCTCCTTTTGAATGGTGAACTATTCTGAACAAGGTTGATGCTCACCTGCCTAGTATCACAGTTCCACAAGTGATTACTGGTTCTGGTTATCCTCGTATGCTTAACAGAAAAGTTGCATTTAAAGTACATATCCAAAAACTTAAGGATCTCTCTGGACCCATATCAGTATGTAAGTATATATTGTTTTTTCTAGACTGTATTTTATAGTATTTGTTTATTTGAATCAAATTCACTGTGGTTTTAATACTGGTGCAAATATATATGTCTGTGTAGTTTTATTAGCATACTAATATCTAAGTTTTATTAGGAGAATGTTGGCTTCACTAAATGTTATATATGTAACAAATCCAGCTTTGATGCTGTTGATCATCAGACTAATATTTTGTATGTGACATAAAGCTGGCAAAGCCAGAGGAGTGATTAGACTCACCATAAACCAGGCAGCAATAGTTATGTTCACATAAGTTACATCCCTCTCCTACACATGGGGAAATTTCTCTTGCTACTTCTTGTATAGTATATGTTTCAAAGATATGCCTTTTTTTACAGTATTTAAAAAAACAGAGTAAGAACATGGGATACACCCATGGGATACACGAACAGCAGCTGTCATAGCTTCCTTCTATGTTTCTAAACACAGCTTTGCAGCTTTTTTTCCCCCTCTCCTAATAGGCAATAAAACAAAGCACACATGAAAACATTTTCAGTAGAGAGGAAAATTCATTCTGAGTTTTGATTTCTTAGTGCAGAGAATCCTCGAGTTTACATTCTTCAACTGAATGGCAATCAATTTGTTGCGTTGCACTAGCAGGAACAACTTTTTTCAATGTAAAAGCTGGACTGGAGAAACATAATTACATTTTCCAAATCTTTTGAAAGTTTTATTTCATGTTTATTTGGTCGGCGAAGCAATATTTTAAATCCTCCAGTATACAGAATTATTATCTACGGTACAATTCTGCTGGGAACCCAGGATTTACGTAGCTGTCCTGATAAATTGCTCCAAAGCCTGAACCTGAAAGCCCATATTACAAAGGAGCAAGGAGTCTGTACTCCCAGGAATTCCAGCTCCTCACTTCCTGCACAACCTGCCACATGCATCCCTGAGGAATCAGATGGGCAGGCAACAGGAAAAAGAATTACTTCAAATGTTTGCAAGCTGAATTTCATCTAATGAATGGCTTTCATCTAACCCATTAGAATCGTCTAGCTGTAAAAATGTTCAAAGTAGTTGAGCTGAAAAATAAACTTGCAAAAACACTGTGTGTGTCAGTTAGCTAGAACAAGTTTAAGTTCTTGAAAAATTTAATCACTATTCACAATTATTTAGCAAAAGATTAATAAGCAGTTACATTTGCCAGGTTGATACATGACTAAATTAATTAAATCCATAAACATTTCCTGCCCCCCAAAGTCAATTTAAGTATTAGTTATTTGTAATTTTATACTCATGCTGATTGATCACCTGCTATATGTTATTATTACTTTTTCCAAATTAAATAAAAAGCAAATTTGCAAATAAGTTTCATGACAGCTGCATCAGCTAGAAATATGTATTGCATGTATATATATTACATATTTAGAAATTTCTCTGTTGCTCATATAAGTGCGTGAAAAAAGCTAGAAAATGAACCAACAGTTTAGATGAATCCTTGTTTATTATGAAGTTTTTATGTGTTTTCCAGTTATTCTTCCAGTTGTAAATATATTTCACATATTTCTTATAAAAAAAACAGATTACTATATGACCCTCACCCTCACTGTACTGAAATCTTCTTTCCCAGTATCAGAGACTCTCTTGTGATTTCAGTAATAGACTGTTCTTGGATTTATGAATAAAACACAGTGTAAATCATGATGTGAAGACATGTAATTCTGTTTTCTGTGATTCTCGAGCTTTTTCCTTGTTCCCACCTTTGAGTCCCCTCCCGCCTGCCTTTTTTTTTTTAATTGCGGGGCAGGTTTTGCCTAATCCGTACTATATAAAATAAGGTGACTATCCTATTTTTGCTTTTTTTGTGAAGCTATTCTCTTATGGTTAAGTCTCCCTTCTTTTCCGCCATCTCTTCAGTGCGCGTTGAAATGTCAATGAACATTTTAAACTTTTTCTATTTCTGCTAGAATCACTTCAGAGAGGGAAAAAAATCTGTAAACCAGAAGATAAAAATACCCCATTCAATCTTTTCTCTGTGTTTTAATAACTGAGGGAAATCCAAGTTGTAGAACTTGTCACCTCATTATAATGAATAATTGTGTTTTTACTGTCTCATTGGGGCTAAAAGAAACACACTAAGTCTAAGCATTATTTATTTGCTGGAATTGAAAAAAAAAAGTCAGGAGATGCAACACCATGCACAAATTCTTTTTGTAATATGGAAAAAAAGAACCATATCAATATATAACACGAAGCATAAAACCCCTCAGTGATTAATATCTTATTTTCCATCACCATAATCCTGCAATACCAAAAAAATTCATTAGTTTCAGTGAGTACAGAATAAAATTCCATGTTTTAGGTGTTCTTTTTTTCCTGTTTAAAATTTTCAGCAACACAGCAATGAGACGTAACCTTCTTCTAAAGACAGGTTCTCATTCTCCAGCAATTCTCATTTTGCTAGATCTCAATGTTCTTCTTTAATGCCTGAGGGACTTTATCTTCCTGTTTGGCACAGTTCTAAATTGGCTTAAATCATATTTATCCAACAGTTACCTGCATTATGTTTTCAAGGGTAATTTGTGTCCTTCTCCTCTTGCATTTATTTCTTGTGCTCTGTAGGGTTCCATTTTGGCCCTGCTCTTATTCAGCATTCCAAAGCCGCCTGTGCACAGGATTATTCATTGGCATGATACTAGTTTTCATTTCTATGCCGACAAGACACAGATCTATTTGTCAACCAAACCAGCAATTTCCAACTCTCCTATTACCATATTGACATGCTGGTGACTATAAAAGCTGCTACGAGCATCAATTTTATTCAGTTAAACAAACCAGAGCTGTTCATGTCTGACTCTCGCTTCAACTCAAACCCACTTTGAGTTTCTAGCCTAAATTTAAAATGCAGCCCAGGTTCATTGGTTAAAAACCTTGTGTGAAGCTTTAGTTGTAAGCTCCCCTTTCAGTATTGCAGAAGATGAACATTTCCCATTATTAGTTGAAAAAACACATGCTTATTGCTTATTCATTGCTTTTATATTCCCTAGATTGAATTATTTTAATGCCTAGCTTGTTGATTGGCTGGTGAGATCAATTATGAATAATTTCATTTTATAGTAAGTTCTGCTTCCAGGGCAGTGCATTGTGCAGAGTAATGCAGGCTTCATACCTCGTATTCTCTCATGGTGCCTAGTGACACACTGCAAAATCTATTTGAGCTACTATTGCTGATGGCCTACCAAGTTTTTCTGTAACTTTACCTTTTTTTAAGATATATTCTCAGCAGGGAGCTGATCCTACCAAGTTAAGTTAAAGGGAGCTTCATCACTGCCAGTTGTAAACTCATGTCCTTAAAGCTGTGATACAAATACTGGGTGATGGCTTTTCACTCGTATCCTCTGACATTAGGATAAAATAAGTTTTATATACATATATATGTATAACCCTTTTTTTTCCCAATCCTAAATTGCCAAGTCTCTGCTTACTTCATGTTTTTGAGAAAGAGCAGGTGTATCCAAACTGGCAGATTCAGAAGCAATTTTTAGCTCCTGAATCTGGGTGTTTGCGCAGTTTGGCTGTGTGCTGCATATTGAAATGAAACCTAAGTATAAACACCATGTCTTTGCAAACTCTGATTTTCTGTGGAAGGGAACGCTCCTGTGTGTCCCAATAGGGCCTCATGTCAGGGTGATCAGAGGACCAGGACTGACAGATGCAGTTTAGCTGTGTCTGATGACGGTCTGAATATACCACAAGCTGCATCTGATTTACACAGTTATCTGACAAGTTCTGGCTTGTGAAGGTGTTTGGTCTAGTCAGCTGCCAAGGATTAAGCTGTTAAATTTGACTTTGGTTCTTGTAGTCCCTTGTAGGAATGTGAACTAAGCACTCTTTTTCATCAACCAATAAAACAACACACAAAAAAAAAAATCAAACCCCACCTCAGCAAACAAACAGTAGTACTAGCAGCCCGATTTTTCAGGATACCTTATTCTCACAGGTAGCCTCCTTCTTGGGTACCCTACTTCTTGGATGGTGTGACTGAACTCAGTGAAAATTCTCCATTAAAAGAAACACCACCAACAACAAACAGCATCATTACCAAATTCTGTTCTAACCTAAGAAAGGGCTTGCATGGCAGACTTGCTACTCCACCTCACTGGTCTTGTCGTGACATGCATTTCTGCTAAAGAGACAACTGCTGTTTTTTTGTTGTCATTCAGATTTGCACACACAGATGCAGTCACACTGATCTGAGGAAAGGTCTAGGTTTAACACCATTTTTTTAATTATTTAGTTTTACATCCAACATCTTCTAGCCAGAGGAAAAAAAAAAAAGCTTTATCTCCCTGATTTTTTTTCCAATGATCAGAAAATTAAATTTACCAGAATAACATTATGAGAATATAGTTCCCGAGAACACAGGAAGAATGAGATGAGTAACGGAGAAACAGAGGATTTATGACTGTCTAAACCACTGATAATCAAGACAATCTCCTATATTTCATTCAGAACAGACTGCAAAACTTACTTGTTTGTAAAAAGTCCTTAGATGGGGAAGATTTGCTGTACAAATGAGTGGTAATTCTTAAAAGAGAAAGACCAACTGTAGAACCTGTAAAGTTGCAGCTAATATGGTACTACAGGGATTATGCTGAAGATTAAAATACTTTGGCTCTAGTGACTGCTGTAATGAGAATACATATAGAGATAAACTGACAGAACTGAAAAGTATTTAATTTAGATGGCAGACTACAAAAATTAATGTGAAAATGAGAATTGCTATGGGTAATGGATTGAGGGTACAAGATTCTCCTTTTTTTTTAAGTGTTAACCTCTTATATTACATTGTGATACTGTAATTAAAATGGCAACATTCTTTGTTTTGGGAATATATTTTAAATTCCTAATTGCTTGTTACTTCCTGGGTTAGAAAGATCTGTAAAGCCAATTCTGAATGACAGAATTAAAGGATTTTTAACAGCAATACAAAGGAATGAGTGAGCTTCATTGTACCAAGCAAAAGATTAAGCAGCAACTTGTATTAATTGTTGTGATGAAATTGAAATGTTTTTGATTATTAGATCTGTTCTGGCCCATGTTGAAAATGAATGTAGAAATTTAATAAATTTCTTTTTAGTAAGCCAGTCCTTAAAAACTTGCCCCAAACTTTGAGCATCTTTGATGTTCAAAGACTTTGGCTGAGATCAGAGGCAAGGAAAAGATGAGGACCCCTTCACAGTATTTTTACCTTTGAAGTCTCAGGTTAAAAGTATAATTAATGTTTGCTTAGACAATTGAAAGGACAAAGGATAAGATCATAAATTATAACAACAGACACATGACAAATGTTTTGCATGAAATACATTTTTCCTATCAGGAGAGAGAATACTTCCCTAGTGCATTGCCAAAGAAGTTGGCATTTTGTACAGAGTGAATTTTAGGGAGAAAAGATAAATTTAATTTTTGTTTGTAGCCATTTAAGTGGGAAGGAATAAAGATTTCATTTGTAATTTCCCCCTTTGTTCTTTCTGTTTCATGCCAGGGGTAGCAAACATGCACATTATCCAACTGTCAACATATCCCCTAGACTCAAGCCCAGTACAGTACATCCGACATCTCCCCCATGCAAGTCTTTCATGAAAGATTCCCTGTCATTCAAGATCATACTATTCCCTCCTCTACTTATTTCTAAGTGTCACTCAGCTCCATTCCTCCAGCTTGGAAAAACGTCAAGAACTTTTATCTTCAGAGTCAGTTGCCAGTTCTGTTTAGCGAACAAGCCAGCAGGGACCTCTGGTGCCATCAATGCAGTTCAGTCAGCACCCCTCTCTTTAGGGATGGAATATATCATTATCCCGATGGCTGGACAGAAAGAAAAAAAAAAAAAAAGTGCATTTTTAGAACAGTTCTCAGGGAGCAGTTACTGGAAATCTCCTCCCTCGAGACAGTCTATTGGCAACAAGTTTTGCTGCTCTGACATGAGGTATTGCATCAAGGCCCACTCCTGTCACTAATAAAGTTAGTGGGAAAAATGCCATTCTTTTCAAGTGAAGTCAACAGGATTATTATGGCAAATAAGAGCAAAAGAATATACCTTGTATCTTCAAAGGCAAATGTAAAGTCCCATTACAAGTGGGAATGCCACTTCATTTCTGTTTTCAAGATTTGGCTTTATTTTTAAATCAGAATCTGAACACTTTCAACAAATTTAAAATTCACAGTAAAGAAGAAGGAAGTTTGAATTGTTTCAACTGCTATTTTCATAATACAACATTTCCATTACTGGGTTTGGTGGTGTTTATTTTATAGATTTGCTTCTTAAAAAGAAAGCCAAGAACGGGCTGTTTCATTGTTGACAATTTTTTCTTTCTCTAAAATAAAACACTTCCTCTTAAACAAAACATAGACATTGCAGAGATTCTAACTTTTAACAAAACTATTGTTTGATGGAGAGCAATTTTCTGAAAGTTCTCCTTAACCAGCTCTATTAGCCTTTGTAATTGCCAATAGAAACGTTACACAGCTGTGATAGAAAATATTATCCAGCCTGCTCTGATTGAATGAAGAATTTCTGTTCATTTCAGATGTCAGACCCACAGGTTTTTGAATGCAATAACACATAAGAGCTAATCCTACTACTGGCAAGTGAAACTTTCCCATATAGAAATAACATCGTGTTGGGATTTTTTTTTTATATTGGTTCATTTTTTTTCTAGGATATTATCATACTTGGCAATACTGGGTTTAATTCCACTTAAAATGACAGAACTGAATTGTCATCATTTTTAATGGGTTGAATCTATGCAGTTCATCAGAGGTGCTGTTAAATCTAATCAGAAATTAGACTGTAAAATTAATAGGCCTATATTCCACACGGTGTTATTTTATAAATTTGGAACTGCAGCAGGTTTTGAGTTTCATATACGGTGCAATGAAGCGGTGCTGTAGTTTTCAGTTTAAACAAATAACCAGTAATATTAACTGGTATGCTGTGCTAGAACATTCAGTGGCTGTATTTTACTTTAAATTGAGGGTGAGGAGGAGGTATGGTACCAAATCCATTAGTTTCATTCCCGTGCTTTAAACTTAGGGTAAATGCAGTGGCTAAAAGCCATAGGATAACTTACCCTGGTTTATTTTTATATACCAAACATCCCTTTGGTTTTGAGCATCTCTGCACCCACTGGTGGCTGTCGGTCATCGCCTGTCTACGAGCACATCCCCAAGGAGTCTGGGGCCTACACACCAGCCAAAGCTTCCCATACCCAGAGAGCAAGACAGGAAAATCCCAGGCGGGGACCCTTGAGGATTTTCCTCCTCTTCCCAACATCAGTGGGCGCTGTGCTTGTTGCCCCCGCAGCAGAAGCAGGCAATCTGGCTCAACATATGTAACATTATGTAACGCTGCCAGAGCTGCTGCTGTTGACAGTGAGCGATGAAAGGGCCGTAATGAGCAGATAGCTAACCTGACTTCCCTACGCCGAAATGATTCACTTCTGAGGGTAATTTGCTCCATTTTAACTCTGAGTACCTCCCACGTAATCATTATACAGTGTTACTATAAAACCTCAGGGTTCATCTGCAGAAACATTTCTTATGCTGAAGTTCTCTGTGGAGACATACTTATAAAAATTTGTATGAGAGGCAGATTAAATAGATAAGAGCATAAAAACAGATTATAGAATAAATGCAGTTTTGTAGTTCAGCCCTTTAACTGGGAGGCAGGAGCTTAAATTCTTGATACTCCTACCGACTTCTCTAATATTGGACAAGTTGTTCATTCTCTTGCATCTCAGTTGCTTGGATTTGAAATTCGGGTAACACTTTTTTCAATCCATTCTGTATTTTAGATAGACACACTGTAATATAACAAGAATATCCTCACTAGAAACACCAGCACTGTGTCTAGCATCTGGATCTCAACAAAAAATCTCTAACAAAATATTAACAACACATGCATATTTCTCTTGGTTCCAATTTGTATTTTATTTTTTTTATAAATCCTGCTAATTGTTCCATATCTCCAACCCAAGACAAAGAGCAGTGCTTGCCAAAAGCGAAAGAGTAAAATCAGTAGGGAAATCTTCCACTCCTCTCCACCATCCTTTTATTTTAAACAACTTTATAGAGAATACAAGACAGTGAAAAAGAGAATTTATAAAAGTGATTAAAAAAATCTGCTTAGTGGTATCACTTTGCATTAATAAAGCCATTCACTGAAGTAATCTCACTCTATACCATTAGTGCATGGCAATGCAAAACAAGGTGAAAACCTTTGAAAAAGTACTTAAAGGAATAAATCTGCACAAGGAATACACTTTCTCTCTATCATAATTGCACATTTAAGAGGCCCCTGCTTTACTGGCGGCAATTCAGAGTGACAGTGGTTAGATTAATGCTGTCATCTTGTAGCTGCTATTTTAGAAATCATAGTTGTACAATTTTCAAAGTGAGCAGTTTTATAAAATTAATTATATAATATTGTTTATAAATTTAAACCACACAATTAATGTATTATTCAGACATGCATAATGGAGACTTTGTGTTGAACGATGCTTTAAGAAAGAAATCTGATTTTGAAGCTGAAATGATTGATTTATGAGGTAAAATTAAAAGTGCTAAATCTGTATTACTTGGCTACTCACCAGCTAAGTGGATGGGGGTGGTATTAGAAATGCCTATATATAACCAACTGCAGTGCATGAACATAAAAGATTCAGAGAGATTATTTAAAGAGAAGCAAGGGGATTAACCTAGAAGTAAATGGTGAAGATTTAAGAAAGGCAACTGACTATCAAGGGAAACTAGACAAGAATTAGATTTTCCTGCCTGAAGCAGCAGCATCTTCTCTGACACAAACTAAAGGAAGTTTTACTTTCCGAAAATTTAAATCCGTTTCACAGAACACTATCAAATTCAAAGTCAGCAAACCCAGTAACTTTGCTCATTAATATCTTACTAAGTAGGCAGTAGGACTTTAATCTAAATGGTACCCATATGAAAAAGGGCAACCACTCGCTTCTAATGAAGAAAGGTCTTCTGCAGCAGCAAATGATCTGACTTCTTGGTACATACACTTTCCATTTTCGATTCATTTGAAGAAGAACCGATGCCATTACATGTGATGAATATCACACTGACTCATAGGCAGCTCCATTAAAGAGTAAGACTTTACACCAGGTAAAATCATCCATCCTTAACTTTTAAAAAAGCTAGCATTCTTTTGGCATTCTGGCATTCTGATCTAGCTGTGATGATGCTAACAAATTTTAACTGACTGCTAACAGTTGAAGTTGCTTATTTTATCTCACTGAATCTCTTCACTAATAAGTTTAAGAAAATTGTATGAAATTATATTTATGTATGTAATGGACTTTGAAGAAACATATCAAAACAATATAGTGAGCTTTCTTTTTCAAGCATCCTTTTCAATTATATTAAACGAAAGAGAATTTTAGTGAGTCACTGTCAGCTAAATCCCACAAACATGCAAGTAACTCTTACTCAAGCTAGCCTCCTTCAGGAGAAAACAAAACAAAAAATGAGTGTGTTCATGAAAATTACTCCAATGAAGGCCAGTTCCTGTTCTCAAAGAACAGGAGGAGATATGCTCAGCAGGAAGGTTTGTATAATTTAGTAAAAAGCTAGATCTAAAACCCTCCACGGTTTTGAATTGAGCCCTAATAATATTAAGGAAGTAACACATTTCTATAAAGCAACTATGAGGAGTGGACTGTAATTTGCTTTTAGGCTATAAGGAACAAACAAACAAACAAGTATTTTCATAAATTGACTGCTGACACATATTGTGAAATAGAAATAGGACAGGGTGGATCATCAGATATCTGGCTTTGAACTTAGATATCTAGTTCCATCAAAAAAGTGACAAAGAAAACCATTGCATCAGCACTGACTTTTTCACCTTGAATTGATTAACAAAATGAAATAAAATTCACACAGATCTTGTAATTTTTGTTCAGCGGGTGTTTAGAAATATCTATATTACATGTTCTTTGTGCATTAGTGCCTATACCATCTTCTAGCTGATTAAGTAGTAACTGTAAGTTCATTTTAGGACTTAGCTTTGCATTTGTGATCCATTAATTTTCTTGTCAAAGCAGCTTGGCCCTCTACCCACTGAAACATTGACATACAGTATAGACTTCATTCCTTCCTCTTTCATCTTACCTTCATACTTTGATTGTCAACTTTATATCTTGTTTTTATCCACTGAGTTTCAGCCAGAAAACTATAACCAACATTACTTCCTGCATTTGAGTGTATGTGTACACTCTTATGTCACGTGTGATGAAGTGACATTATGAACTTCCAGAAGAAGTACCAAAGTAATGTGTATAGCATCTCAGATACAAACTGAAATAGAAGTTCATAACAATCTGACAATATCATCTTTACTTGCACATACTATCGAACATGTAGCCAGCAATATGACATTTGTATACATGCTCACATGTCTGTTCATGCACTCCCCTGGCTGAAATATGATTATATTCTCCCACAAGACAGACCGGCCATTAGGCACAACATGGTAACCAACAGAAATGAAAAGTTGCAGATAGCCATCTAGCAAAATGCTTACAGAAATCCAGGATACAAACAGGATAGCTGACTGCTTTCATAAAAAAATAATGACCTAAAATAACATATCTGCTGTTTTAGACTTCATTTGTTATCTAACAAATTAGACTACAGTCTATTACGGATGACCTGGTGGCCTTCTAGGATTACAGACCAGAGCACAGGCTATTCAGCCCAAAGGTTAGGGCCAGTGTCCAGAACTGGGAAAAGAGCCAAACGCTCATGGCCAAAAATCAAGAACCAGAAAGTCAAACCAAGGGTCAGCAGCCGGAGATGGGTATACGCATCGACCCGAGAATCACGAGCTGAAATCAGAAACCTTCAAGAGAAATTACAATCTCAGGGCGCAAGGCAGACATGGTTCCGAAAATTTTCAGTGCCACGTGTGAAAGGATGTCCTCAGACTTCAAGAGCTCCTTATGACTTATTGGCTCATGTGCTCTAGTTAAACCCTTAAAAACACGTCCAAACTGCAGAGAACATGATTTACTACTTCAGAAGAAGGTCTCATCCCAAATTAGCAATACAGAGGATGCTGTGAAAATCAGGCTCTCAGTATAGCTGTGTGCATGGCATAAGCAGTATATTTTTGCCTCAGTCATGCTGCAGACAGGCCAGACATCTACCAGCTCACTTCTGGTGAATGCATGGTTTGTTAACTAACAGACACAGTTAAAAGAGAGAGTTCCTCCCTCCATTCTCCACCTACAACTCCAACGTTCTCCCTACTACAGCACAGCCAGCTGTAGCAGACCTATTTTCACAGTCTTTAGGTAAAGAAGATGAGTTCCACTTAAAAATTCTCTTCTAAGACTTATTTATGCATCACAGTTGTGACTTGTCTTACAACAGGTTGTGGGTTAAATGACTTTTTCTTTGACCCTTGTGATTTTGAGAGGAGGTATTGAGGACATGAAAGCAAGAGAGAAAAGCTTTAAAGACTCCTGTAATAATAAAAATTAATATTCAAATACTTTATACATATCCGCAAGAACGTTCAAATGGCTAGTAAAGAAAGTGATATGTCAAAAGAAGTCATTACACTGCTGCATCAAATAAATGCAACCATAGAAAAAAATTCCAGGAAGAACATGGAAAATTAACTATCTTTCTATCCTTCCAAAGCAATTGAGGATTGAGAGAGTTGGAAACCTTTTCTCTCTGTATTATAATGATTACACAGATTATTAGAAGGTACTATTTCTACTAAAGCTGATCCAGCTACTGCAGAAGTATTACATTCATGTACCATTTCTAAATTTGTTACTAACATACACCTGCAGAATCTGTGAAATGCAAAATGAATTAAAACAAACAGATCAATGTTGCACAAGTATGAAAAGTTTAGACTTTTGATAAGATTTGACCTTTCTGTGTCTTTTTCATTGTATCACTTCAGAAAACGGTGCCAAAATGTCAGACTGGACCTCCACTTGTAAATCTGTATGCACAAAGCGGCAGTGGATGAGTGTCAAATGCAGCAGGACCCAGCATGAAAAATACAGATGAAAGAAAAAGGATTTCCCTTGGATTTCCCCTGGATTTCCCCACTGGGAAGTTTGCTTTACCTTGGACTCATATCTTCACCATGCTAAGCCTCTTTTCTGCTGGACTGCTAGCACACAAGAAAGAGCAGCTTTCCGTCCTTGCAGGGTTTGTATAAAGACTGGGAGAAACCAAGGTCTTGCACTCTCAGGGACACAGCAGTTAATGCGTGCAGCACGTTAGCAGGAGGGTGTGCAAGTGAAATACACACACGGAGTGTGATACTTGTGCAAAGGATTGAAAAGAGACAGATACTCTGTACAGGACCTGGACTTGCAGTTCTTGTTGAAAGTCAGTGGAGTAACATCTACAAGCTTCTCCCTACCCACATGCACAAGCCAGTATAATGCTAATGCTCAAGCAAATTTGGGAGCCACTGCTTAAGAAGTGCTGCAAATCCCTCAGCTAGAGGGTTTTTCAGTACAGTAGTGAGCTTCTTACCAGAACGGTGCTCATTAAGCTATTCTCAGTGGTCAAATCTAGCTTAGTACATTAAATCTAGCTGAAGTACATCAGAAATTAAATATGCAAATATTGCACTGTTGGTCAGAACACCAACCTTTTTTGGTTTTTGGTTAGCAAAATTTTTGTTGAAGATTCTTTGTGACCTCACCCTATTTTTATTTCTTCATGAAAGCAAAATATTGTCTGCTTTCCTCCTTCCTTCACAGCATATTCTGCCTCTTATTGACAAATCACTTATGACACTAATTTATTAGCATAAAAATATTACTACACTCAGGACAGTCGTCTTTGATTTACTGCACCAGGGTGTTTCATTTGCCAAGGTCCTATCATCTCTGCTGATCATTAAAAGTCTCATGGCTTTTTATTCTACCCCTACTCCAAGGAAGGAGTTCTGCCGTGTTACCTTGGCTAAAATCCTAAATTTCAGAATTACTTTGCAGACTGACAGAAGATTCACTGATGAAGAAGAAATACAAGACGGGGTTTTCAAAACCACCTTGTTTACATTAGTCATGCTCCTAAAATCAACAGCAAGGCAGGTAGAAAAGGAAGTATATAAACATAGTTAAGTCAAGTGTAAGGAAAATTAGAGAAAAGAACTTCAAACTGCACTCTTCTTATCCTTTGTATGTGAAAATTACCTTCATCGTGGCAAAAAGCGAAATGAAATACATATATCCTTTTCGCATATATGTATTACTTCAGAGCTTGATTTAACTTTGTGAAAATGTTAATATCCATTTTATATAAATGGGATCCACTCACTGTACCTTGAAACAGCTGCTGAATTTCACTGCAGACAGAGACATGGTGGAATGTGGGAACACAAGTGTTTTTTTGGAAGCAGCATTTTACTACAAGGGAGATGGAAACTTAACTTGGTAAGTTACTGTTTCAGTATTTCTTTCCCTCCACATACCTCTCTCTGGCTTGCTGTATCAGTGACTGTCCACTGATACTAGTCAAAATAAACAAGCCCTGCATCTCTGTAATAATCCAGATTAAATATAGAATTGAGGCCAAAATTTCAAAACTATACTACATTCTGCAGATAATTGATAGGATATTTTGAAAAAGAAACCAAAGTTTTATTGACCTACAGGTTGCGGCTCAGACAAAATCCATGTAAAATCAATTGCTTTATATTTAATTCGAAGGGGTTTTTTTTCTGGAAAATGAAAAAAAATGTCTTAACATATAACTTAGGATAACAAGTTATTGTATCATATCTTCATTTTCTCAGCCAATAATAACTCAAACAAAGCAAGCCAAAGCAATTTTGCTATTATTTAAAAGTTATATGCTGTCTAAATGGGATATGAATAAAACAAATTCACAAACATTTTTAAATCTTTCAGCAAGAGATTTTTATATACATGTTTTCCGCAAATGGCTGAAATGGCTGTTGGCCACAGTAATAAATTTAAATGCCCTCTGTTTGTGCTATGTATATCTATTCGTCCCTCAGTCACATCAAATCATGCTACGATTTATTTCCAAAGGAACTGTTCTTATTTTGACTGGAAAATAAGCAATTCTCTACTTACAGGGAAAGACACTTGGATTTGAACACAAGGAAAACAACACAGTGAAGGTATACATTCAGCATTAAAAAATAAGTTGATGCCAATAAATACTGTATCAAAATACAATTAGATGCAAGTTCAGTTCATGTAAACAGGCACAAGATAATTTGCTAGTGACAGTTTAAGTCACATTAAGGATCACGTCCTACACACACAAACACACACTTTAAAGGTGTCAAGGATTAGAAGTTGCTCCTTCTTTCATGTATGAAATGGCTGATAAGATACTCTTCCATCTCCGAGAGATCTTAAAGCACAGCACATGCCCAGCTACATCAAACCTCTCCTTCTGAAACAAAAGCTTTAATGGGAACTTTGCACATGTATATATCAAAAAGTCAGCACATCTCATTGTCACATAGTCCATGCATTAGAGAGCTTATTCTGTCCTAGGGCTGCTGAGATACTTGGCAAGACAGACAGCCAGTCTCTCTGTCTCCGTGATGGCGTCTGCGCTGCTGCAGATTTGTCATGTAATTCATTGCGTTGAACTTGGCACATAAATTTTCAGTTATGACTAAAAAGTTAGAAAATCCTCCACAGACAAAAACTACCTAGTCATACTGATACTTGAGCAAAAAGCTCTTTGGGAAACAATAACAGGAACGAAGGATCAATCCCACAGTGCAAAAGTGACTTAGAAAAGGGAGGAATAAGGTGAAAGAGGCTGGAAAGACATTCCTTTTTAACTCTAAAAGATCCATCTATTTCAGTTCACTTGCCATGAAAATTATAACTCAGTATTTTAAATTACTGCCAGGTTAGATGTCATTTTATTGAATTTTAAGGGTTTTTTTTTTTTGAAAATTTTAAGCTCCAACCTCAACCATTCTGCAAAAGTTTCCACCAAAACCTGAGCTCTGAAATCAAACTAAGCATCTCCAACAACAAACTATTTAGGCTCCATCTTTCAATATATCACATCAGTAACTATAGCAAACCAGAACCCAAATTCTGCCAACAAGAAGTTTATATGGAAATGTCTCTTTAATATAAAAATGATACAAAACGTTTTTGTATGAAATTTTATGAAATTCAGGGATAGCCAAAGGAACAAGTTCTTTTTATAATGAAGGTATATATTATAGGCAAATATGACTGTTTTATATAGATTTAAATAAATAAAGATATTTCAATCATTCTTTCACATAGAGTAGGCTATGTAGGGTTCAAGCAGAAAAGATTGGGGTTCTTGCCAGTGGAGTATTTAATTCATGAAAAATATCGCTACTGTTTGAACAGCAATTTGGAGGAAATTTGCAAAGTTCTTAGGAAGGAAACATATGTATACCTATAAAAATAATTTCATTTTAATTCACTCTTCTCCTGTTATTTTGTAGTGATGCGTTCCCCAATTCAATATGAAGACACATTTTATGGCTCACTTCTGTCAACTCAGAGTAGCCAACTATCCAGAGACCTCTTCTGATCCTGACATTTCTACAGTAGAGGGTTGTTTTTTTGTTTGTTTGTTTGATATACAATTTTTAAAAACAAGTAATTGTATCACTAAAAAATCTTACTGCAGGAGCAGTTTTACTGCATAAATAAACATAGAATAATAGACGTCATTTCACTTTACAGAGCATCATTTATATTTGTAAAAGCACCTTCTCACCGATGCAACACCATCTGCATTCGGAAAGGGCAAGGGATGATGGAGGGTTTGCCTTGATAACCACCTCGCTAGAATAAAGCAGTAAAGCTTTAGCTTACAGACAAGCCCTCTTGCTCTACCACTGCAGTGTGGAGCAGACAAGACTGAATGCAGAAGACTCTGAAAATAGGGTTTCTAAAGCGAAGATGAAAAAAAAGCCCCAAACCCAGTAACAAACAAAACCTCCACCCCACGAGCAGCTGTGCCAATCCTATTTTGCGCTAATCTTGTTTGTTTGCTTTCAGTATTGCTGCCAAAGGAAATTTCTTCGTAATTTCTCTAAGACATTTGAATTTAAATGAAGAAGGAAGCTAACTTGATGGAGAGCTTTTCTGCTGGCCTTTTCCCTTGAAAGGGTGAGAAAGCAGAAGCAGGGAAACGTGTAAACTATGAAAGCAATTCAGAGGCACAGATTCTCAGGGGAAAGATACTAATTTCAAGATAAAACTCTGCAAGCCATATCTGCATGTACATACCCTCTACTGAGATTTTTCTTCAAAGGCGTGCAGCTGGCAATACTGCTCCTCTCAAGTCCCTTGGATAGTATCTCCGCCTTCTACTTACCTGTTAGGTCTCTCTCCACGCTAGGGCTCCCGCAGAGCTGCAGCCAACGAGCACCAGCTCAGTCCTGCTCCCTGCTCTGGTTCTTGCTTCAGGTAGGGAAGAGGTGGGTTGGTTCTTGAACTGTCTGCTGACAAAGTAAACAGTAATTTTAAAACAAATGCACATTAAACAGAGACAGAAAGATAAAACATGCTGCAAAATGATTTTCCTGGTTTGTTATTATTTTTCAACTCAAGCCTTTTCTGGGTACAGAACGGCTTTGTGAAAATTAAGCAGGGGTAGAAGGGAGGAAACAAACATTCTCCCACTTACTCCAGCAAAGCCAACAACCAGAATAGTTGCTGGCTTGTAAACCTGCTTTGCCTGATTTGGACTGCATACCAGAACAGCAGCTTGCCACCCTATCCTACACAGCGTAAGCAACCACAGGGCTTCGCACAGTTTTCTCTCCCATTATCCCATCCCCTACAAACATATTATACAAATAATATGACAAATTCCAAGAGAAAAGACAAAATCTCATGGTAGCCTGGCAAGAACATCTTTTCTTGATGAAGCAAGGCAAGGTTTAAGTTACTATCAGCAGAGTTACATAATCATGCTTCCAATAGTGCAATGTAAACATGTTTGGCTGCTGTTAATTCTACCGCCTTCTCCTCACCTTTTGTATGTTTGCAGTAGCCTATATTGCTGGGGAGGCTCGTGAACCTACCCAGAGTTTCTTAAGAAATGAGGATTTCAAGGGCAGGTATAATCGATCTAGCAGAGAAATGCCTAAGACATGACAAAAAGACTAAGGTGACACTTGGGCAACAGGAGCAACAAAAGTTATTACTCACAGATGCTGCTATGCCAGGGATTTGCATCAGTGCTGACCAGGTTAACTAATTGTGGATATGTCCTGCCATTGAAGATAGATAACAGCATGGTTTTCCTTTATATATATATATATATATATATATAATTTTATTTCCTCCACATGAAGCTTGGCTTATTTCCATCCCTCTATATGATCTCTGCTTTGCTTATGTTCTGGCCACTATCTAGTTTCACTCAAACACAAATGTAGTGAAAGAGTAGCCATACCAAGAGATTAAGAGGTAAAGAGGTAGACCTGTATAACCTCTCAGTGTCTCAGTGTCTCAAATCTGTTATCAAGAGTGATTGCACGGAGGCAGCAAAGAGTACTCGAAAGAAAACTGAATACTGTCAAGTTTCCAGGAGTAGAAAGGGATAGCAGAGGTCCAGTTCCTTCTACAGGTCTTCCCAGGATGGGCTCACCTATTATAATAGATTACTTTAGACCTCTACTTCTTTTTTCAAAGAAAAAATGCAGTCGTATTTTCAGTGGAATCAAAAGCTGAAGAATTGTCCACAAGAGGAACTAATCTTTCAGCACTGCCAAGTGGTTCAAATTCCACATTCTCCTCTGAAACCCTACTTCGCCAGGTCCAGCGTGGGCTCCAGTTTAACCTCGGGTTAGCTTGTTGAGTAGCTCAGAGTGGAAGCTTGGGCACGATGTAACAACTAGGACTAATTCATCAAAGACTCCTTTGATGTTTGCTGGACTTCTGAATGTTTGCAGGAATGGAAAAAAATCATCACATCTAAACACATTCATCTTTTGGTCCAGGACAGCTAGTATTTTCAGGTACTTTGGTCCTGTGTCCTGTTTTTAATCATAACTCTGCTGATTAATTTTACGGAACTCTAAGAAACACAAGCTATGATACAAACAGAGCAAATTTTTGCTGTTTGAGAAAGTTTCCTGAATATCCATTTGAGTTTCAGTGAACTGAGTTAACAGCTGTGCTCAGGCCTGCTGCACATCATGGACATGGAGACTCATGACATGGTACATACCACCCACCGTTTACCTTCCCTCCCTCAAGGAAGGATGTGGCAACAGAAAGGACAGTTTTCTGCATCTGCAATACAGCTACAGCATTGCCCAAAATATAAATTCCTCCAAGGCTATTTGTACCAGCCTTTTTGCACAGCCTAGACCTGTACAGCCATCAGGGTTGAGGTTTCCATTCTCACTCAGAATCTACTAAAACTGGGTGAAACAACCTTTGATGTGACTGCACCTAAACAAAAAAGCTGCACGGGTGGGTTTTGCAGGGAGGCATATCCAGACCTTCCGCATAAGAAAGTTGGAGTTGGTTTCATAAAAACCCTTTGAAGGAGGAGGAAAAAAAAAAAAAAAGATTTGAAAGCAAGATATTCTGATGCATTTGGGAGTTCTCTTCAGTCCCACAGTGTGGAACACAGTTATCATGACACAAAGAAAACACACAATTTAGCTTTTTCCTTTTAAAGTGTTCAGCTTTGCTCATTTGTATATGGACAATTACTTCTTTTACTTCCTTTTTCTCATTTAAATACATCTGAGGAGGAAGGAACATGAAGACTGGCTGTATTTTCTGTATGCATCATTTTATGAGCGTGTTCCTCCAGTGCGTTGTTTAGGTCAGTCTATTACACAACACACAGAGCTTAAACGATTCAGCGACTCCAACTAAAATGCGCCTTCTTTAATGAAACGCGACACGCAAGAGAACAGAACAGGAGGTGTTCCTCGTTTGTACTTCGAGTCTCCAAAGAGCCACGGCTTATCCAAAACGCGTGAGATCCCGCAGCAGAGCGAGCGAGCGAGCCTCCAGACACTGCCCTTTGAACTTCGGCTAGACCTTGCCCCGGTCAGCTGGGTTACAGGAAAGCCGGCAGACTCTGAACTCGGGCTGCGGGGTTGCTCTAGGGTTATGAGCAGAGGAACAGCTGCACTTTGCAACGCGAACTTTGTACTTGGACACAAGCACATTTAATCTCTATAACAGGGCCTTTGTTTCATTACTTATTAACATCTCCTCCTTGAGTAAAGTTCTTTGTTAATGAAGCTTTAAAGCGTCGTGTAGGTCCCCCGCACCCAAACACAGCTCGATAGGACTATATTAACTATTAAGAAGTATAAACCAGAAATGTTAGGAGCTTATGCCCTTTCCAAACACTGTGGATATTTGTAGTAGTAGATGGACTTGGTGGTAATACCTGAGCTAATTATGGAAATGAGGCAATATTCTGGGGCCTGTCCTTACACAGATCACTTCTTGAGATGATACCCACAGTAATTCAGCCTGCAGCAACAAGCAATCTTGTTTAGCAAAAGTTAGATTAAAAAAAAAAAATCAAGTAATTGTAGGAAAGCCTGAGCCCACAAACTATCTATCCCTGTCATCAAAATATCACACTTAATACCTGTACTTTAAGAAGAGCGTTACGGTATCTCAAAGGCCTACTAATGTACAGCTTTTTTGCTCTTATTTCAACTTCGAAACAGTTGTTTGGTTTGGCTTCTGTGAGTTTAATAATAATGTAGTCTAACATGATTAGCAAAACAAATTTATAGGGAACATACTCAAGGCCTAGATCTATTTATCTACATTGCACAATGGGAGTCCCTCATAACAATATAAATACTATAGTCCCCTTTGAAATGAGGCTTTGATCAAAGACAGAAACCTAAATAACGACCAAGTGAAGACCTCAGGAGAGGCCAAATAAGGTGGTTAAATCACTTCTGCACCATGGGTAGAAACCTGAAGATGCACATATGCATTTCTTGAAACAAAACACGGTTGCAGAAATGTACTAGAAGATACTGTTTATGCAGTTTTGCATTCTGTATTGCCAAAACAGTATCAAGTAGCAAAGTGGGTTAAAAATATAAGATTTCCAGAGCTGTCCTTCAAAATACAAGAATAGAAAAAAATATTTTTTTTTTTGGCTTCAGATACCAAAATGCTTTGCCACAGTCTGTGTGAAAGAGGTGATTCACAGACACAGAGATCACAGTTGCAGTCTTCCTATTTTCCATCATCAACTATTTTCCATCTTTCCAGCATAACTTCTCCCCTTACTAGAATGGTACAAAGGTATAGGTCAGCTTTCTCTTTCCTTTTTCCTCCCCTTCAGGAGGCAGGAGAAAGATATCTCCTGTCCTCCCCCATACGTCTTTTCTTCCCTTTTCTTTTGATGACTGATACAAAACCAAAAACAAACAAACAAGCAAAAAAGCCTAGGAAATTTTCAACTGCTCTGAAAATGCAGGAGGGAAAAGAATAATCTGGTCAAAAGATTTCAAATGGTTACTTAGCATGAAGCCTGTCTGCCAGGACTCTCAGGAGCAATCAGTTGAGATCGGACAGTTCCTTAGCTTCTCTGTAAAAAGCCCAGGACTTTTCATATTTAGATCTATTTGTTTACTCACTGGAGTCAGTTCATTGTTTTGCCAAGCATTGTCACTTGTCTAATGCTAGAGTTTAATTTATTTTGTTTGCGAAGAGCAGACACACAGAACTACTTTTTCTGCGTTAATACTATTCCTGATGACAGTACTGCTAGCTCTTCAATGGTTGCAAAGCAGCTGGCCTAACTACAAGAACGTTATACGTTATTATTTTCCTTTTCCATATCAGAATACCATGACTTTTCTTCATAGCAGCCCCCATTCACACTATCCATGCTTTTATCACCTCCCCCTGGAACACTGACCTCCCATCACATGGGTCTACCATGATGATCATAAGATTTAGCTACTACTAAGAATAGACATGACCATTTGGAATAGATCCTGCTTTATTTCTGGGTGCAGTTTCTGAATGGTGTTAAACAGCGAAACGTTTAGGTTGGATGCTGGATAACCCAGGCATGCTGTTTGCACCGAGTGCATCGAGGGAGCCAGACTGCTCTGCGTGATGGCAGGCACAGAGACGTGTACCAATTGCTTAGCAAGGGACATGAATTTGAAGCCAAGCACACCATAATCTCTTCAAAGAAAACGAGGCAGGTCTTTGGGAAACTGCAATACCTTTAATTAAAGTGAATAAATAAATAATAAAAAAACAAAAATAACTTGGAAAGTGTGCAGAGAAGAGCAACAGGAATGATTCAAGGCTTGGAAAAAGAGACTCTTTCTCATGAGACACTGAAGTAAGTGCATTTTGCTCCTTCAAAGAGAAGATTATAATCTTTAAGGGACTAGACAAGAAGAAGATATTTCAGAAGACTCTAAATTAGTGGGCAGACATAGAACAGTATGCAGTATTAGCAAGTTCAATCTGGAGATAAAAAGCATGTTTTAAGTATAATTAGTTGCTGAGATGAATTGTCAAAAAAATGTAGTAAATTCTCTATCACTAAGAAGCTCTTAATTATTGTATGCTTAGTTTATACTAAAGCCCAAAAGTCTCAGTTAACATAGGCCAAATAATCTTTAGGTTTATCTAGCTTCTAGCATGAACAACCCCTTCTCTCTTTGTAATTTGTTCCTGTTGTTAATTCCAACATAGATGACTTTTCCTTAGCAATCTAAGGCAGGGGAATCATGACAAGTAGATAATTACTGCACACAAGGTCATATAGGCATTATTTATATAATACTAGCATTCCTCAGCCCAGTGCTGAAAAAAATATCCTAAGTCTAATTCAGTTTAAACAAATAAAAATATTTTATATTAATATTACTTATTTAATATTATATATCAAATATGGAATATACATTTTACATTAAATTTTAATAAATATTTATATAAAATTTATATACAAAATAAAAAACTCTCCATACAACTCTCTTAAAATATAAATTTTTTTAAAATGTCAATTCTGTGTGTAATATTGTAATATGTTTTCTACTATCCAGTACATAACAGGAAGAGATTCCAGCTAGCATCACCCAGCACTCTTCCAAATTGCACTCTGAACACTTGGAATATTGTTCTACACCCTAATACAAAAGTGTAACTTAAATGTCATCAGAAATTTTTTTTCTCCTCTTGGTCCTCTAGGAGTTTACATGTATAGCTCCTATTAGCACTAATCAGAGTTAAGGGCAGAAATCCCCCGTAGACAGGCATGTTGTCTGGGGATATGTCCATAATTAATATGTTCTAAGATTCTAATTTTGAAACAAAGTAATCTGGCTTAAGATGAGTTATATTAAGACCAATAAACCCCTGACTGCATATTTGCCTATACATATACTATATCCAATGTCAGACCAATGTATAGGTTACCGGATAACTTCAGATAAGATATATCTTAGCTGTATTTGGAAGCATGAAATGTGAATACACAAGCAGGGAAAGACACGGGGGAGGGGTTAGTTTCTGACTCCCCTTTGTAGCATGTTGTTGTTATAAATGTTAATGTTAAGCATTGTTCTTCCTCACACCATAGGGCCCATGCCTAGCAAAGCTAACATAATTCTGATACTTCTGATGTTGCAAAACTAAAATGCAGGACCATGGGAATATTTGTAATATGAAAGATGTGGAACGGGGACTTTGCGACAAGTACATGGAGGAGAAAAGAGGAAGCTAGATGGCTTGAACATGAACGGTTTTGCAAGTAAAAGACATTGTAATGGGACAAGGAATACAAACTAAAATGCTGCCAACAGAATTTGGTTTCAATATTGTTTAAGATTTCTGTCACTGCAAGAGACATTTTCAAGTCTGTGGCTGCAAAAGCCCCAGCACAATTGATGCCCAAGTCATACATAATGTATTACACAACACACTATATTAAGTCAGCTCCAGAGTGTTAATATGTCATGAAACTTAATTCAGATATCACACATTATGCAAAGGAGATAGAGATGTGGAAACACGCTCTTGTTTCTCAAAGGTGTCAGCCAGGCTTTTCTGTGTGACCCAGCCCGGGAGGACACAGCGGCAGCAGCAGCAGCAGCAGCAGCGGCAGCAGCAGCAGCAGCAGCTCTCTCTAAACACACCTAGTTTCAGGAGAGTCGTGTGGCTCTTCCTCGGCAATGCGATCTCCCCTTCGAGGGCAAGAGGGTATCTTGCAAAAAGAGCAGAAGCTTTCCAATAAAGGCAAACAACCCAGGGTTTGCAATGCCACAGCTGCAGATACACTCTGTATCACAGGTGAATAAATCATCTATGTAATACGAACTCAGAAGGATTTATATTTTTTTCTCCCTACAAAAAAAAAAAACACCTAGTTTCAGGGATATATGGGCAAAGAATGTGTACTCTCTGAATGCCCAATGGTGGATAGGAATTATTTACCCAACTGGCAGCTAGAAATAAAGAAAA
Source organism: Crypturellus undulatus (assembly GCA_013389825.1). Lineage (NCBI taxonomy): Eukaryota > Metazoa > Chordata > Aves > Tinamiformes > Tinamidae > Crypturellus > Crypturellus undulatus. The sequence continues at coordinate 443,283 of VWPW01014798.1, forward strand.
CAAGGCTTTCGCTTCAGTAGTTCCCTTGGAGAGTAACCTAGTGCATCTCCCGGTGGGGAATGGACAGGCCACAGTCCTCAAAACGGGGGTAGATACCTGCTCCCATTTCCACATACACTGTTTTTTGCTGAGTCTGTCTCAGAGAACTTCCACATTTCCTTACACAGGCAGCTACTAATGGAGACAAAAATTTAATACAGGTAGAAGACTCACTACTATCCATTTTCAGCTTTTTTTTTTTTTTTAACTTCAGAGCAAATAGCCATGGCTTTAAAAGAATATAATTAGAAAATATTGCTGGATTTTATTGATGCAAAATACTTAATGATTTGCTCTGAAAACTCTACAGCATCCCTATGATTTGAAGCACGAATACAAAATATAAAATCAGGATGGTTAGAGATGTGCCTTTTTATTTTGGGGGAAAAAATAATAATAAAAATGCTCTCATTAATAAATAATAACAATTAAAGAAAAAATAGAAAATACATCCTTAATTTTTGAAATCTTACGATTTCACTAATGTATTTTCAGCTAATGAACTGTGGGCTGGAACACTCATGATTATTTATCTAAACTATATTTTTTTTATTGTTTTTCTGCTTTATACTAAATTGATAAAGAAAAGGGATGCTTTAATTATTCGGATTTGGTAAGCACGCTCTCAATAGCAGCTTTAATTTAGACTACTGGGGCAATTCAGTGGATATAGAGACAAAGAAAAAATAAGTGGGGAAGGCTGAGGAAGGCATAGATCCCCTGAAAGGAAGACTGGCTAAGAGCTGGATTAGTACACAACTGAGGCAGGACATGTCTCTCAGTGGCCACATTGTGAGGGAGAAACAAAAGTAAGAAAAAAGAGGTTGGGAGAGACCCGATGGAGAAGTGGAGAAATCTTACTAAGGATACTCAGAAATAACAATTTTTCATCCTTTCATAATCCCATGTCCTATAAACTGGAATATTGGATTAAAGTTTGTATTTACTATAACATGGATTAAAGGTTTTAGAAACTGGGTGTTTTAATTATTGGGACCCCTTGTTTCTCAAGACCTAGGGCTGCTAGACCATCACTTCCCTCACACAGGAAACTACTTAAAAGTGCCCTCAAACAGGGAGAAATGAGGAGTCCTGAAGTTAGTGAGGAAAGTAATTCACAGAGCCTGCAGATTGGTAGAAAAATTCAAAAAGATACTTCTCCACAGATGCTGTAGGCACTATAACCCATATTCTTGACTATTCCCTTGCTCTGTTAACATCTGTTGTTTCCTTCTGTAAGTATTTCCAGTTCCCAATATAACACTTTCTTGGACATATACTCTATAAAATATCATTCATGGTGTCTGACAGACATTTTTGGAGTTTGCAAAACCACCCTGTTGCAAAGATATACCACCAACAACTAGATAGATTTCCCTCATTTGCCCAGATAATTTGAAGACTTAATCAATCAGACAAAATCGTAGAAAACTACATTAGATTTAATCTTATTTCAAAGTTAAGAGTTAAACTAATTTGGAAGTACAGTAACAAAATAAGAAAACAATAAAACACATTATCAGATCATACTTAACACTCAGGTTCTCCACCAGGTACTTCAGGGGACATCCAGTTCTGGCCTATACTTGCTAGTTTACTTCTCTCTGCTTCGTTTGTGTCAGGAGCCCCCGACATAGGAGCCCCCTTCTTTCCTTGCCCGCGTTGGAGTGTCCTAGTGTTACATGTTCCTCATGAGAGCTTACTTCCTACTTTCTCCTCTAAGTCAAATCTCATTCTGGAGCTTCTACGAAATACTCAGGCTTAATTTTCCCAGCCCCTGTTGTCTGCGATTAAAGCTTAGGACATAATAGAAGATTTACTTACGATATATAATTATTACTTAGGTTGTAATATAAGAGACACTTTTTTGTTTAAATTCTCTGCCCTACTGTATCTGTTTTAAATTTGTATTTCTATCTTTCTTTAATTAATATTTCTCTTCTATCTTTAGGCTGGGTTTTCCTGTTTATAAGGCTGTGGTAAAAAAAAAAAATCATTTAACCTAGAAAAAGTGACTGTACTAACAATTTATGAAAGCTACAATTACCAGTTTGCTCTCAATATTACATAGGGAGTAAGGATGACACTAACTCTAACAGCAAAGGGACATGAGAAAGAGGCTGTTTGAATGATTTAAACTCTTTTTCCCCCTCACAGACAAAATTTCTGGGGTTGTCCTCACAGTCACTAGAACAACCTTGGTGAGCCTAATTACTGCAGGTGTGGCAGCAGGCTGATGAGTTGAAAAGGTGGCTCACCTGGAGTCAGTTCAGGTATTCACCCACCTCTAAAAAGTACAAACCCTCTCTCATGCTCTTGACATAGTTTCCATAAACATCTAGAATGCAGGAGAAACAAAATCATAGGAGCTGAGACAGTAAGCTCTGCAGGGCCAGGAGCAGCCAATTACAAAGATTAAAAAAAAAAAAAACAATGTACAGTAATCAGCACACAGTTGTTTGCATCCAGGTCCTCTATCTCATGCATCTTCTCACTTCCCTCCCTTTCCTCCATGGAAGTTCCCAGCAATGGAAAGGAAACAAAATCTCAAAGTCACTCATCAGGTTAACAACTGAGTATGCTAAAACATTAACTCCTTCTATACTCCACCTTCATTTCAGTCCAATAAAACTCTCATATTCAGTGGGCTTTAACAACAGTTGCTACCAAACACACTGAATTCAATATTTCCATCCAGAAAGCACACATCTTCAAACCTCAGTCTTACTGTGCAACAGAGAAAGCAGCTAACTGCATTTTCAAGATGTGTTTGGAGTTCAAAATAACCTCAGAAATAATGTGGAGTAGATAGCTGTGACTTTTGATATGCCAGTCAACTCTGCAGTAAGCGCTGCTCAGGAAAACCAGCCACAGCAGAAGTCTGCCACACAGTCAGAATAGATTACATAACAAGCCAACAGATCACTGCTGACTTCTGCAACAGGACGTGACTCTCAGCTCTTCAATGGTTGTCTATGCAGTAATGAATTTATGGTGCATCTTTGATCCTCCGTGGGGCATCTTTGCCTCTACCAGCAAATCCACTTCTCCAAGGATATCCCTAATATTCTAAGAGGTTCCTAGTTCAACATTCTTAAGAAGTTCTAGTGTGTATTAATCAATTTTTTTTTAAAGTGCCTCAAGGTGATATTCAGCCTGATGGTTTTACTTTAGCCTTTGAAATACATTACTTTGTACAAGAATATGAGCAGCCTTCAAAAAGAAGTTCTACCTTCAAAACAGGAACTGCACTTACTTCAGCGGCAGATCCCGATGTTTCAGCGCGGTACAGAACAGCAATTACATAGTGCAGATGATAACAAATATGCCAGCATAGGTACATGACAAAGAGTACACGTAAAGGCAAAAAACTCTGCTAAAAGCCACGTATTGGCTATCTGCTAGAAGAAGAACTGGTCTGTTTTAAGAGCCCTTTTAGCTAAGTATTGATACCTCAACATCACTCAGTAAACAAAACAAATGCTAAAATCTTCCCCAAAGTTTCCCTTTTTCTTTTTGAGAAAGCAGATGATGTAGATCCAGTCAAACTGAAGCGCATTTTTCATTTGTTCAATATAAACACACTTACCTGTCAGACTTTTTCTCTCTCACAGAGATACAGTCCTAGCTGTGGGTTTTACACCCCACAATGTGTATCTGCCCAATGAGGATGAGTGAATTGTTATGGCAGACTTTTCTTTCTGCCTATCACCCTTTCCAAAACAATAAAAATGGCTGTAAGGTCAATTCAATTCCGATAATTATATAGATTAATTATTAGTTTTTCACCCTCATAACCAAAAATTTGAAAGCATTTCATTAATCAGCCTTGCTACAAGCAGGGTAGATACTACCCTATTAAGTGGACTCTGAAAGTGTAACCCCTCCTCCCTTCCCAATTTACTACAGTACATTACTGCCTGTAAGGTTTGGGGATTTTATACTTTCAGAGTCATCTTAGTTATTAAAGCACTGTTAAGGTTTCCAGAATTACTGTTACAGGGCTTATAATAGCTTGACACTCCCTGTCCCTTTTCTAATTCCAGCTCACTAGCTCGGTATTCACTATCATTACTCACTATCTAAAACAATCAGTATACTTTCTAGATATCACTACCTAGAATAATCAGTGTGCTTCTGTTTAGCAGGTACAGTAATATCATAGCTAATCTTTTAATTTCATGACAGGGTCCCACTGGGACTGAATAGAAAGAAGACTTATGTATTATTAATGTTACAAATAATTAAAGTGAAGGTAATATACCTAAAGTGAAGAGCCTTAACCATAGTAAGAACTAATAGAAGCCGTTATGCACACTACTGGTTTGGTTTCTATACAATTCCAGCCGTATACTTTCCTTACTCATTCATGTCTCTGCAATGCATACAGAATGCCTTACCAGATCAAAATGATATAATCTCCCAGTCATTCTCCACACATGGAAGTATCTACAGAAGGTGCAAGGCAGGGGAGAGAGTGGTCAGTCAATCGTGTTTTAATTTCTAGCTATTTTTGCCTAAGTCCTGAATAGCCTGCCAATTATGAATTGTACCAGCTGGGCTGTAAGGAGAGCATGCTAAGAAGGACACACAGGAGAAGAAAATAATAATAAAATACAAAACAGCAGGAGGAGGGTTCGGAACAGGAGGGTGCCCGAGGGACACTCCAGCTCTGGTGTTAAAATGCTTCACTGCAGTCCTGTTTTACACACAACCAAGAAATACAAAACTAAACAAAACAAAAACAGCCAAGCCCCTTCCCCAGTTTGCTTTGGAGCTTGATTGCAGAGCAGGCATAGCCCTCAGAAAGGCAGCTGACACCAGCATTCCTGGCCTTGAGGGTGTATCCACAGACCTGTAACAAGGATCCACATGAAGGGTCAGATAAAGCTTACCCCTTCCTCATAAGCCTTCACCGAATTCAACCTCTAAATATATCCTGCTTTTGTCAGATCAGGTGATCAAAATTGCAAGCCCACATCTACTCACAAACTCTACCCACCAAGCAGGTAGTCCCAGGCAGAAAAGGGTTACGAGAGAAAAGGCTCCTGATATTCCTGTTCTGTTGATCCCATCTTTACTCTTCTCTTGGCTTCTCCGCCCCAAAAGGTTGTTGCTGGGAACAGCCAGCACAACAGAGCTTCCTGTATGGGACCGACACATATCTTTGTGAATCCTGTGGTGCCACAGAAGAACAGCGCAGATTTTTGTTCATCTGAAGCTATCACCAGCTGTACAGAAAGGAAGAGGGTTCTTCTGTCTATTTCTACTGTCATCACCTTTTCAAGCAATATGCTAAGAAACACAACCTCACAAATGTAGGCTAGGGGAAGTTTTAGCTCGCAGTGAGATCCTGTAGGAAGTAGGTTTAGGTCCTAGACTTTTGATGCATAATCAGGTACATAATAAATATAAAAGTGGTAGATTTTCTGTGGTTAAATACACAGGGGAAAAAAAAGAATAGCATAGGATGAGGAGGACTAGATTATTTTATTTTTACATAATATTAATGCAGAAGTTTGTTGTTTTAAACAGAATCATTTTTACATATGTTTTATACAAAAGGTCAAAAAATAAATAACATATACTCAATAACATGACAACTCTACTGTTTTTAAGAAGCTCTTTCCTCAGAGAAAATATAGAAAATAAGCCTGCTAAATAAAACCTGATGAATGCTCATCAACAGAATCATTTCTTGAAGAGCTACAGAGGGGACGATGAAGAAAGAATGGCCTTAAAAGATAAAGATTTTGTTCCATCACTACTAGGATGTCAATACTGAATTCTCACGGGTATATCTTTCAACATAAAGTTTTAGAAATGTGGCATTTGGCAAAGCAGTTGTTTTGAGAACTGATCTGCTTTTCAGGACTAGCTATCTATGAAGAAAATTGAGATTTTTTTTATCCCATACTTTATTGCAATCTGCTTATTTGTGGATGCAGATCAGTTCAACAGGAGAAGCACATTTATACACATGCATTTCACTATGTGTCAGGATACTGTTGCACCCTACAGCATCCTTCCCACCTCTCTTCTCCATAGCCTTGTAGAACAGGCAAAGCAGACCAGTCAATATGAAAAGTCAGTAGGCCATAACTCCACTAATACACATAAATGATAATCATATTCCCAGGGTAGACAGGTAGCTCTTTTTTCTTTCAATATTGAAGAAAATGTAGCCCCACCTTGCTCTGACCACTAACTGTCCAGGTGGTATCAGAGCTCTTGTAAGCTTCTGAGCTGGGTATGTGGGAGGGAAACCACATACGCCGGTTTTATGCCATTTTTTAATCTGTATTTTTCAAGAGCACATTGAAAGCACAGCTGATTGCTGGAGATGAACAGTAATCACTTTTTCCCCCACAAGGTCACAACTTGTTCTTCCTGTGCCACAGATTCAAGGCCCTTGCGGCTCATTCAGAAATGTCTGCCTGAGCTCATGGCTCCTTTGAAACAAAGCGGAAGAGAACAAGACTAGAACTATCAAATGTATCTACTGTGGGATTAAGGGGGAAAAAAAAGATTTTTTTAGGCCTTGCTCTCAAGCAATTTACCTTTCTGTTTTAGCTTTATATATGCTTAGCTCATTGATGCATTCTGACACTCAAATAATGTTTGTGAAGTACAAACTAAAAATTAAAAATCACATCCACTAACCAGAACAGCTGTAGGTCAGCTCTTTCTTGTGGTCCCTTAGAATGGGCTTTATTTCCAAGTGAGTCTGTCACAATTCAGGGAGTCTAAAACAGAGTAATCTTTGTAACACTTCCAAAAACCTTTGGACTAAGGTGCGATGATGTACTGAGCCCTTGGAGGGGAGAGGGGTTACAGATATTGTTACCTGAAACCCCACAGAAATGTTAAGACTATCTGTGGAATCCCTCCTTGAGTCACTCAGCAAAACTCAAGCACTCAGAAACGCACCTTTTTGAAAAAAGATAGGGATCTTATTTTAGCTTCTGAAGATGGTTTAAACCAGGACTGCTAAAAAACAACAACAAAAAGTCCTTCGGGTTGCAGCATGATCCCCATTGGAGAGATCCCTCATGGCTTTGCTAAGTCAGTTGAAAACATCACTGAAGGAAGAACAGTGTGACAAATGAGAGGTCTTGTTCAATGTAGAGTATCCTCATCTCACTTTCACACAACCTCCAGCCTCCTGTTGACTCAAAAGCTGAAGGAGTGAACATTTCAAGCATGTAGGCAGACAGTGTAGGCAGCAATGGGTGATGATCAGGGCATGCCAATAATCTCATACAGCTGGAACATTGCCCAGTCGACGGTGAACAGCTGTTTCTCAGAATGACTAATCACACAGGAGGAGGTAGAACTGAAAATTCTTCATTTTCAGAGAGCAGGCTATTGCTTCTTCTGGCACAATCTCTTAGAATTAGTTTCTCCTTTTCCTTCTAATTTCATGACTGAAAGGTCTAGCTATGATGTGTAAAGTGATGATCTGTCTTATACATGTAAGTGTGAACTGGGAAGTGTGAACCCTTCAGGTGTGGCACTGGTTTCCCTGTAACAAATTGTTTAACAACATTGTTCCACTCCAGATATGGAAGGTTTCAGTGATCAGTAGATTTACTTCTTTCTATTCGGTTACACACAGAATATAGGTTCTCAAGAATCTCAGTCCAAAGTTAGATGGTTATGTCAATTGAATTTCATCTATTCAGTAAAATACACACAAAAACCTAGAGTCGAAAAGGCTACAAAAGGTGGGTAGGTGCAGTAGAAATCCAACCATGGCATCCATCAATAATGATGAAAGTATCCTTTCTCCACAGCCAAAGTACTGAGGCAAGGAGGGGGAAAAAAAAAAGGAAGAAATATAAAAGAGAGAGAGAGAGGGAAAAAATGTCAGAAAATGCATTTTATAAATATTAAAAATAAGAGTTTGTGCATTTAAATGTAATATCAGCTTCCATACACTAAAAGATAATAGCAGGCAGGATAAAATCCATAAAACAAAACAGAATGTAGCTTTCATCTTCTGGAGTGTTTGAAAAACTAGCCCATACCAGGACAAAATGGCGGGTATTTGCCTCTAACCATTCCTATTCTTGAGGATCACAGTGATAAACAATTCCCTGAATGATACTGTTTAATCTGCAGCACTGAAGAGCCCAGTATCAGTTCCTGAGTTAAGGGCAAGTTCAAAGACTCTTCAGTATTTGCTTGATAAGCTTCTCAGAAAGGTCATTTGCTAGTACAGTTAGTTATCCTTCTCACTAGAATTTTCAGGGCCTTTTTTTTTTCCCATCAAGGTCCCAGTTTTAGAGAAGCTTTGCTAAGGTGCCTGGGTGCATCGAAAGGAAAGGCACATGTATAGCAGTAAGCTGATATGCACATTTATTAGCCTGTAGGGCTATGAGATGTTTTTGGTTATAGGCAGACCTGAAACCAGGAAATGGTTTAAACTAGTTGAAGCATATAAGTCGTACAGTATTGAAGATAATACAGCTATACAGTGAAAAACAGAAGATGTAGGTCTAGTGAGAAAATTAATCTATGAGGTGGCTTTGGTTAGCTCTAAGAGGTACTTGTCTTCAGCACTTGAGCACAAGAAGTAAACAGAACCAACAAGATGAGAACTTCATTGGTATCTCATCCTCCAGAGCTAACTGCTGCTGGACCAACCTGTTCTGGCATGTTCTCAAACCTGCCCCACACATGCTGAGAAGCGGGGTAGTGGAGCCAAGCAGCATCAGTGCCCTGAACACAACCAGCTGTTGGACGCAGCATTAGCCAGGACAGCGATCATCACAGTTAGCCCAAGATGACCATTCTTAAAACAATTTCATCCGAAGCTTTTTGAGAAAAAACAGGCAACCTACAGAGTCTAAAACAATACTGAAAGCCCTTTTCTGGTACAGGAATGTCACTCGAATACCCCAGCAGTATTCATGCTTCTTCCTTAATGGAGGAAGAAGGTAGAAGCAACGTTTCTGTCATGAACTCCCTCTCTCTCAATTGCCATTTTCATTGACTGTTCCAAAATACCTATTCCAGTAAAAACCTTTGCATCTGTGCTAGCTGATTTTGCCAGTCAGACAATGCTAATCGCTATAACCTTAAACAAGATAGGCTTGCTCAAGTCTGTCATGTTGACACAGCTCTAAAAGTCTGAAATAATGGCAACTTTACAGGGGATCAGCCACTGTCTAATGCATGACCCAAACGCTCCAGCAAACATCCTTAAGCAGCTATAAAACCCAGAAGCAATGTGAGTTGCCCGAGGCTATCACAAGCAGCAAAGGCAGACATTCATCATGAAAAGTTTCAGAGAAGACCCAGGGTACAGCTGAGTGCTCCCTGGGCCCGGGGAATGGGGACAGAGACACCTTCCAGAAACGCCAGCAATAAGAGCTATCTTTATAGAAACAGCTCACTGAAAGGAAGCTAAGATACAAAAGATGAAAATCCCAAACAGAAGACTCTCAGAGTCAGCTTTCCATTTTTAAAACAGGAATAATTCGGGCAGGAAGAAAATTCAACTGACAAAACCAGCAGAATAATGTCAAAGAGATAAGAAGAAAAAGAAAAAAATCTCTCCAGAAGCATCTGCGAAATAGTTCCTTCTCCCTCTGTAATGAAAGCAGCAGTGACAGTAGGGGAGAAGTAGTGACCGGCACACCAGTGCTTCATCAGCACATAAGCATATGTGTGAGCACAGAAGCATGTTTCGCTGTTAGAAATGTTAGCTTTAGGAGTCCTGTCAGAATATATACAGACACCACAGTTCCTGTAGGAAAGGTCTAAAATAAACATGTCTTTTTTCCTTACTTTTCAGTAACTACTTTAACATCGCATGCTCTTTTCTCAAGTATTACTTCTGAGTAACCATACAAAGCAAAAACAGTAAATCTCAGGTATAAACACTGTTCTGCTTCTCAGAGGATGCCACTTTGGTAAAACTATTGAGTTGCTTAAGGTCTTTAATTTCTTAGCAAGAAAACATAACTCTTATAGCACACATGCATGCAGATGTACTATCCACTTGGCAATGAAACACAAACTTTGCTGGACTGAGTGTGAGTATCAGCCAAGCCAGTAGTAGTAGCTATTCAGATAACACATGCATAGAAGATGTCATTTCAAGAATCACATTTTTCAGCCATGAGGAAGTGAATGACTAGAGAAAACTATGGTAACCTCATATTCACATAAATGTCACTTTATTTTTTTTATGCCTAGTTTTTTTTTTTTAACCTGATTTTTGCAAATGCTGACTTCACTTAAAAACCTTCCTGAAGCATATTTACACCAAAACTATGGTTAATGGACTATTTAAAAGAGCCTATAGCTACTGGAGCTAATGCATTTAGCTTAGGTTATCATCAGTATTTTAGAACTTCAGGATACAGATAGCAGTCATTGTCTCTCTAAAAGATAGTGTGGTCAGTCTGTCTTCAATAATCCAAATAACTCTAACTCCTGGAAACCTGAAATGCTCTCCTCTAGGACGAGAAATGAAAAGGGAAAAAGAAAGGGGACAGAAAACTATCCAGAGTACACAGTTCTTTTTAGCCTTCTCATTAGATGCTCTAAGAAAGTGGCTGGCACAGACTGTATATAGAAAAAGTCAAGCAACTTTTGGTGCTATGTCTACACTTCCACACCAGAAGTCCAAGTGAATGAGACTTCTGCAGAGAAATGCTGCCCTTTGGCAATATTCTCAGCTGTATAATATTTTAAATTATAAATATTCCAACTGTACATGTATTTTGAGGTTTCAAAAGGAAATGCTTTATGTTTCTGAAGTTTTTACTGCAGTGAAAGGTTAACAATTTGAAAAAAACAAAAGTAGTAAAATTGAAACAGAGCAACTCAAATGCCCTGAATTTTCCTGTTGGGTGGAAGAGGATTGACAGAGAATACACTCTAGGTTCATAATTTTCTTTTTAACCTTAGACTCCAAAATTCTTATGATGGGGAAGGAAAGAAAAAAAACACAACCAAATCAGATTTTGCAGTCTAGTTGAAGGAGGTTCGGACTAGCAAGTCAGGATTTATCATCATTCAGTCTTCCAAAGGAAGTCAGTTTACACAACTGCTTGCACATATGCCTCAATCCATGTGTCTGTCTTGCAACTCTTTTACAATTTCCAGAGCAAGTGCAAGCAAGTTTTAACAGAATGGTAACAGTTATATAAAACAAAAAATTGTCTGATAAAAAGTTGTGTGGATTCATAGATGGTAGGATGGAGGAAAGATATTACCTCTGCTGAGGAAGACTTGCCATGTTAATTTATTAGACACAAGTAATCTACGTATTATGCACAAATTTATGAGAAATCAGATTTACAGCTTTTATTGCATATGGCATTACTTGTTTTCTATATATGTGAGATAGAGAGTACAAAAACGGTAAACAAATAGGTGCATTTTTCAATCTTTTTTAGAGATAGAAGTAACTGTACTGATATAATATTTCAACATGCCTGTAATGAAAGCAAGTATAACTGAGGAAATTACAGAAGCCTCTTTCTGGATTTCATGGCCTCCAGGAGCTCTACAAACTTTTTTAATAAGGGGATTTGGCTTAGAACAATCTTCAGTATACACATAGGATATCTCAGGGCGTAATTAAGGAATGTAAGCCAAGATGATGATGGTAGTCATATCTCTGGCAGGTGTCATGACACCAACATGTCCAGGAAAGTCTCTTGAAGTTTTTATTCTGAATGAAGATTTCAGTGAGCAAAATGGAAGCCAGGCTTTTTATTAGGTCATCATTCTCCAAGTTAGTGTTATTCTACTAGGCTTTTGAGTACAGTAGGGGAAAACAAGTAGAATCAAAGGGATTTTTAACTTACATTTCAACCGAAGAATCACATTCCTGAAAAAGATCATTAATATTATGCTATAAGTTATTATAGGAGGTCAGATTTCATTTTTACTCCACATGGAGGCTACTGGATAAAGGAAAAATATTTGATTTTTGTATTCTATCAATAATTGTATTTTCTCTGCTGAAAAAAACACTGAGCTATTTTCGCTGAAGGCAAGGTTATCTAGGCATCCTTGATTTGGGGCAATCAGCCATCACAAAACAATTCCTGGGAGTAAACACTATGGTTAGACACATGCAAATAAATGCTAGAATTATAAATACTAGTACCACACATGAAAGAAAAACAAATCAAAGGGATTTCTACATGAAGCATTTCTGTATTATGCCTCCTACTGAGTTGTTATATTTTCATGTAGTCTGTTTTGGGGTTTGTTTTGTTTTGTTTTTGTTTTTGTTTTTAACAAAGCCGCATGTTCCAGCAGGGTAAATCAGGTAAAACTTTTTTTCTTTTAATTTTTGGAAACAGCATGCATGCCGCTTTGTCTTGTTCTCCGCTCCAGTGTACCAGTGTAATATGTCTTTCAACATAGAACTCAAGAAGATTTAAGAGCATTTAGTACTAAAAAAAAAAAGATACGTTTAGTGTTAAATTAACAGTGTGACACAGTTGAAGGTGCTGCTAAAACATTTAGATTACTAAAAATCAAGTATATTTTTCCTATTAATTTATGGCAAGGTTGTCTCTGTAATAAGTCAACAAAAGACTTGAGAGATTAGAAAAGACATTAGTGTGCTAAGGGCAGTGAAGGTATGGTGAACTGCACTGGAATTTGATTTGGCCAAATATTTGAACGGGACAATTACTGCTTAAAAACTGCATATCTCTTATTTAAAATAAGGGGCCTTGTTGAAAAACTAGAATTTAGATCCTGCTCAGATAACAAATTTTAGTCTAAAATTTATTATGCATCACCCAAGTTCAGGTGTATTCTCTGATACTAAAAACTTCCTTAATGTCCATAGCTCTTGCTTTCTAAATAAATAAATATATAAGTCCCCCATGTGCACACACACACAAAAAACATTATTTTCTCCCATTCAAAACGCTAAAAAGAAGAATTAATTACACAGGTACAGATCTTGAACCCCAGAGTATTCATTAATTTCCTGGGATGTCCTGGGTAGCAAAGAATAGATCCAATACATAAAATAACATTAACCTCATTAAGTCATTTCAACCCCAAGTTAAAATCTTTAAAATGTTCATTAGGAAACATAAATATATTTGTTTTTTGAAAGACAAGTATGAGAGTGCATGTAATCAATCTGCAAGTAACAGTGCAGTGTTGCTACAGCTGCAAGAGTAGATTTACTATAGAAAAGCACCAAAAAAAAGAAAGAAAGTGGCAACAGTGACATATACACACACATTAGGAGCCCTTTCCCCCATGTAAGCTCCCTATCAGTTAAACCTGTAATTCATGAATAACGTCAATAACAAAAATAATATTCCTCAAAATTCTGCAATAAAGTACGCGGTACACAAAGTGGACACTGTAAAACAAAATGCAGCAGAGACTGAAGCAGCCCTCTGCCGTCAGGCTTAGCAGCCTCGTAAAAGCTACAAAGTACCACAGACTGCACTGCCGTAATTTACTTGTCCCTCTCTTTCTTTTTACGCCATCTAAGCAAAAGCGTCTCTGTAAATGATCGAGCAGGCAGAGCAGAGCCACACAACTTTTGAGGTGCGGCAGCGGCTCTGTGCAGAAGTCGTCTTGCATGGTCCCATTCAACATTTAAGAACCCCACAGATGACACCAAATTGGAGAAATATGTATATAAGAATAAAGGTAAAACAGATGAGATCAGACCACAGCAAGTGTACCCAAACTTGCTTCCATCCACTCAGAGTGTCAGGAACTATTACCTAAGCTGGTGTAAACCACATACCAACCAGGCAAAAGTAGACACAAAAAATGTATGTTTTGTAAGTGGATAATCTGTTTTATGATATGTTCTTATGCTCTCCAGTTTTTGCCTCACATCCGCTCTTTTTGGATTTACAGACAAAACACCTGGATATTTGGGAAGACTAACTTCAGGCAATGGAAAGGAATGCCTTGTGTCTCCAAGGAAGGAGGAGAAAGAAACCAAAAAAGGCACTCTTCAAATGGCCGGTAACTACAGAAATTCAGAGAAAGAATTACCTCAAAATGTTATTTATTCTTTCATGAAAGCAATACAAAACATTAAGACAATTAATTCCTTAGTGATATCCTCCTTCTGCCCAGAAAATCAAATAAATCCGTTCATTTATTACTGTCCCCTAAAATAATGTCCAGCCTTTTATACATGAGAGGCATATGCCGTTCCCTGTCATTACACCCTTGCAGATGGGAAAGAAGCTGAACAAGTGAACAATATGGTCTTTAAACTTTAAATAAAAGGAATGGATGTATATGATGGTCAGTAGTATAGACGGCCGGATTCAGGTTACCTGTCCCAAGAGGGGCAAAAGTAGTGACTCCAGAGCAATTTCAGCCAGCGGGAAGATCCTTATATTCTCAAAACCGAACTCTGGCACAGAGAGTAACAGGACAGGGGCGCTTCACTGCCGACACAGTGACTGCACACCGCTGCCTCCAAATCCCAAGCCCGTGTGCAGCATTCGTGTTTTTATTGCTATATCTTGAAGTCCTCATTCAGGCCACACTGTTTTTCGAGTTAAAGAAAATTGTCATTAAGGAGCTATACAGCAAGGAACTAATGGTAACACACGAGCATTACACCCGCCAAAACTTAGTATAATAATTCTGCAGTAGAAACAAAATGATGTTATTTTTTTTTTTTTTTCATAACTATTTCTTCTTGATACAGAAAAGAATTTAAGATACTGAAAAAGTATTACTCACAAGCGGAAATTTCTCCTGTCCATTATGCATACATCTTCAAGGAATGAGCCAAGGGTGTGGAAATGAAAACAAATAAACTCTGCCAAATATTATGGATTCCATAAGTTTAAAGCCCTTTTCATAATCTGCCTCTCATAAAAAATCACAGTGCAGGTGCACACCTAATTCATTAATTCCACCTCTTTAGTTAAACACTGTGCAGCCTGCAGGCTTTTGGTTGTTTTTCAGTTCAAAGGCTGGAGTAGGACACTGCCCTGTGCAGCATCATATTTTCCAGGCTATACAGTTTGGCTGTCTTTTTTTTGAAGGGATAAATGTCATTCCGTGAATTCATGTGAAACAAAAATGGTGAGCACTCATTAGACAAGTGCAACAGAGTATCTATGTTTTCTTAAAGGCAATACTGACCAAAGACAATTTTTTGCATAAAGTGACTCCGACATTAGCCTACCACCAATACGGTGTTGCTGTCCATGTGTGACATGTAGATTTTCCAACAATATGGATCAGTGAGAAGCCATGGACAATATTCAGCAGGTGAAACCTCACAGTCTGTCCGAAGAATACAGTTTTAGGCAACCTGTGCTCCATGGTGTACACTCAGTTCGATACCCTCATAGTCCCCCTGAAACTCAGAGAATACAACTTTACCACTGAATTCCATGATGAAATATGGTCTCTAACTCTTACTGCCTGAGACCTTAAAAACTGTTTGAAAGCAGGCCTGCCGGCTCCATTAAGAGAAATAGGCCTTCTCTCACTATCAAGGCAGATGCATTAAAGGTCTTATGTAATGGTAAATAGTAATGGCTTTGCACTGCACAAATCCCAAAAGGCAAAGCCAGCAATTCCCTTTTTTTTTTTTTTTTTTTAATTAAGAAAAAGCAGTCAACGACATTTTCTTGACAATGAAACTGCAGATGTGCTGGAAAAGAGAAAGGTTTGTGCTCAGCCACTGCCTCATTCCCGCTTGCCAGTCTTACCAGGGCTTTGCCCTTCTGCACACCTAATGCAGCATTTTGCAGCTGCTCAAAGAGCAGATTTCCCTCCCTCCCTAGACAGGGCACAAAAGTAGCTGGGAAGTGCTGGGAACCAGCAGCTGTGGAGATCGACACTGGCTGGGCTGAGCCGAAATGCCAAAGCATTTCTCATCACAATTACGCAGAGCCAAATGCCATAGCCGTTAATCAAGCACAACTCAATGGGAGCTTTGCTCGGTTAAGTAACGGAGAGTTTGGCTCATTCTAGACAGAGGATTAGAGCACCGCAGAAGCTAATCTGTTCCCAAGACTGAGGTTACCACCCTCTTTTAGCATATGGGTAAGCTCCCTTCCCTTCTTTCACCTCTACCAGTCCTTCCAACTAAGAGACTTCAATGCAAGATGTTTGCAAATGAGGGATGCTTAAAAAGCAGGCACCAAATCACAAGGAACAGGCACTTTCTCTTTTCCCAGCTTCACTACTTTCACGGCTACCAAGGGTGCCGTGCTTGCACCCTTACCAACTCTTTTCTCCCTCCCCCCACCCAAAACAGTTGGAAAACAGCATAATTTAAATCTGCTCTGATGCATAACCCTGATATACCTTCTAAAACCCTATGTAGCCTTCCCAGACATATAATCATCTTCAATCAGTTCGCTTCCACGACCATGATCCTTCTCCTAGGAGGCTCTCAGCAATCTGGGTAGCTAACCTCCAGAAGGTTGGGGTCTCTCTTCTTGCAAAACTCCAGTCATTGCGCAGAAACTCAGCTAAAAAAAAATAATTTACTCGTTGAATAAATAAATAAATAAATAAATAAATATTCCTTTGTCCAGGTGAGTGGATCAGAACTCAAGGTCCTCAGAACGGGTGTATCCAGAGCAGGAGAGGATGTCACGAGAAAGTGTCCTAGGCTATAAAGAGTGCACTGCAGACAGAAGTGCTAGCCATGCTGTGATGTGCTTTCTCTACTTGCACATTACTCTTTCCCTGGGCTCCTTGATTACTCTGAGGATTACTTTCCCTCAAGATCCTGAAGATCGCATCCTGTGAGACAAGGCAGGGAGAAGTAGCAAGAATTGTACCAGGCTGAGGGGGAAAGGAAGCGAAAGAACTAATATTGTAGATGTTTGCAATTACAGGCAATCATTTTTTTTCCTGTTTTCAAAACTGTTATAAACCTAAATCAATAATCCTCATAGAAGTAATATTTTTGCTGGAGTTTTCTACTGTTTCTTGCCACTGAGGAGTTAAGACCTAGAAACTTTGATAATCAACTTTATTTTTCAGTGAAATTTATTTCAAACCAGATCCTAATACCAATTTTGAAACAATCTCTAATCTGTAGATTGCAGAAGGATTTTCAAGCTCCATTTTAAGCTGGAGAAAATGCTCCTTCTCCCCTTCCCCCCAGCACTGGGAGATTGCATAACTGGCAATATGTCTAAAGATACTTTATATTTAAACTAACTTACTGCTTGCAACTACACTTGCATTGTTTCAAGACTTATTTATTTTCACAGACAAATGCTGCAAAGACTTGCATTTACACACTACTGTAGCCCCACTGAATTCAGCAAGATTATTCCCAGTGTGTAGAATTAAGCAGCACATAAATCTCTGCAGGATCTCAGCCAAAAAGACTGTTTCATTAGGAAACAATAACGAGCCACAGGCTTGTGTTAACTCTGTGAGCCAAACTCTGCCTTAGAGACACAGGATCAGCTGCTTTTGGGAGAGGGCAGTTGCTGACATGCCCTAGGATGCAAGTTGGTCTCTGGCCGGCCAACCCATAGACACACTTAGGGCACACACTGCCCTGGGAAGAGGAGCAGGGGCACAAGAAGACATGCACCCTGCAGAGAGGCAAGTTATATTTCATGAAGGCATAGATGACCCATGTGGAGATATGTTGGTACTTCGGGGGCAATTTAATGCAATTTTGGCCTGGCACTCCAGCTAAGCTTAATCCCCTTTGGTCTCTCCTTCTTCCATTGTCTCCCATGGCCTTCATTGCGATGGGGATCACATAACAGGAATGTATCTGTACAGGTTTGGGAAGCACGTGCAACTTTTTATAATAAAAAGGAATAATGGATAGCTTACATTATTCATAGCATAACTGATTTCATTTGCATTATGCTTTACTTTCTAGATTTTTAAACAAGGACATTCTAATAGAACTGTACAGGTAAATTCCTTCTGAGATTCGTGCTCTTGAACAAAAATAAATGTCTTCCACAGAAATCATTATTAAAATGAACATTACATGTTGTTAGATTGTGGCCTAAATTGACAAGGTTAAAATATAGTCTGTAACACCTGCATGTTTTATCTCTAACACACAGAGTAGCTTTAAACAATGAGAGGTGAATATATATAGATCAGGAACATTTAAAAAAGAAAGCAATGCAAAAGTAAAAGCTCTCCTGATGTAATGTCTGATGGCTGGTTAAGGAAAAGAAAATTCCTCTGAGTCATCCCAAGCCATTTGTAAAACAACAAAATGGAGGGGAAAAAAAAACCAAACAAATCCAACAACAGAATAGCCAAGGGAGGGAGAGTGACTGGGGGTAGATAGGAATTAATTGTCTCCTTTAAAATGCATAATCATAGGTTTCTTTCTCAGAGATACTGCTCACATGCAGTAGCTTCACAACATTTTCACTAGGAAAAAGAAAACATTGCAAGTAAACACACTTTCATTTGTCACTGTCTACACGGAGACACAACTAATTCATATGAGCAAATCTGCTTTAAAGACTATCATTGATAATCCACTGCAAAGAAAACACTGATCATAAAACAAAAGCTGACATAATCTTTTGCTGCTTCTACTGAAAAAAGCATGGAATTTACCTAACCTCTCAGCAAGAAAAAGCAGAACTGACTGAATTCTTCATTCGGGATACCTGAAAAGTCTCTCTTGATCTATGAATCTAGACTCTTCTAGGAATATGACTCAGGAAAAAGGAGTTCAGTTCCTTAATTTTCATCTCATTTTCTCCTGTCTTCTCTCAAGAATTCTTCTGTCATTTGAGAAGAATGACGTATTTTCTTTTTTCTCTGGCAGTCATAAGACAATATTAAATGTTCTTCAAACCCAACTGAGTCAATCGCAAATCGCTCATCAATGTCAGCATCACAGATAACAGGCCGTGAAACTTTATTCTGAAGTGCAAGGGAAGAAAAGGAGACGCCTTTAAAATCATCCAAGCAAAAAATGAGTAAAAACAGGCATTCATGAAATGTTATTGTCCAAGATAGAATAGTAGAGGCCAAAGAGAACAAACAATATAAATAGAGAACATGTTTTTCCTTGCCTGCTTCACAATAGCTAAGATTCTTTAAAAAAAAAAGAAGAAGAAAAAAAAAAAAAGAATAGGTAGAAAGATAAGACATGCATGCCTGATACTGAAGAAAAGACTGTTTGTACCAAGCACACTGGATAAATTGTTCAGGAACAGTTCAGCCATGTCAAGAAATGACCCTCTCATGCTGCCAAGGTCAGCTAGACCTGTAGTCAGTGTTAGTCAAAGGTCATCACCGCTTGCAAATTTAAAATGTACGCATGCGATTTCTCCTAGGACTTCAAAAACTGGGTGCACGCTAGATGACTAGGAGTTTTCTAACTATGCTGTGGTAGTCAGGTATTTCACTGGTGGTTCAAGAGCTGTAGACAATATTCACCTTGGCACTGAGGACTGTCAGAAGGCCACTATGCTGCTGAAGACCTCAGTTATAAGACCTAAATGGGACTATGATAGATTTGTGCTAGACACACATGCAAGATTTGCTTGCTCACTCATACACAAGATACTACTGAAGCAGCACCTTGACTGTAGCACTAATACAGTAGCTTTTATGGGCCAATTGAATCCATTTTGACTAAGTTATAATCCTTATGGATTTTTTAAATAGAAAGGAGAGGAGAGGCATGACCCCTAACCTCCTAATTCCCAGTTAGAATCACACTTAACTCCTAATGTTTTGAGAAGTCATTTGCTTTAATCTCAGTCTGTTCTCTGGAACATTCTCTAATGTTTACACAGCAGGGAAAAAAATCATAAAAGTCTATTCCCATAGAAATTCATTATACAGGTGCATCCTGAGAAGTAGTTTACTTGAACAGGAAAAACAACAAAAAGAGTATTAAGATGTAAATTGAATGCATGCTGGTAGTTAGCCTTCTACTCAAGCAATTCCCATTGTTATCTTGGCTTACTGATAATCAAAGGAATGCTGAAAAGCAACAGTTTTTAAACATCTGCTAAGCAGTTTTATTATTTCTTTAATTCCATACTTCTATTTAAAAAGCACTGATTTCAGGAATGATTTAGTGATTTATAGTAAAGATAGTCTGACCCTTGCATTAAAACTCTGTTTGAACTATTTTGTGGTAAAAAATCTAACAAGTTGCTTTATTAAAAAAAAATATGTCAGCACTTAGAGTCTGACCTGCCTCATAAAATGAGCATCACTGTTATCATATAGCTGATGAAGTTGGTCTTTATTTGTGTGCAGAGAGAATTAAAAAATAACTTCATGGTGTTTCACCTTCTTTCCAATTTTTTTCATTCTTTAGAAAAACATCTGGCTTGCAGAATATGTAAGAAACAGATTCTTAAGCTGGAATGCCTTATTTGCGATGTGAAGTAAACAATTTTCAGCTATAATATGATCAGCAACATTATTTCATGACAAATCTGGCAAAGATGCAATTGTTACCGCTGGACAATAATGGCCCTGGCTTGTTTTTGTGGTTGTGTCACTTTTTCTAACCAGGACCTATACATAATTATACCCACAAGCCCACTAAATACACTAAATAGACACTATCCCTATCTAGGGCAAAGAAACAAAGTCTGGGAAGGCAGTGGAGTTTTGCTATTTTAAACTGGCTGCAGCTTTGTCCCATGATGTCTAGTCTGCAGATATGCATCATTGCTAATTAGCTGTCTGGTCTCATCTTACCACAGTTGAAAGATGAAAGTGTGAAAGACTCCTCTAGGTTTAGGGCCAGAATAGACTAAAGTTCACATTGTTTTCATGTGTTTTTTTTCACTCAGTGTTTTCAGAACTCAGATAGTGAATAGATTCCTGCAAAGCCCTTGTTAAGAAAGTTCCAGAGGAAGTTTTCTCAACTTATCTAACTCTCCCTTTCTCCCCTTTCCCTTTCCCTCCCCCAACATCTTTTTTTTTTTTTTTTTTTTTTTTTTTAACATGGGAATTGCAGATCTCAAGATTTTCTATCTCACGTTTCATCATCATTTGTTGGCAGGGAATGACATTACAGCGGCTAAGGTAAGAGGTCAAGAGCATACCCAATATTCACGACAAATGCAGAGAATGGGGAGGGAGGGAAGGGGGCACTTTTCTCTAAGGAAGCAAACAAACAACATCAAAACAAAAGGGAATCAAAATGCTTTGGGAATCTCTACTTTTTGCAGAACCCATGAAGTCTTCTGCTGAAGATAAGACTTCTGATTTTCCAGATTTGCTACTAACTGTGCCTGCCAAAGATTACTCACGAAGAAAATGTTTGTATATATACACTGGAACTAAGTGATTGTGCAATGCAATCACTGTTCTTCCTCAAGAGTGGCCTAGTAGAGTTCAGGAGATGAACACGCGGTACAGAAACTCTTGGTCCTCTCCTCTCGTACACGCTGAAAGCACCTTCTTGTGCTAGTAGAGCACGACTATGCAGAGGGTGCTAGACATGCTGCACTTGTATTCCTGCTGCTGCGTGCACACAGTTCTTGTTTGCTTTGAACAATGATTTCTAACATAAAGCCTCGGAGACGGCCAGTGCCGTGTTGTGAACCCAGGCCAGCACACTTGGTTCCTTGCACCATTCAGCTGCAGAAGCTGTGGCTGCTATCCCCAGTATTTTCCTATTTCAGACGTGCTCTTTGTGCCAGCCTTCCCTCCTGGGGGGGGCCCTCGCAAAGCACCCCCTACAGCAGGGGAGGCAAAAGCAGTTTTTGCAGCTGATGCCTATCTGAGGGAACACTCCTGCCTGGGCTGGTGTCCTGCGAGGGGAAGCCGAGGCATGGGGCTTGCTCAGCCTGGACAAGAGATGGCTTTGAGTGGGCCCAGAGGCTGCCTGCTTCTATCTACAGGGAGGTCATTGAGGAGATGGAGCCAGGCACTTTACAACAGAGTGAGGATGGGAGACAACAGCAATAAGCAATCAGTTGTAAGGGGAGAAACTTTTCCATGCTGAGAACAGCCAAAGAGGTTTCACTGCGAGGCTGGGCCATCTCCGTCCTTGTTGCTTTTCAAGGCCTGTCTGGACAAAGGCTCCAACAGGCCAGTTGGCTCTCACAGTTGACCCTGCTTTGAATAGGCAGTTGGACTAGAGATGTCTCCATGTCTCTTCAGAGCTGAGTTCCCTATGAAGAGACCTGGCTTCCTCCTATCACACCAGGATTATGATTTTAGGAGCACGCAGACATTTGCTTTTTCAGGTTTTTCCACTCAGGTAGATTTTCTAAAGACTTGGAAGTAGCTCTTCCCTATTTGCATAGAGAGCACTCTGGGAGGACTACAACCCTCAGGTTGTGCCATGCTGAAACGTGGGAAGCTCAGGAATATGAACTGTTTGCTGCCAGCCAAATACTGACCTCTCTGTGTCTCTGTGTGGCATCTTCTTCCTGTAATCAGCAGGCAGTTATATCATTGCTGAGAAATCAGAACCGATACCAGCTACAGGCAAAAACCTTAAAGGCTTAGTTGTTTAATGGAGAGATTCTTAATAAACACTTACCTTGTGGTGCAATAAAAAAAAAAAAAATATTTAAGACTTCTTTGCAATACCAGTATTTAATAATGGCCTTCATATGAAAGGTACTCGTCGATGGCTACATAGCATTTCAATTAAGGTATAAACAGATATAAAACTATTTAAGCATAAAATACAGTGTATTTTTGAACAGCTCATAATTTAAGACCATAAAACTGAGAGTGACTGTAGGGCTCACAGCCTGTCACTGTTTTGAATTCATCATAAATGTTAACAAAGTTTACTGTCTCAATTCAGCAGGTCAGTCTCATGCTATTCCTCATCCGCATTACAGAGACCATCACTGCACTTCATATCTCTACCACAATCCTCCACAATAAAGCTCTCAACCAGAGAGCTGAAGTCTTTAGCACGTTTCAGGCTCTCCATAACCAAGAGATTGTCAGGAGAAACTTGCACTGATTTTCCTTCTATTTCATCCAACGGGTGGATAAATACAAGATTTTATTTTCTGGCGGTATAAACGTTGAACACAAACATACTCTTTGGTTAAAATTAGTGAAGGGACTTTCCGCAGCTCATACCAGGAAAACATATTCTCTTCTACTTCAAACTTTCAAAGCTGTCTTTAAGAGCTGTTTTCTTTTAAAGGACCAGATCAGTGTTATTAGTGGCAACTCTTCATTCCCACATACATAGAGACTGTTTTTTTTTTTTTTTTTTCTAAGAGGAAGAAGGGGAAGTGATCCCATGCAAGTGTGTAACATAAATGACCAGTTTTCCTCAGGGGATGAATTAGTCATTTCTGAAAAAGGTGCACGTGAGAGAAGACAGAGCCATTACATTAGGGATGGCAGCGTTTTAAGAAGCAGGTAGGCATGTAACATACCAAAACACAGATAAAAATCTCTTCTTTTTTTCTAGAAATACACCTGGGGAGCATACTGAACAGCAAAACTACAAAACTGAGTTAATATAACACATAAGAGCCTAATACCTTTGAGGATGAGAAAATTACCACTCATTATGCTAAATAATGCCTTATATCAGCATGTAAATAACTTCTCTTTGTAAGCAATCACTAAAGCATTCTCAACAGAAAATTAATATATATCTGATTTGTTTATATATTCAACTAATTTAGGGCAGAAAGATTTTTAAATGAAGATAGATATGAAAATGTGTCACTAAAATTTTGCTCTAGCTACATGTTAGGATCCATGTAAATTTATACTTATAGGGACACACGGTGCTACAAGCTCTGTCTCTGTGATGGGCTGAATCAGATAAAGATGTTTAATATACAGTCCTGTACTGTACGTTACAAGAGACTTCACTCATCTCCCTATTTCTGACAGTCACAGTTTTGGTGGGAAATTAGAAGTTAATTTTGCCTTTGTCCTTTTGCCTTTCTCCTTATCAGTAGTGCCTTCAAGGCATGCTAAAGTATGCTGAAAGTGACCTTCAGTTTACTCATATCATCCTGACACCAGTGATTTAGCCTCCATACTCGCAGGAGCAAACACAGAAAGCATCCCCTGACTGACAAACATTTCATCGGAATTCGCGCGCGTGCGCGTGCCCTCCCCGCGGCTCCGCTCCGAGGACGACCTCTCCGAGCCAGGCGTCGTGCGTTAAGTTCCCCGCCGCCCCACGCGCGCTACTACTGCCATCTGCGCCTTCAGGTCCTGTCTTCCTCCCTTCCTCTAAAGGCTGCTCCGTTTTGCCGCTGCAGTCGCGCTGTTGCGATTCCAGCTACAGACCCACATCTCTAACCGAACCCAGCTTAGACAAGACTTTTCCCATTCCTCAAAATTACTCCGAATAAGCAGACAGGCAGATCTTCGGTGCATAAAAATAAAGAAGTTAGACAAATGATGTAGGGAAAAGCACAGCTTCACAATCAGTACCCTGCAGAGAGTGCGCTGCTGGATATCACACATCCAGACTCGTTTTGGACAGGTGTTTTCAGTACAGTTTCAGTCAACAGTAGTAGCGCAGTAGCTTCAATGGTCAAAAACTCTAGACCATTAAATCCAGTGTCACAATCTGGATACTAAAAGCCAATCTGAAATTAAAATCCTCTTCTGTTGGACTGGACTTGAGGGCAGCTGAAGCATTTTTTAAATGCAAAAGCCCAGGAGCTGTAAATTTCAAGGCATATACAGTAAGGCAACAATGATAGCTTAATAAATACATTGAAAATGTGATCAGGACAGAGATGAAAATTTGATGGAGATAAGGACTTTAATCATTGACTTGGCATAGAACAGCAAAAATACCCTAAAAAAAATAAAAACTCTGGGATTCAGCAATAATCTTAGTCAAATATAGGCTCTTAAAGATATAGGACAAGTTTACTTCCAAGAGTTTAATACTTCGGACATCAAGGAGTGTATTTGGGGTTTTACAAGACAGAAGTCACCGGATTATTAGGAAAGGTGATTTGAGCAATAACATATTATCCAGCCTGGAGTTGGAAAATCATGTTAAAAAAAGCAAAGTACATTGTAGCACATAAAGCAAAGGTCACAAGGGTACAGATACAGAAGGCTGAACAGATGGACTGTGGAGGCTTTATGAGTACTTTAGTATAATACAGAAAAAAAAAAGTATGTGTGTGTGTGTGTACACGCATGCAATATAAAAATATATATGTGTATAAAAAGACTACCTCAGAGCCACCAGATCCAAGAGAAGCTCAAGATAGCTAGCTAACAGCAACAAAATGAAATTTGACGTTGACTGCAGATCACACCCTGGCAAACCGTTTTTTCTAGCAACTGCTGGGTTACGTAAGCACACGCACATACATCTACTCCTATGGATAGTACTGCTTCTGTACTCATATGGTTGACGCTAGAGTTACTAGATTTTTTAAAGGGTTTTATCAGGCTCAAAGAGAATAGGAAATGCTTAATTGTCCCATATGGCTTGGTGATTTAGGATATATGGAATGCTGTTCCCAGTTGTATCCATGATGTTCCAATGCAGTGCCATACTTACATTCATTTATTTCATGTTGTCCTTTGCTGAGGCCACAGCATCATCTTTCATGGAGATAAGGGGCAAAACCAGGCACTATCTGCTCAAGTATAGCTCCTTTCTTCAAAGGGTGTCTCCCATCTTCTAGTGAAAGCACGGGCAGGATGTGCACATCAGAAAAACACCTTGTCTTCTTTCTGACTCACATTTGCCCACTCTCAAGTCCCTGCATGCTTTTGCAAGTCTGATAGGCTATTTTCATTTTCAGCTCAGATCCATATTTTGACTCAATATTAGCAGAAGAAAAGGTCATGGAAACATATCCTGGCTACTCAACACTTTAACAAGATTTCTCATTGAATGTGAGGAGGAAAAACAAATTTTGGTTCAAGCACTGGCTGTATAAAAGAATCCTCCAAAGAACAGGTAGCCATTGGTATCAGATACAAGAAAAATTATATAAGCAGAAGCCTTTGATTTAAGATTACATTAACACAATTTGAGAGAGCATCTACCATATAAGGTAGAATTTCTTATTTCACAACGCCTTGGTAATTTCATTATTTGTTGATGTTCTGCATATTTTCCCCCATTATTACCAATGAAAAAGACAAGCTTGTGAACAAGTGTTTTGGTGATGTTCTTCCTAGCAGGCTCATCTCACTTAGGAGATTTGAGATGGGACTCAAGACTTGGCCATGTGTCTCTATACAGCAGTTAAGAATATGATGCAACTTCATAGACCTTTCAGCGAGATTACATATGTGCTTAAAGCACTTGAAGGACCCACAGCTAAATCAGCTGATCCCTCGAAAACCTGAACTCTATTGTCTCAAAGGTTCTGAAATTATTTTGATAACATTATTTATAAAGAAAATACCTTGGTAATAAAACAACAGGCATATAGATGTCGATTCAGACAACATAACCACATACTTCAATTCCGCTTCAATCCTGTTTCAGACCCACCAATGTGTTAGAAAGCTAGAAGGACTTTAGCTTATACAGATATATTCCTGAATAAAGCTTAGAATGTGCATGCAAAGAACGATTTCAGGCTTTAATATGCACTTGCTCTAGAAACACTTCTGATATCATGAATCTACTTTCTACTAATACAGATACATCTCCTACAATAATAGGACCACCCAGGAAAAGAAACGAAGGGGAAGTCGGATAGTTTTTTGGGGAAGTTGCTTTTATAAAATGAAAACAAAGTTTCGACTTGCGTATTTGAATCAGAAAGCCTTTTTCTATTTTTCCAGTCAGGGATCAAAAACATAGCCTGTAACTAATTTGTGTAATTTAATTTGTAGCTTTAGTTTTGAATACTGTATTCGTCCAACAAATAATTATTTGCAGCAACTATTTAGCAGATGATGCCATGTAACAAATAAATCAAACAGAAGTGGAAGCAAAATTAATGATAGCTGCGAAATCAGTCACTTAGCTTTGCCCAGTGACTTCTCCGCAACAGAAGAAAGCACGTACCTCTGAATAATGATAATACCTTTCTTTTTTTTTAAATGGAGGGCTTCATTTGATTTATCATCAGCCCAAACATGTTTAATTACATTTTATATATATTTATATAAGCATATGCAAACACACACTCAATATTTCCATCTCCATTTTGAAGGCATCATCCACAACTTCCTCTTGAACTTTTTCATTATGCTGAGCACTTTGACTTCTGAAGTCTTTCTTTTCTCCTCCTATGACCACCTACCATTCCAGTCCAGGGCTTACCCTCTGTAAAGGCCAGATACTCCATAGTTGTGCTATGTCTTGGAATGCTTTGATAAATACCTAGCAATTAAATCCAACTGAAACACATCCAACAAATTCATACTGTTGAACTCACTTAAAAATGTTGTTTCAAACGTCAGCAAGTAGAATAAATGAAACTGGGTACTTTAGCTCATTTAACAGCTCATTCAAAACACTAGTGATTCCCAACACGCTGTCTTTTATTCTGTCTGCACATTTTTCTTCTCTTCTTTCTCTATTTCTTTTGCTTACTTTAGGCACTGTGCCTCTGCTTCTCTTCCTCTTGCCAACCTACCCTTCTGCGTGTCTCCATATTTTAAATATTTCCCTTCCTAAGATGTTTCTTTCCTCCCGACTTTCTCCCGCTTTTGAATGGTTGTTCCCTCTTTTCCTGGACTTAGTCCCCGTCATCTTCTCATCTCTCTCTTTTACTTGTATAATGCTTTCTTTCCCTCCTTCTCTCTCCATTTAGACTACTTCAAAGCATATCTCCCTGCAGTCATAGCTGTTCTAGTTTCTAAAACCACCTGTGAACTGACAGATTAACTCCTCCCCTGCCTTAGAGAAAACTGAGAAGGAGCATAAATGCAGTAACAGAAATATCATAGTCCTTAATTATCTAATATTTGACAAAATATTATTTCCAGAGGTTACTGTGGTGAACACTCAGTTCCAGCCCTCTGCTTCCTGCTTGCCATTTGATGTCTGTAGTCTACACTATTTTATTTTCTTCAAGGAAAAAAAGGTGTGACTTTTATATTATATACAAGAATTGCAACAGCATTGTGTAGTGCATTTCCACAGCAACACCCAGGGCTTTAACTGATGATGAAGAAATGATTTGTTCCCATTCAGCCTCAAAAAGAAAAGGGTTCAACATCCTCCTGGTCTCTTGTCTGATAATACTGCTGAAACAAACCACTTGATTTTCAATGTTCACCTGCAACAGAGATGACTAGACTTGCATTTCTGCATGAGATGTCTCAGCTCAAATGCAGGCAGTTTACTCCAACCATCCTAAGACAAATTCCAGGAAAAGCAAGCAGTCTGCTTCAGAGCATCTCCCCTTGCCTGGGCAGCCTGAATTGCCATAGCAAGTGATGCTGCCGGCTACGCAGAAGAGCTGAGCCTTGCGCTTGGGTTGCAAGGCTTCCACTTCGGGTCCCTATCCTGTCTTAGCTCTCCTCTAATTTTGCCTAGTGATATTGCTGTCATAACTTGCTGCCAAACTTCAATCCACTGAGCAGCTGCATACAGTGTGTGGAAGACCGGAAAAAAAGACATCATGGTGCTGAGCTGTAGCTAATGGATTGTGCCACAAAGGCATGGGCCCTTGCAGGAGCTTTAAGTTACAAGCCCTCCCTCATTACATAACCCCGAAGTGCCCATCCTCCTGGGGATTTGCCTGGCACATATCTCACACTTGCAGATTTTGGCAGCTAGTTAAGGGGATGCGCTCGGAAAGCAAGGCTGTGAGGTAATGCCCGAGTGCAAACTCGGGACCATAAACACAACTGGCAGTGAGGCACCTCCTCTGCGCTTTGCATAAGTGCAAGGCCACCAAAGCCAGCACCCACCTGTTGAGCTGGATCCTTGCAGAGCCTTGTCAGCCTGCAAACAGCTGCCTGGAACAAGGCAAAGGAGGTCAACTAGTCTGTACGACATTACCAGTTAATGAAGCATTTTGTATCTTTCTCACTAAGAACTCTATACGTTTGTGATGGTAGGCAAATTCCTATGGCTTTTTATGCAACAGACTCCAGTGGCAGTTTTCACATAGGCGTGAATCGGAGTACATTAAGCCAGAGGACTTTCTCCCATGATCAGCCTCAGTGAAAGCCTGCTAATTTGTCTATTTTTGTCTAATATATCTATTTATGTCCAAGTAACCTATCACCATGGCAGCTAAGCAGAGGGAAGAAAATGCTGCACACAGGAGCAGATTAGACAGTAGTGCTTATAAGACATAACCACAAGACTGTATGTCACATCCTCCCCTGGCTGCTGCCATGACCCATTTATGATTTCTACCTGAAAGCTGTGCAGTATGAAAAAGTTCTATTAGCATACCCACCCTATAGTCTTCAAAGATCTTACATCAGCAATAGTGGAAAACGAGAACATTGAGAACATAAGAGAAGGCCAGAAAACAGCAAAGAAATATTCAAACTAAAATAGAAAAAGAAATCTCCTTGAAATTAATATTGTAAAATGCATTGCAGTGATCCAATCTAAGTGGAATGCACTCAGCTCAAAGCGCCTCAAGCAACTTCAAAGGGAAAAAAATACATTTAAAGTATATACAGAACCATTTCAAGGTTTGTCGTCACCATAGACAAAACTGAACAGTGGAAAAACATAGGATGGATGGCATCCAAAGGGAGTCTGTGCTGGACAGATGTAGGTCAACCCCATCTTTTACTCCTTGGGGCTGTGGCCCTCAACCTTCTCATTCCCGCTCGTGCCTTACTAATCCTTGTAAATCCACCCTGACTCCCCCCAGCAAGCGTAGTCTCTTCATCCTGATGGTTGGACATGATGTATTTTTAGGATAGCCAGAGCAGGCAGCACTGCTGCAGTTGGCTCTTTTGGGGGTACTTGTGTTGCTACAGCAGTCTGCTTCATTAAGCTGGTTGCATCGCTTTTAGTGTCTCCATTCAGATTAACAGGTCTCCCAACAGTGCCCCTCACTTTCATTTCAGTTCATATCATGAGGTTGTCTAACAGTAGTAGAACTGGGTTACTTTTAGGCAGAATTTAACTGAAAAAAATGCATTGCAGAGGTTCACCTGCTGTGCTCCAGTCACTAGCAGGAGTTCAGTTTGCTAGAGCTAGTCAGACATAAAACCATCAAAATGCACGTGGTGGGACACTGACTCTCAGCATTATTTCTATTTTCCCACTCCTATTGCACTGCACAGCTTGCTGATATAATCATGGCATCACTTGACAACTTGCCTGCATCCAAAGGTCTCCAGGTTCCATGTCTTAGGAAGAGGGAATACCATGAGCCTCTGCCTCATCCCTGAGGCAATCAGAGAAAGATCCACCCTTGTCACATAGTACAGTGCCAATACTGTGAGGATCTAGTAGGAAATTAAAACTGGAGATCAGAAGGTGAATGCATCCGAGGAGGGAAATGCCCTAGAGCTTTCAGGTTCTCTCCTGTTAATATTGACTTAAAATTGCAGCTGTTCTTCCTTTTGCACACATTGACTGGGTCATCAACAGAATTTTAAAAGTATTAGAACTATTTAAAATTGTCTGTCCATTACCCTCAGGGGAACACACTACTTTTGTGATCTGACATCCAAAAGCTCTGATAAAGTACAGTAGTGAGTCATTTCCCCAAGATTCAGCACTGATTGATGATCAATGCCACCAACAAGGCTAGTGTTGGCATCTTCAAACAAACAAGTCAGAAGATGCTCCGATTTGTTTGCCCAGAGGTTCTCCTGGCAACAGCCAAAATCTAAATTTACAATGAGGTTTCCTTTTTCTGGGCATACCTATGAAGCAGCTAAAGAAACTGATCTCCGCTAGTCACACGTTCACATGCGGGTCCTGAGATGTCAAAGGTCCCAGCGCTGTTCCCCAGGCTATGGCACCCCAGTTTCCTGAGCAGACCTGTGGGACTGTCTCTCTCCATACAAGGTAGCTGTGGGCCTTTCAACACAAACAGGACTTGTCCTAACCCTGACCAGCCCTTGTTTCTGCTTCTTACTGGGAAAGAGGGATTAAGTGATACAAAAATCAGACATTGTTTACTCTTCTATAGCTTATGCACAAAAAGATTAAGGCCAAGTTTTTAATAAGTGGAAACCTAAAGTTAGTCTATACTGAACCATTTATCTTTTCCATTTTTTTTTTAAATCACTGGGCTTCTCCCAGAAGCTTGATCATTGCTCTATGAATATACGGCCTCTGATAATCTGGACTTTATGCTTTCAGCCAAGATTGAATGAGTATTATTGGAATAAGAAAATTATCCTAAAGAAAGAATTAAAAGTTTGTAAAGGGTTAAGAATAGACAATAACACTCCTATAAAGCCATCTGAATCAAAACTCCAAGCAAAGCGAAAGAATAAGGAGAAGGAACAGCAAAATATTAAATGTAGGTTCTTCTTCTATTTGCAGTTTAATAATTCAAGACCTATATTTATTTATTCATACTAATTGACCAATGAAGTTATGCTGTGGAATAGCTGAAGAGAAACTAATTGCTGTCTCATTTTATTTTAATAGTATATTAAAAACGCAGGCTAGACTAGAGACCTCTTCTCGGCTTGTCCTGATGTTATCTGCACTGAGACATTGGCAACAGCCCAGGGACTTGCCTACACAGATATTTAGGACTAACCTTAGGAGTCAGATTAGGTGATTCTGCCTTTGGCTATAATGGACCACAAATGTGAAGCTCATTTCTCACTGAGATCAGTCTTTCCTCCTTTGCATGTATTTTTTTTCCCACTTAGGTTGGTTTACCATTTGCTCAAAATGTGTAGAGGGACCTTAAAGTGGATGTAAATGAATTTTGCAGAGCCCACATAGGACCTTTTAATACTGAGTAACTGGGACTTAACCATAGTGAATCCTGTGGTATACTATCTAAAAACAGGCATTCCCAAGCATTTCTACAGTCTCTTAACTAACACTCCCACAAGCTGAACCAGACAGAAGCCTGTGATGCATGCTGTCTTTGAGAGAGTCCTCCAGCAGTCCCTGCTCCTTCTGCGTTTTCCCTACAGTGTTTCCATGCTCTCCTGATGCCTCTGTGGGTCTGGGACACCCTCAGCCTTCTGGTACCTACCCTTGCATGTTTAGAATCACAGTACTATGCATATATGCAGTCACTACAACACAGAGGATTTATACCCTGAAGCAAACTACAACTATATGCACCATCCTATATGCCCAGGATAAGCGTATATACGTACTAAACCCCGGCAATTTATGTGCTTTTTACATAGATATAAATAAGCTCAGAAGGTGAAAGGTAAGAGAGAAGCAGGTCCTTTGAGTGCAGAGCCTTTCATCCTCCAGGCTTTTGAGGACAGATGCAAAGGCAGCCAGCAATCCAGGTACATTCCTCCTTTGAAGCTCTACCTTTCCCCTAGCCTAAACTTTGCCATTTAGTAGTCTCATTACCTAATAACGTCTACTCCTCCCTTCAGGACTTAGTCCCTTAGAGGAGTGGCAAGGATTTTTCCACCCTTGCCAGGAATCCTAATTTACTTTGTGTGTATATGTTTGCGTGTGTTCAGAATTACCAATATCTTTAGATAGGTTTGTTTCAATGCTTTCAAAATTATCTTTAATTGCAATTTTATTTTGTGTGGGTGACCACATGGTCTTTAGTAATGTCTATGAAAATCGTATTTGGAGAGAAGAGTGGCAATTACATCAGTACTATGCTATATTTGAGAGTGATAAGGCCTGCTCTTTCCAGTTGTGTCAATTCTAGGCTTACAAAAATCTTGCAAAGACTATCATCTTTCTATATTTACTTAAATTATGCAAAAAAGTGTCTTCCTATAATTTCATAGGTATTTCAAGGTATTTCATTGCTTTTTGTCTCTCCTAAGGCCAACAGGTCAATCCAAATGGCCTTTTCGCTTGGGATTGTGTCTCATAATTTAAATACCTTTTTGATTTTGAGAGCCAAAAATGACTTGCAAATATTTGTGGGGGCAGTCAGATGTATGGGGAACAAGTCCAGTTGTATGACATCCAAACCTGAGCTTGCGCACCCAGTGCCAGCTAGGAGAAGAGGCAGAACAGATGTAGGATGGCCTGGTCTACCTCATGTAAGCTTGTTTTCACACAACCCTTATCACTCTTTTGTTTTTACACATATCTTATAGCTTTTCTCCCCAGGGTCCCAAAACACAGCTGAGTGGGTCAGCAGCTCAGGGCTGACTCTGTGCCCTTCCTCCCGGGTCCTGCCTGCTCCTTCAGCATTGCAGCTGATAAACCAGCCCTTGCCTCCTGAATCCCCACAAAACAAATTAATTAGGCGGATATTTGTTCAGAGAAAGCAGATTACAAATTACCCACGTTCAGCACGTAGAAACAAGATTATTTGTGACATAACAGATTGCAGCAGTTGTAATCCAGAGCCCGTAAACACTTGTTAGTAGTCCATAGGCAAATACAAATCTGTGTCAGTGTAGCTGTTTTTAGGCAGAGGTGATCAAGAATTATCAGCTGTTAACACCTGAACCTTCTTTAGTCCACTAATACTATTTCCTGAAGGCTTTCCCTTCATGAATCTGAATGTTGCCTTCATCTGCAGTGGTAATAGAAATGGGTCTTTGGGGAATCTTTTTATAAACCAAAGTGAACAGCTATAATAGTAAGATCGGATTTTAGGGGGGAAAATAATTTTAAAATAAAAAGAAGTGACAGAAGCAATTTATTTTGTTGCAGTCTAAGAACTTGGCAACTATATTGTTAAAGCTTAGAAAAAAAAGTCAGAAATCAAGACTCTGACTTGGTATCATCAAGCATCTTCAAACAGCTCTTCCAGCATCTCATTCCCAAATCTGGAGATTTCAAGGGTTGGCTGATTCCAAGGCAGCATCGCAGGACTGAGATAAATTGCAAAAATTGCTCATCAAGAACAAATCTCTAGAGAACTCCTAACTTTAAGTCATAATGTAAAATGAATCTCAACCCAGAAGTGCCTACAGGTGAGGTCCTGGTGCAATGATGTCTGTGCCACCTGGTTCTTTGCAAGGGTTTTACAATGATCGTTTTGGCTTGTCAGCTGTGTAAACACAATAATTTTCCCTTAAAGAAGAATGGCAAGAGCAAAAGCAACTGAGGATTCTGTGGTACTAGCTAACGAATAAATATGTCTATCATCCAGGTTTTGTGAAACAGTATTACCAGTTTATGAATATAAGGAGCTAAGAATCAAATTCTGCTTTAGACAAAATTTTGGTACCCATTATAAAAATTAATACTGTTACAATACTGTGGAATATGCGTAGCAGAAATCACTGTGTGCCCTTATGCATGCACTGGAGATCCCTTGAGAACATGAGATGCTAATTTTGCTGGCAGTGAGCTGATAAATGAAGAGCCTTTCCAGCTCATTTTACTGAAGTTTCCTTCAGTTTTGCCCTACACCCTCCAAGCTTGCAAAGGGTAGGGTTTGCTTACATTTCACTATTTCAGTTTTGTGGAAGGTTTTCTACAGCAGCACTGAGAGGATTTAGAAACATGAGAGAGAATTAAGTCACAATTTGATCACACTGGAAATACACGACACATGCATTTGTGGAAGTAATGGTCCATACAAAAATATCTGGTGTATAAATCTCTAGTAGGCTAAAGAAATTCTCTCCGTGTCAGAGGTTCTCACACAGCTTTTTCTCTTTAGAAATTATGTGAGCAGAATGACATGTAGAAGGGGCACAGACTGATAACTTCAAAAGAGGAATAGTGCTCGTATTCTGCTCTAACATGTGCTACCTAGTAGGGCAATGCAGTACACACACACTCATAAAGGAAAACTCTTTTTCACTTGTTTAGCACCAGTTTTAAAACATTTTTAAAATTGAAGAGTGTGAATTAAGTCAGTTCTAGAGTGCATTAAAACCTATTCTTTGATAGCAAGATTTCAGGATAATGCACACACACATNTAAAGGAAAGCTCTTTCCTTTTCACTTGCTTAGCACCAGTTTTAAAACACTTTTAAAATTGAAGAGTGTGAATTAAATCAGTTCTAGAGTGCATTAAAACCTATTCTTTGATAGCAAGATTTCAGGATAATGCACACACACATATATATATATGTGCTAGCCAATACTGGCAAATATTTGGAGTTTTCATATTAACGCAGGTTCAAGAGCACTTCAAAATTGGTAAATAGATTTCTTGGTTTTGCAGAGTGCAACGCACAGCCGATCCCACCTGGAAGCGCGGGACACTTGGTACATCTCAGCAAGGAATAAAATTTAAGCTAGCTCAAGCTTTCCCTAAACCTGAGCTCACTCCATCTTGGCCTCGTCCCTGGCATGACAGATGCCAAGCGCCTCCCGGGATCGCTGCGGTGACAGCGGGGCACGGTGACACACGACCGCCCTTGCCTGCAGCGGCCGCCGGCCGCGGGATCTGTGAAAGCTGAGCCACGGCGGCACCTTCGCGCGGCCCAAGGATTCCCCCGTGCTGGAAGGTTTCTCCTGCGGCCAGATTGGCTGGCAACAGCAGGAAACAGTCCCAACGTGCTGTGAATCTGGGGCCATAATATGTTAATGTGAAGACTTTTTCCAAGTAATCTTTACCATCTGTTGTCTCACATTGATGTTAGTGTTAATAATTTATAGGCCTTCTTTTAAGGCTGAGGAGGAAGCAGAATGCTAAGCTCTAACATAGAGACAGCATCGTCTTTTCTTTCTTTTTTTTTTTTAATGAGATTGATGTTGATCTATACGTTAGGCTCACACAGAAGATAATATATGGTGCTCTTTGGCTTTCTGTCATCATTGCTTTTGTGTGTCTTTTGCTGAAAATAGCAGCGCAAGGTATTTATTTTAGCTCAGTTCCTCCGTTGCTTCTTTCCTGCTAAAATAAGGTATGCAGTCTATCTGGTACATCAGCAAAGTGCACAGAAAGGTCACAAGCACAGCATAAGCTAACAATTTAAGGAGCATTACGGGATGTCGTTATTGCCAGGCAAGAAAAGAGAAGGTCCCTTT
Organism: Crypturellus undulatus; assembly: GCA_013389825.1. Taxonomy (NCBI): domain Eukaryota; kingdom Metazoa; phylum Chordata; class Aves; order Tinamiformes; family Tinamidae; genus Crypturellus; species Crypturellus undulatus. The sequence continues at coordinate 479,230 of VWPW01014798.1, forward strand.
CTCTGCTCTCTAAGTGACGGTTCGCCTGAAGTAGCAGAGTTGCGCTGCCAGTTTAAGCCAGCAGAATCTCCTTGCTATATTTAACCTTGATTTCCTCAGAGACCAAATATGCATATCGGGAAACGCGATTCACAGTAAACACGGCTTGCACGAGGGAGCGCTGAGTTGTAGTCCCAAACAATCAAATCGGTCTCTCCTGCTCGCAGGGCTTCGCTTTAATCCCTTATTAACGGGATTAATCGCCGGTTTAGAGCTCGCGCCACCTCGCTCCCCTTTTCACACGAGCCAGCCGAGCCACTTTCGCAGAGGGACAGGTGGATTAATGGCCGCAGTCAAAAACTATGGTGATAATGCACAAAACCAGGCGCGGGGAGGGAGGCCGTGGCAGAGAGGGACAGCTGGGAGATCGCTATCAAAACACGGCAGCGCCTTCACCGGCAGGCCGGAATACGAAATCCGTGGGAGACCCTTCTGCTCCTAAATTAAAAAGCAAAACAAAGAGCCCCTGACAGATAAACAAGTACAGTAAAGGAATAAGTCTCCCTATTAATAAACGCTTACCAGCGGATAAACAAGTAAAGGAATAAAGAACCTGGGAAGCTCAGAAATGTGGAGGCATTTGCCGAAACATAACTCCGCTAAGAAACGCAAAGCTCTGGCAGCCGGTTACACAATCTTTGATTTCTTTTAATAACGCTTGAAGGTCAGATGCCAAAGCTGTTCCTGGAAATCCTAAAAGGACTGGGTGGATCCGCAGGTCGGGCCGGCGCGGCCGCGCGGCGCAGCGCAGTGCCCTGCGCAGCCCTGCGCGCTGTGCGGCGGGTCGGGTTACCCGCGGCAGCTGAGTCAGGCGCGGGCCGGGCACCGGGCACTGGGCACCGGGCACCGGGCACCAGGCACCGGGCACGCAGCCGCCCCGCGCGGGCGGCGGGTGGGCACAGGGCGGCCGGCCCAGGTCGGGGGCACCAGTTCGCCCACCTTGGCCCGCCAGCACCGGCACCAGCGCCAGCGCCAGCGGGGCGCAGCTGGGTTAGCCGAGTTCACGGCTACTGACACGCAGCCTCCTCGCTTACTCGCTGCGGGCAGAGCAGCGAGAGCAGGCACCTCTGCCGCCTTAACCCTTCCCGCGCCGCCGAGCGCCCTTGGCGTCTGCAGCGTCCCATGGAGAGCACTGTGTGCGGCAAGGGTGGCGCGATGGATGGAAAGAGTGGGGAAGGGAAGACGAGCTGAGCCCTGGCTCTGAGGAGGGTCAGCCGCAGTGCCCATGCGGCCCATGTGCATACCCTTCCTCCGTCTGTGCCAAGGGAAGGGGTGGTGTGGGGCGCGCACGCCAAGGCCAAGGGAAACAGACACTCGTGAGGACCTCCCATGCGCCCTTCGGACCTCCACTGCACTTTTAGGACAATTTCTGGAGCTCAGGGCTTCAGTATTTAAGGCCCGTAACACAGAGGAAATCTGAAAGGGGGAGAGGGGCAACGGGGACTTTGCTGGCACCTTGTGACCCTGGTAAGGTGGTGGCATGGCTTGCCAGAGCGACATGCTGAATCCTCGTTCCTGGAGTTAGAGGTCCTCTAACTTGCCATGGTGGCCCACTGATTTACGTGTTTGTGTTATTTGGCTCCGAGAAACAAAAGGAAAATCAGGAGCTACTTCTGTAGTATATAATAATAATAATAGTAATAGTAGTAATAATAATAATTAATAATAATAACAATAATAAAAAGCTGTTCTGCCTCTGCCATCGTGCCCAAGGTCTCTCTGCAAAGGGAAGCTGTTCTGCGACAGAGAGAAGAACAGATGGCGAATAGCAGGTATGCGAATTGTTCCTACCACTCTTCTTTATTCCACCTTTCACTGTAATTACATTGCATGCCAGACTTCAAGTGAGGCATTGAATTCAGATATCAGAATTTGCTGGAGATGAATTTTGCAAAGCTTTAAAATGTTAGTTCAATTTTGTGACATTTTGAGTGTAGTTTTTACCCATCTCAAAGTGTGCCAGGTGCTTAGAGGCACATCAGCAGAGGCAAAGGCCATATTGCAGCTTATAATCACAAAAAAAAAAATTCAAATAAACAGTGAAAAATAAGTAAACAAGCAGTGAAGTTTGTTTGCATCTGCTTAATGCCTCAATTTATCTTTATTAGTAATTTCTAATATCAAGAGCATGGGAGGCAAGATTTATAGCTCTTTTCAAAGACGAGCCAATGAAAATTAGTTGGATGGGACTAATGGATCAGTTCCAAGCCTAGGGAAGGAAAAGACAGTATGAGAAGGAGCCATGGAAAGTGGCTAATGAAGTGGTTTCTGCAAATGAAGTATGCTAGAAAGAGCTATAGAAAGGAACTCAGATATGTGTGTCCACACAGGGCAAAAGAGAAAGAATTTAAACTCAGTAAGAAGGTCAGTGAAGGAACTTGAAGAAGAATGGGATATGGTCCAAGCGAAAGGTAAGATAGAAGTGGGCTGACATAAAATACCAGGAGCCAAAAAAGAACATATCACTAGCCTGTGATTTATTAAGGACCTGCACATTTGTTCGTTGTGGACAGTGGAGAAAATACTATTATTGTGTGAATTTTAAGACCACGTGACAGTGAAAAAGGAGGGATGAGAAACAGTAAGTCCAAAATAGCTGATAAAGTTCCAAGCTTAAGAGGCACTAAGGAAGAGAGAGAGCTTAACAGGAGTTTGAGATTCCCAGTTTGTTGCCATGTGTTTACTTTTGCAGAGCAGTATTCAGAAAGTTTGACATACAGGGTAAATGCAAGCAGTTAGCAAAGCGAAGTGGAAAGGAAGAAGTTAAAGTGCTGAGTTAGTACGGGGCAGTGGAAGATGTGGAAGTGTGTCATGGCATGGGCATGGAGGAAACGCGTGGTATTTCTGAGAGCTGGAGAACAGGTGGTTTTCAGGAAGGGAGTGTGTCCAGTCACCCTGAAACGGAAGGCAGGTAGACCTTGTTGGTGACTTTGCTGGTAACACTGTAAGCCACTTCTGCAGACTAGACGGAGCAGAAAGCACATTTTATAGGGGGAGAAAATTGGCTGAGTAGGGCCAGAAAAAGTGGGATTTGTTTTACATGTTTAAGACATATGGAGGCAAAGAAAGGAAGCATATGGAGCGGCACTTGAAAATGGGACTAGGGTCAAGAGAGATGGTAGGGGAAACAATAACATGTTTCAGATCAGAGAGGAGCAGTGGAAGATGTCTCATTGTTTCTTCATGCTCCTCCATCTGTCAATATCCATCTGTTGTTTTTTTGTTGTACCCTCAAATGTCAACTCCAGTAACTGTTTAATGTAAAATGGATAATCATATCTCCCTTTCTCAGCCACTTGTAGAGGGATATGTGAAAAGAGCCATCTTCCACGGAGCATGAGGAGGGCGGAGAGTGAACCCGCTTGTTCTCCGCAGCCTTGACCTTGGTCATTTGAAGGAGGCTGTTCTGGGAAGTGGGAAAGGTCAGATGTGAATCCATAAACCTGAGAAGGGCCCTGAACTTGTGTTTCCTGAAGCCTCTCTCAGTGCTTAGCCACGGATCTGTTCTATAAAAGGCACTGATATCATCACCACATCCTAAAAGAAAGGTGTAACAGGAGCATGAGCACCAGCAAAAGCACTCCGGAGCTCCCTGCAGCCTCATGCTTGGTGCTGAGATACCTGAGGACGCTTGCTCTTGCAGCCTGCTTCCCCCTTGGCTTCAGATGCAAATCTGAGGCATTAAAACACTTACTTTGCTATAAGGAGGCTGGTGAACCCCTTGGGGGAAACACAATCACTGCTGGCTGCCTATGCTATCCCACTGCTGTGGACTGCCCCTCATGCTGCAGATGCAGGAGCAGCCCCAAGTTTTGCAAACGCCACTGTTCACCTGCCAGCGGTGCTGCTGGAGAGGCGGCGTGGCCGGGAGGATTGAGATCCCTGGTGCGTTCCCAGCAAGGATTGCTGCGGCTCTTCCCCGAGCCCTGCCTCTCCAGCGGGATGAGGTTAACAGCTGGGGCCACCACGTCACCCCAGCTGGCAGCTACCTGCAAGAAGTGTCCGCCCCGGCAGTCATCTCCACTGCTGGCCGAGAGCAGCAGATAGAGCCCGGCTGCTTCCCCGAGCCCTGGGGAGCCGAGTCGCTCGCTCCCAGGTCACGGGGAATCGGCCTGTGCCTGTTACGTCCCGGATCTCCGGCGACGTATCTGTAATTATGATTTTCGCTGTTATGTTTGTGATATTAGAATTTGTCTCGCTCCAGCCAAGACTCCTACTCCCAGTTCATGCGCGAGCCTGTCACACTATACAATTACAGTGGAGTCAGGGCCTGATCTGTACTATAATTATAGCTGAGTCAGTTACAACAGACTTGTCTCCTGACCTCGTTCCAAAATAGCACTTTTTTTTTTTTCTTTTAAAGCAAAAGGGATTTTAGGTGTATTCTAGAGCCGCGTTAATGCATTACGCAGGACTTGGATTTAAACTGGGTTAATTTCTGATAAAGCAACTCTATTCTTAGCACAAGCAGGAAATGGTCCAAACTCACTGTTCATTAACATTCACTAAGTCGGCTTCGAGCACCCTCTTTGAATGTCAGATATTTCCCGCTTGCATTCCCTCCCCACTTTGTATGTTTGCTGCTTCCTGGCATCCTTATCATATAATAATGAATCACCCTGGAGTTGCGATGTCACATTTAGATACCAAGTGGGGCTAGTTTGGCCAGTCCTGGGTAATCAGGCCTCTTAGCAGGAAAATGCATTTAAATAGGTCAATGAATCTTACAAGTCTGTGCATCAGGAATTATCAGCACTGCAGAATTTTCAGTCTGGGGAGGAACTCTCTTTCAAGCACAAGTTCATTGACACGACCAGGATAGCAAATAATATTCCATTTACATTTAAATCATGGTGTTTTACCTTCCTGGGCTGATGGGGTCTTTTTAATTGGAATAGAAGTCTCTTTATTTTGGGCTTTTTTTCTTCATATACAAAAGTAATATATTTGAAAGTCACTGTACAATCCTGTTAGAGCTGAAAGGGTGCTTATCTAATCTCCCATCTCCCAAACTGCAGATGTAGTTCTTAGTCCTTATTTTAGCCTCATGCCTTTTTGGTGATTGAAATACTATGAAATGTTGTATTACGAAGCTAATCGAATTGAAAATGGAACCTTTTTCCTATCCTTTTAGATTTCCTGTGGACTGTGTCTGTTAAGGCAATTTCTGCAAGCCCCCAAAGAGGCCAGAAACACATAATGGGAGTCTCTCAACCCTGGGCATTAGCAGTCTGTATCTATAGCTAAAGTGCACAGCTAGAGTGAAGCTGTGTGAAGGAGTGGAGGGAAGGGACGGCTTGGCGGGGGGAGCACCGAGGGAGAAGTACTGCCCGGGGACCCGTCTGCCGTAGGAGAGTCTGTCACTTCTTTTGTGCTGGGATAGACACCTTGGCAAAAGCCACTAATGGAAAGGCATCCTATGCCAACGAGAGGAGACTTCCTGGCGGCACAGCCCCGCTATCTCCCCTGGTGATGTTAGCAGAGCTGACAAAAGCACCCTTCTCTTGCCACGGCCGTGCTTGTGCCGTGGGGCTGTGAGTGTATGTCAGGTGAAGGATTTTTGCTTTCCACTTTTTAGCGGACATATCCCGAACTGGTGCAGTTTTGAGGTCTACACCTGCAATTCCCGGGGCGTTCAGAAAATAAGTCAGCAGCAGCTATAAGACTATATTTCTGACTTCCATCTCAGTTCCTCAACTGTTAGTCCTTGCTGCCATTGCAGGAGAGTTTTTAAAATACCACAGTCTATTTTGATGTCTGAATACTTAATTATAGTTGGAATATGCCAGTACACTGTACTTTCATTGTTTAAACTTTTCATCAGGTCTGCTTCTTCCTGTTTACTTGGGGTGGAGGCAAGAGTTCTAAAATTGCAAATATTTGAAAGATAAAGTCTGTGGGCATTTTTGTTTACAGTCTTTATTTTGCATTCATTTCAGTACTTCACTTGCTAAAGAGATTCAGGATAAGGCTTCAGGATAAGTCCATCTAACTTCTAGTCCTACATTTACATTCTAATAGTCCAATTTTCTGTGTAACTTCTGCCACTTAAGATACCTCTTCCTGACCTTACTTAAATGCACCTTGCTCAGATAATATCTGCATGCAACTGTATATATCTAAAAAAATGAAGTCTTTAAATATGGACTAAGAGGAGACTGCTTTTAGGGGCTCATCACTATGAACAGATAACCTATAATTTGTCTACGAATATAGATACGCTTATGTTCAAATGTTTATAGTGCTTGAGTTATCAGAATTTAGATTATTTTCCATGTTGCAATCTTCCATCTTTAAATGTGTGAGCACGTAAAACGGTAGCTTTCAAATTGTGCTCCGTTAACCTCTCCTCAGTGGTGTGCAAAAAGTTATTCAAAATGTAAGCCTACTACCTTTAGTCTCAAATTTGTTATATAGTGGTTTGCATCTCTGCGAGGAAATGTTTACATGGTCTTAAAAGCAGAAAAGGCTGAAAATCACTAGTTCAGAATGATAGTTCTGTTGTACCAAAACTAGGGTGGTGGTCTGTGACCCTGGAAAGACTTCATCTGACTATTGGCCCATCACAACAGTTTTCACTTGGAAGATGCTAAACTTTCAGATAAATGCATGTCAACACTCAGATGGTCCCCTGATGCACCTGGGCACAGCTGCCTGCTGTCCTTGAAGCCCTCTTAAAAACTCTCAGTGCAACTGGGCTGTTGGTGTCCTGGGCTGCCTGCTTACCCCTCCTCATCTGTGCTCTGGTGGGATTTTTCTTGTAGCCCCATCTGTGCCTGCCTGCCCAGGCCTCTCTTGTCCCTGCTGTGTCATTGGATTGTATGCTCTTGTACTTTCTGTTCTCTTCTTCTATGACATTTTGCATAATGGCATCTTGATCCATAAAAGAGACCACAATAAAACAGAAAAATGTTTCTTAGTGGTGAGTAGACTTGCTAAAGTCACTATGTAGGAGTAAAACACATGTGTTTGTTAGTCTTTAGTGCACACTTTTGCACAATGGGAAGTGGTGTGATGCCGTGGGCTAGCCAAGGGGCACCTCCACAAGCATGTTTGCTGCCCACCTTAGCTTTTGAACTCACATATTTCAACACAACACAGCCTCAAATCTTAGCTGGACAAAACCTTCCCTCCTCACCCCACCAACGTGTTTTAGTTCACGTATGGCACGTCTCATGACAGCCCTTTGGAAACACCTGTGGTTGCTGAAGGTGTCATTCCTCCTCCCTGCAGCTAACTGGATTGGTGCTGCAGTAATGTTTCTCAGCCTCAGTAGTTAAGCTCACCCTGAGTACCTATTTAAATTATAGATCTAGAATATTGCTGGCTGCCCTCCAAATCTCTGATCTAGTAGCTGTTTTTAATGATAAATTACATATGTTTAATAGCTCAGCTATTTTGTTTAGTTCCTTCAGAACTTCAGATGAATAGGCTCCAGTCGCAGTGATTTATTGCAATTTAATTTGTCAAGTTGTTTCAGCACTTTTTCTTACACTGCTCTGACAGCAGTTCACCTTCACAAACCAAAGATAGGTATTTCTCCATTCTCTTCAGAGTAGAGACCCATACAAAAACTATTTGGCAACCTCTGTGAGTTCATTCTCCTCTTTGACCTCCTTTTCTCCTGCTCAGTTGATTAAATTCAGGGGTTTTACTATGCGTGTCCTATGCTCAAATCCTTTATCACCACAATTACACCATATAAACCTTTTCATAAGCTGGTTGATCACTAATTTAATGGTGGGTACGCTTTTTGCCTGGGTTCTTCTAGAATCGCTGTGCTCTATGTCCAAATTTTTTATTTTTATTTCCAGCCTACCTAGGACTCTTCTCTTTCTCTGATCCTTGTCTGTGTCTGCTTCAGGTGAAATAATCTTTCTTGACCGTGGATGATCAGGTGTCCAGAATTCCAAGTGAAGTTCTAAGTTCCTTTCTTTGCTACCATCTTGGTCTAGTTTAGGCTTTCATTTCCCTCTTTCAAGATTATGTTATGTTATCTCTTGGTGTCGATGCCAAAAGAATAATTATATCTATCGTACTCAGCTTTTTTACCCTTGAAAGTTCCCAATTTATAAGAAATTTTAGCTATTTGTCCCTAAGCATGTGTCCTTGTGTTTGCTGTGATCAATCTGATATTTGTTATTCCAGTTATCATTTTTTTCTTCCCATGTGACATCTAGTAGTCCTGTATATTAATTTTGCCATCAGCGAATTTTTTGCTTTCCTAGCTTTAGTGCCAAGATCCTTAAAGAAAGATTGGTAGGTTTCATGAACTTTTGTCGCATCCTTCTGCAGAAAGGCTACTCACTGCAGTCTTGTGCTTTCTGTTACAACACTCATTAGCAAGGGCCGTAATACATGTGCAATCTTCATACTCTTCAGATTTATTCCAGCTTTCTTCAGATTAGCCTCTCATGTGGCAACATGAAATTCATTGTTAAAATCTAGATGGATGAGATCTGTGTTTTCCCTGTCTAAAGTATTAAGTTAATTAATCAAGGAAAGATGGCAGGTCTGCTTTGCATTATGTGCATTTGAAACATCAATTTTTCTCTCCTATTTATAATTACTCTTACAATTCTCAACTACCCCACAAAAAACTCTTAGAGATTATTGAGGTTATAGTAATGCTTCTAATTCCACAGTACTATCAGCAACTTGGCAGATTTATTTTTAAAAAGTCTTACTTGATGGGTTACTTCATCTACTTAATTTTTCTTCAGGTATTCTTTTTGAGCTATGTGTGTTTTTTAGAAAGGTTCTTGGTCTCTGCAGAGTTGTCCCAGGTGAAGATGTACTCTGAGAGCTCAGAACTGCTTTGCAAAGAACAAATGTGTACCATGTTTTTTAAAGGGGTTTTTTTCCCTCCATTGCCTCAATTTTTCTGCTTTACTGGGCTGGGACACGCTGGCTTTGCCATGGCAGTAATGAAGTTTTCTTAAACGTTCTCCAGGGTTAGTTCTGCTCCTGGTGTTAGTTCCTAAATTTCCCCAGAAGAAGAATTCCCCAGTTTAAGCACCCCAAGTGTGTTTTCCTTTTATGGAGGACAGTGTCCCCAGAAAGACATCATGCTTGCAGACCATGTCACTGGATTGCCTTGCAGCTCTGCCCAGGGAAATTGCTCCGAGCTCCTAGGCAAAAGCAAGGGCCTCCCAATGCCCTGGAAGGGCAGGCCGACCTTTAATTACAAAACGGAGGGGATGAATCAGTTGGGTGCCACTTGACTGGGGATCTTTCTGGGTGACTAAATATATGTCAGATGAGGTGACAACAGGTGAGAGGTGTGAAATGTCCTGGCAGTTAGGAGACATTTCCTAAAGACTAGATGAGTGCCTTTGATCAGCTAAATGGGTCACTGAATGAAGGGTGATGGACTGGAGGGGAAATGAGAGCGAGGGACAAGGGACCTTTTCCTAAGGATGGGATACACACTGTGGCAATTAAATCACTAGTGCCTTGAAGTGTGATGCTCCTAAAAGTTTCGCTTCCCAAGTAAGTTGTTTGCTTTTATATGGAGTTTCTTGAGATTTCTCCTCTAAAGCTCTTTGAAGAAAAGTTCTTAGCAAGCCCTCCATGCTTTTCTTATTAAAGATAGTATCCTTTTCAGACATTTTGTAAATATATTTTTAAATACTACGATGCACTCCAAGATTTGTTTGTTGTTTTTGTTGAGGAAGACCAGTTTAGGTAACAGAAATTATGATGCTAGAGGAGAAATAAAAAGATCTTTGACTTTAAAGTTTTTATTAAAACAGTACAGAAAACACTATAAACAGATCCAATCTTGAAAACTGTGCAGCACAGATGACAATATGTTTATGTAATGATCTTGGACACAGTGCAAATCCTGGTCATTTGATCTTAGAAAAAAAACATTCTTTTAGACTGTCCCACCTGTATGATGTTGGACTGGAAATTTCATGTTTTAATTTTCACATAGCTGAAGTCTTCAAGGCAAATTTCAGCAAGCATAAAGGTACCTTAAGAGAAGAAGAGTTGCCTGCTGCATTTTTTCTTGTGCCTTGGGAAGCAAGAAGCATCACAGAAGAACTCACCTGAGAGAGAGGAGCAGGAGAGAGTGCTCCATGTGGGCTCCATTGAGAGACCTAGTCAGGAGGCCCTCATCCTTCCTCCTCCTTCTTCTCTAACCTCTATTTTTTCCCCCTTTTTCAGTTCTTTCCTGTTTGTGACACCTCAGAGCAGCCTGTCCATGACCAGACTTCTTCATTCCCTCCCGTACTATGGTCCTTAGGAAGACATATATCCTACCCTGTCTAGAGCCATGTTTTTCTCCTGCTGCCATGCAGGCTTCTGAATTGAATTTGCAATAAGTGGGCAGCAGAGGAGTGCAAAACATTTTGTTCACCTACTTGTGATGAGTAAGTATACCATGATATATCAGGCATATACCACCAAGTAGTATATTCCTGGTCACTCCAATCTGCTATGAACTCTGCTCGCCTCCACACTGTGCCAGGCATAGGAATACAACTGGTCAAAAAATCCAGATATCTGGTGACAACCTCTGCCTTGATGGGACACGAGGCAATAAGGATGTGGACGTGCTGAGCCATGGCAAGACATAACACATCCCCAGTTGTGGGGAGCATCGGAGGCTGCAGCCAGTTGCACAAGTCCTGCTGAAAGCTGGGATGGGAGAGGCAGGACAGCATCCAGTCCCAGGGAGCATGGAGGGTGCTGCCCTTTGGAACATACCGGGAAGAGGCAGAGCCCAGGCTGTGCTTGGCAATGTGGGAGCCAATTTCCTGCCTCCCAAGGGTATGCAGGATCTTCTTCACGTAGGAAAATAAGCATGCTCTAACCTCCAAAACAGGGGACAGTTTACTTCAAAAGCGAAAGAGTTGCTCCTCCTCGGATCCAAGCAGAATTTCGAAAGGGAAAATGTCTTTGTTGCATAAAGTATTATCTCCCCTGGGGTGCTTGGAATTTATAAAGAAGACAGAAGAAATGAGCCACCATCAAAACTATAGTATGGACATACCAGGCCATCTTTTATGTAAACCCTTCCATGACAAGCCCTTTCTTACACCCTTACCAGACAGGTAAAGGTTATATTATATGTTTATATTTCGTCCTCGGAAAAAAAAATCTTGCATCTTGGAATAGGAAATTGTTTAACACTTTACCAGTGCTATCGTAATGAATTAAATATTGGTATTCATGGGAATACCACAAGCGCTTTCGTAGGTGTTGTACTACCTTTTCACTTTCACTAATGGGCACTTACATCGTACTGATTTTTCCCCAAAGCCACATAATGATCTATAATATTCCTGAATAATTGCGCTTTAAGTGGAAGTTAACAGGGTTGACTACTCTTAGAAATATGTCAAAATATTTTTACTATTTTAAGTAGAAGTTCAAATATTATCAGAGTTTGCCAATATATTGAGATATGCTGAAAAGTTTTACAGAATAAAGTTCTAAACTGCTTTTTTATTCCTTTTTCTTTTTTGGAAGGTTAAAAATTGCTGAAATGGTTTTGCAGAATAATTTTTGTAGCCAATCACAGAATAGCAGAAGTACTAAACTGTGTTAAAGCGGAAAAAAGGAAAGAAAACCAAACACAAGCTCATGTGGTGGAAGAATGTATTTATTTAATAGTAGCTAGCACTTCGCAATCTCATTCTCACCATTCATCAAAATAAATCTTGCACATATTGCCTGTGTTATAGAAACAAAATGGCATGTCCATTTTGAAGTAAAGAAAAAAAATAATAAATCTTCCTAAATGGATGAGCTTTGCTGAATTTCTCGATAATTGTCAGGCAAGATTAAAAACTTTCTGCAGGCTAATCCTCCTTCCAGGCTGGGATTAGTGGTGCGTCGTGCAAGGAGGTCCCGCTGGCCCGGGGTGACTCCCGCAGAGCTCCAGGCTGGAGTGAGCCTGGAAGATCCCAGAGTGCGGAGGAGCCGGGGGACATCCCTGCTGTGCTCCCAGCAGGCAGGGTGGGAGGCCTGGGGATTGGGACTGAGGAGGAGCAGGACACCGTGTCCTCAGGAAGATGTTGTGGTTCCCCCAAAAAAACACTTCAATTAAGGGATTTACCTGCAGTCTCAGGGTAGTCACTGTACGGCCAAGAGGAAAGCCGTAACGCTGGAGATCAACCACCCACCCCATTACGCACAAAAAAATCCTGGCTAAATCCCTGTGCAGCCCAAACGTGTGGCACCCTCGTAGCACAGTGCACCGCGGTGCTTAAGAAAGAGCCCTTTTTAAAGAATCTACTTGGGGATGATGTGAAACGAGGGTGCTGATGAGGCGAGCGCAGAAGCGTTGCGGGCCGAGGGGGTGCGTGCGGCACGGGCTGAGGAGCGCGGGCGCTGCGGGAGGTAGGGAGCCCACGAGGCCGGGCCCGGCAGCGCTCCGGAGCAGCGGGAGGAAGCGGAGCTCTAATTAAAAGCCAACACTTTGGCCCAATCTTTGCAGGTGCATCCAAAGGGGGTCCCAGGAATTAGTGACAGGGTAATATACGCACCCTGAGAAGCTGGAGAGCTGACGCTGACTCGGGATCCGTCGGGGATTTCCATTCTGGCGAGGCCCTGCTCTTCCCGCAGAGGCTGTGGAGCTGGGCCTGCTGCTGCTCCTGCTGTGCAGATCACACCTGGCAAATTCAAGTGACTTCCGTGGCAAAAGGCGCTGACGTGCCGAGTTACGAACCGGGGTGGCCAGGTGCCGACGTGGCCCCCCTCCTGCCGCGTGACAGCGGTGGTGACGGCGTCCGTGGGACGCTCGCTGCGGGCGACGCGGGTTGCGAGTCGCAGCCTTTGCATCGCTCGGTGAAACGAAGCAAACTTTTAAAAATATTTTAGGCTGCATCTAGGCCGGTAAGCTCTGCGTTTTTGCATACTACATGCAGGTCCGAAGCAAAGTATCACCAAGTCCCACTGTACTGCTCTATATCTGCTATGTAAATAGAAGCTGAATTTTGTCTCTGTTGACTTAGTGTATGAAGCACTGCTATGTTCAAGCCGCCTCTTAAAACTTCAAATTTCCCCCATTTACCTTTAGCAGTAAAGCAGTGCACTTCTAACACTGAAAAAAACAAATTTTTAACTATGAACTGGAGCCTTCTTATTCTCTGGAGCAAACTTTAGTCCTGTGAACAGCACCATTTACCTCAGAAAAGGTATTTTCCTCTTTTCCCATCTTGTGTTTTGTTGTCATAACATAGTGCTTGCATTCGCAATCCTCCTACTGTTCCTCCCCTGCTGTGGCTAAACGGAGGGGCCCAGGGGCCATTCCGAACGGGAGTGTCCAGTTGTGTGTTGATAACTGGGAGCTTGATGACTGGGAACTTGTTTCTGGGCTTCCAGGAGAAGGAAATGCAGTTTCCATGGCCAGCGTGGGAGCTTCCGTCCGACCTTGCCAGACTCCCGGTCTGGGCAGCTGGAGAGCAGGAGCCCTTGCTGGAAATGAGACAGCCTCTCTGCAAGCGCCTCATTTCCTGGAGCCTTTTTCTATCGTGAGCCCTGCAGAAAAGGGCCTTAACAAAAAAGTTCCATGATGATCTGTATTTCCCCAGTCCCTGTATTTGTCAATGTAGACACTGAGTTAAAGCTAGAGGCATTACTGTCATATAATCAGAGCACTTTAATCCAGAAAAGCTCAAAACACATTGCAAATTCCAATTCTCCGTGTAACTGGTGCATTTCTTTCAATTATATGAACCAGCATTTTTCACCACTTTTACTTTAAATGACCCCCTCCATATCATTCTTTCATCAGTCAACTCTAAACATATGAAAAAACAAATTATGTAAAGAGAGCATTAGGCAAATTTAAATGCAAGTCTAAGCAGAAGACATGTAATTTCTGTTTTATATGAATAATAATGTTATATATTTTGCTCTTCAGCTACATTTGCAAAGTTAGCCTGAAGAAGTAGTAAAAAGTATCTCAGCAGAGCAATTCAGTGCTCAGATGACAAAATAGACTAATGTAGTATTTCCCATTTAACAGCATCCGCAAAAGAAATAACCAAATTCTCTGCGTCTATAAATCAATAGTTTTACTGAATGGGAATGTGCCAGTTCGCACTAGTGGAGTTTCTGGTACTGGATAACAAGATGTAAGGTAAAGAGAAATATATGAAGTCAGTATTAACATTGGCGTAGAAAAACATAGCTGTGCTTCCTTGTGGTTTTCCCAAGTCAGTAACTGAGAAATCCTTACCTGAGTTTGGAAAGAAGCACAGATGTCAGTGTGAGCTCCAGAATCCAAGTTTTATGGTCTTTGATTCAGTCCTTAGCACTTGTGGTAAAAACAAACAAACAAACAAGAACGGGGTGACTTTGCATTACCTTCACTTTATGTGGAGGAAACACACCCTCAGGGTTTTCCTGAGCTCTTCACCTGTGCTCGTAGATGTCTAGCCAGCACCTGACCACCCGCCGTGATGAGGACATTCAGAAGAATTGGCTTCTTTGATGTTTAGGGCAAACGAACAGCTCAAAGGTCTTGGGACATAACAGGTCCATGGAGATGAGGCTAGGGATAATAATGAAAAATCACTTCACTTTTGGGTTTTGTGGCAATTTTTACGCGTGCCATGCAAGTGAGAACTAGCTTAGTGGGTCTGGGGGGGATGAATGGATTAGAAACTGAAAACATCAGACTAATCCTAAGGATAATGTTCCTTTAGGGCAGGGATGAACTAACACTTATATATTCATTCATCTCTATATTAAAACAGTATGCCAATAAAACGGTCAAACCTGTAGCTCCTTCCAGGCCAGGTCTACTACATTATTAATTTCTATAAATTTTATAAATAAAGGAGTTGCTTAACATGGATTGCTTGCACAATCTTTAGGTATGCTCATGGGAAGAGAATTCAAGGTCAGTAGTCCCTGAAGGCTGTCAAACTATTTACAAGTTTGCTATTTATAAGGACTAGTCTGAGAGTCCTAGCAGCCATAAGTTCTTAGGCAGGCGGTTTAATTTCTGCATGACGTAGAAGAGGTGCTGTTGTGGTATCAGTGTCTAGACACCCTTGCAGTTCTCTGAAATTGCATATTTTGTTACCTAGATCCTAGTGACTTCAGGCTCACCCCTTAACTGATCCATGTAATGAATATCAACAGAGCAACTGTGCTACGCAAGTTCTACACAATTTTTAGGGATAACAAGAGTTAATCAGATGTATAATGATTAATACAGAATATTAATTGTTTGACCTTTGGAGAGCAGTCTGCTATAAAATAGCAGTTTGGAGGATTCATTGCATTGCCATAGAGCATTATCCAGAAAAAAAAAAAAAAAAAAAAAACTTTCCAGAGAAATGAAAAGCTAGGGTATAGTGGTAGAGCCAACCAGAAAAACATTTCTGACTAAATTTGAAACACCTCAAATTCAAAGAACTGATGTACTGAGTTCAGAACATCCTCCAGTGAAGAAAGAGAGCAGTTGCTCCCTCCTCAGCAGCGTTCCTATGAATATGTGCATGTTGCACCCTATGTCCTTTCTTGTAAGTGGGTGTTGCAGCCTGGAAAGGCCTCACTCATTCTAGGAAGCAAATCTTTCAAAGCCATTTTGTCTGGATGTGCTCCCTGAATGGCCGTGTTCAGTGTTCCAGATCTGAGGAGGTGGTGGAGAAAAGCCATTTTCTCGAGCTGTCACTTTCTCACCATTCTTGTAAAATGAAAACAAGCAAGCAGTCCCCCCACTATTTTGCCCTCCAAAGAGCCCCCCAAACCTTCAAAAGGCATCAGGACTTGCAGATGATTTACCCTATCTGTTAAATTTTTTGGGGAGGGACACGTCCTGAAACTCCTGCAACGTGTCGCCTTTCTTTCAAGAGTGTGTTAGGCAACGAGAAGTTGACTATGATAAAAATGCTGGAAAAACTCAAGGAAAGCAAGGTGGGAGCAGTACTGCTAGAGCTGCCATACCCGTGAGCAAGTGCCACGACCTGGCTGAGTTACGGCAAATTCCCTTCGTGAGGGAAATGCAGCATCTGAGCCTTGCGCTCAGGCATTTATAAGGGCATCCTGGGATAAATAAAGGCACAGCCTCTGTGAATCCTGCAGCGAAAGCAAACACTGCTGAACCAAACGGGTTACCAGGCTTTATAAAGCATGGGCAGCGTTGATGTTGATTATGAGATGTGTATCTTCATTTTCTGCCTTGAAATAAACTCTTAAGAGTCTTCTGGGTTGGCAAGGAGTTAAGTGAAAGGGCCTGGCTCCAGCAACAACATAATGCAGAGCTGGTATTAATGCAGTATCGGTGGTGGCTTGCAGAGCACTGTGTGAGTGCAGGACCTCTGTTAGAAAATACCACACAACAGTAAAACCTGTTTGATCCCTTGGCTAACCCCTGGCCATGAGGGGCTTTATGAAAACAGTGGTTATAGCTCGTCAGACTGAAAACACTCAGCTTATTTTCAGATCATTTCTCATACATTCGGGTATAGCTCTGTGTCATGGCGATCTATGTTTGGAAGCTTGGTCTGGGTTATAAGGCTTTTAGGAAATCATGTGTTTATCAGAAGTTTGGATCAGACTTGCTGTCTATAGCTGTGCTCAGCTGTAGCTGTGCTTGAATCATGTAATGGGTTAGCGAAAGAGCAGGGGAGATAGAGGGAGACAGTGATTTAGCAGAATTTCTCTCAGCATTCAGGAATGCTAGCGTGCCTGAAAATAAGGGATACATTATTAATTAGTTAATGTTTGCAAAGTATTTTGACTCTGGAAAGTGCCAAGTGTTCTTCACCCTTAATTTTCAGTAAATATATGACTAAATAGTATATGTAGTAGACATGTAGTATAGCATATGTATATATACATAGTATACGTAAGTAGACAAAAGACTTTAAATTACAAAAAAAAAAAAAAAAAAAAAACACTTAAAGAACAAAAATACTATTAACAAGAGGAAAAAGCAAAGAAGAGGAAGAGTGTTCCGGTTGGTGGAATAAGTATTGCAATGATGGAGCCAATGATCTATTAACTCAGCACCAATGTAGGGCTGTGCCAACGACCTCATCCATCGGCAGAGACAGCCAGTGTCCTAGCGGACCTGTAAAACCAACCTCTGTCGCCTGTTCCCTTCCAGCTCCAAATGTGGCACAGTCTGTATTCAGCAGGCCTTCTCTTCCCTTCCCTTCCCTTCCCTTCCCTTCCCTTCCCTTCCCTTCCCTTCCCTTCCCTTACTATCCAGCTCCCGCTTGAGTCACCTGTGCTCCCACAGCTTTAATGAGGCCTGGAAAGCGCTCAAAGATGTGGTCGCAACCCCTGACTGGCTGTGGAGAGGTGCACTGACACCAGGGCACAGCAGCACAAGNCAAATGTGGCACAGTCTGTATTCAGCAGGCCTTCTCTTCCCTTCCCTTCCCTTCCCTTCCCTTCCCTCACTATCCAGCTCCCGCTTGAGTCACCTGTGCTCCCACAGCTTTAATGAGGCCTGGAAAGCGCTCAAAGATGTGGTCGCAACCCCTGACTGGCTGTGGAGAGGTGCACTGACACCAGGGCACAGCAGCACAAGCTGCCGCGCGCTCTTCCCCTCCCGATTTGTTCTCACATCCCCATCTGTTCCTTTCCAGTCTCTCAAGTGGGAAATAAACTGAGTTAGAGTCAAACTGTCAAACTCATAATATTCGAGTGGGTTGAAAGTCACACCAGCAGAATTCATGCAATCCATATTTCATTCAGGGCAATAAATATGCAGCCTTGCACAGATCTTGGAAATCAATTATGCTTTTTCGGGAAGGCTTGGAGAAACAGTAGAGGCACTTCAGTAAAATGATTTCTTGCCTTCTTTTCCAATGAAGTAACTTTTAAATATTACGATTGCAAGATCTCGCTTCCTGAAAACAAGATCATAAGTGCCCAAGCCATCTGCTTCTGCCCTTAAGTCAAAGTCACGGTCCTCAGTTTACAACATCATACTTGAAAGTTTATGACGTTACAAATACAGGATTGTCACCTTTGTTGACAGCTAGCCAATAGGATCAAATGAATTAAGCAACAAGCTGTGTCCTTGAAATCTTTGGCTGTAAAAACAAAGGCCAAGAGGAATCCTTTCGAATGGGAAGGAGCTAGCATTGCCATCACAGGTGTTAGCATATCAGAAATTTTTATAAGCTCTGTATGTAGCAAATCTAAACATACTTATTGTTTTTCAGACACATTCTGTCCTTACATGTCAACTGTTCTGCACATGCAATCATGTACACGCATGATATTTTTGACTTAGCTTAAGAGGCCAAATGATAAGGCCATATATCCAACTGATACCAACTGGTTTTGCACTAATGCAGCCAAGGAAGTTATGCCAGATTTCCACAAGCTAAGGATATGGCCCCACAATCTACCTCTTGTGCAAATTAAGAGCTGCAGGAATTTCTGTGGCTGCAAGTTTTATCATATGTGGAAGTACTGAAAGTAGTGGGAAAACACATATTGAATCCGTTGTGTAGAGTGCGGTTCTTTGATCTATCTGTGGAAAATGGTATGACAGGTTGTATTAAATACAAAAGCACTAGTGTTAGGCCCTCCAAAAATATACAACCTGTTCCTCAGCCACAAGAAACCAGCCAAGCCCTGCTGATTGTCACTGTTAGACGTGGACATTGCTGCGGGCCCCCAAAGTCTAAGTGACCCCATGCCATCACAGTCGTTCCCCTGCAGTTGGCCTTCACAGACTGTAGTCTTGCAATAAAGTAGAGAGTTCTGCATTATGTTTTTAATGGCCCAGCAAGCCGTTTGGAAGAACAGAGTGAGGAGCGACTTGAGGGTATTACACAGATTCTGGGAATCTGCCTGAACAGCATCAGCTACAAAATGGGGGGCACTGTGCAGTAACAGAGCGCAAACCCAGCATGAGCCAAGTGTGGAGGCCACGTTCAACAACAGGCCTTGCATTTTAGAAACTGGAAAGTTACAGACTGACAGAGGGATTTTTAGCAAGGATACTGACTCTTTCACTGTTTGAACGTGTATTTAAGCCATCTTTTATCACTGCAAACATATTTTCCTTTAAGAGATATATGTGAATATTATCTGGAATTATACTGATCCTGTAGGTCAAGACAAAAGGTTATAAGGGAGGAAGCAATTTTGTTTATTCTTCTAGAACGAATTAATCCACTCCATGATTACTATTTTTAAGGGGCACAATCATTAGTTTTATAAAAGTAAAATATCTTTTCAGAATATATTTAATTGCCCAAATAACTTCATAGGAAAAGGAAGTAACAGCCTTTAATTATGAACTGTACTTCAAGAGAAAGAAAGTATGCTTTGTTTTAGCAAGGAACTTTAATCAATTCCTTTTTTTTTTTGGTAACCTACAAATAAAATTTTATTTTGATCAGGAAAAGTATTTGTTCAAACAAAAATTTAATGAGACAAAAGCCTTTGGCCATTTCTAATGCAAACAGGTTTCCTTTTATGGAAAAAATGCAAACTGATGCTAAATGGTAGGTCACCAGTCCTAGTTTCGTTCTGAAGTTTTATTTGATGTCTTCGACATAAAGTCAAGCTATAATCCCAGAACTAGTGAGCAACGGAGAACAGAATTTTGTTTACAAGCTTAACTTTGGCTCCAGTAAAATATAATTGCTACTCACTCCCCAAAAAAGAGAGAGGCAGACAGAAATAAAAAAAGATCTTATCCTCAAAAGAAAATTTTGAAAAGTGACGAGAACCTTTGCCAAAAAAAAAGGTCTTATTTTCTGAAGAGAGCTCTTTGCAATTTAATTCCAATTCACTTCTGAAATTAAGGCTATGAGTTCTTAAACTACTGGGGGACTTTCAAATACTTGACCTAAGAAGTCCTACTCCCTTTGCATGTTCCTATGCTTCCTGCAAAGTCGAATCCATATAGGCCTCTTGTGACAAACATGAGCCTTAGATCTCTTTAAAAAAATGCATTTGAGTGATGTAGTTAACAGCCAGTAGACAATTCTGCAAAGCCCCTCGTGTCTCGCCTAGTGTCATTGCCTCTGTGATCTGCATGCACGGCAGATGTGTTGAACGCGTCAACATTTACAATGCCAGTCTCCTGCGGCCGGGGAGGTGGAGTGCAGGATGGGCTGCCTCCAGAGCCGGAGCTGACTTTGTTCTGTCTGCACAATATCTAACACAACAGGGGACCTCCGCTGCGATTGGGCTCCAAGATGCTGCAAAATGGTACTGCATTAAAATCACATTAGTGTTTCACACATGCTACTAAGAAGCAGCTCTTGCAGGAGCAGGGGGGGCAGGAAAAGTAGACTAGAAAGGCAGCAAGGGAAGTAATGGAAGGATCTTTTTCTCCATGACAAGTCACCAAGAGAAGATCTGTGTGTGTTTCCCTTGGTTATTTGTTTTGCGTTATGATATCTGACATCAGAACACGCAAAAGGCATTTGCAAGCCTAAGACAAAAAGTAAAATGGTGCTTGAAAATGATTCTTTGTGAAGGTTTATTTTGATTTTGTTACACGAGAGACTAGTCAAGCAGAATGGCTTATTTTGATTTTGTAACACAATTTAGTGACTGGGGACAAACAATTGTCTGCTATTATCATTCCTGCCGCCAAAATTCATTAGGTTCAGGAACATCAACCAAATCATGTGCAAAAAGGGAATGCTACCTCTACTGTTGCTGGAGAGATGAACATGTAGTCAGCATACTGTCCATGTATGTCCAAGAGACTACCTGGACTATGAAAAGGAAAATACCTCAAACTGTAGTCTTTCTACAATACATGGTGAGCAGTCTCTTCATGTAGCTGCACGTTTTATCTCTGCTGTCTGTCCAGAGTATGCCCTTTCAGGTGCATACTTCCTCAAAAAGTAAGTGCATTCACATAACCTACTTTAGAAATGTAGGCCCAGATCCCTGGGATATGTCTGAATTCTGAGCTGAATTTGCGTGAAAGACTCAAAGTTCAATTACTTTGCCTTCTTCTGTTCTCCAAAGTAGCCAGGGACTGGTTTGGCTAATGAAGATTGAAAATCTCAAATAGTTCTAAACTTTATCCATTCCTCCTGATAGGGATTCTTTCAGATACTCAGCTGCAGCAGTTTTCTGCATCTTTGGATCAGAGAGGTATAAAGCAATAGTGTCATAATTTGGATTCCAGAATATGCAGGGCAGTCAGCTGTCTTCATGGTTGGAAATCCACTGGAATTAGGTGTTTTGAAGTTCATCGAACTTTTTAATCTATGCAAAGCAAATACACATAACTAATAAGTTAAAAGGAGTTCTGTTTGGATGGAGTTAAAGAAGATAAAAACAAAAAGGTCATCTGGCCTATGGTTAGTAGGTCTAGAGAAAAGCCAGAGAGTTGGGTATGTAACTTCCTGCAAATCCAGGCAGGAAACAAAAAGTTGTGCTCAAAGCATAGTTCAGCTTTCTGTTCAGTTAAGGAACAGAAATTTGCCAAATCCTGCAGGAATGTGCCCAAGCCAGCTTGCCAGCAAGAGCAACAACAGAGCTTGCTGGAGATTGGCATGGACTGATATCCATTGAGCATCTGGAGACACTAGTCAAGCATGGCACAGGGCAGTGTCTAACACCGAACCCTGTTCAGGTTGACTTATATCCAAGCTTCTATGTGAGTATCAAATGGGCACATAGAAAAAGAGCCAAGGATAGATGGAAGAGGATAAAGCTGTCTATGAGTTAGTGTCTGAAGCTATAAACCTAACCAGGAATCAAAATGAAGCAATCAGAGATGACCTCCTGTGTCATGAGATGCTGAACAAAAAGCTGCTTTGTCCTGATAATGTAAAAAAAAAAAATCTCCTCAGCAATGTCATGACAGGATTGCATTTATTCCTACATGAAGACACACACACCTGTGTTTAAGTTTGAATTGCACCTGGGGAGGAGAGAAATTAAACAGAAAGTACTTGCAGACTCCAGCCGGTAGTCTTTCAGCTTTAAAGAATATACAAGATTCCAGACTTTATGATCTACTCCTAGGAATATCCCCAAAACATGTTACTGATACATCCTTCTTGTGGCAAGAGGTGATAAACTTAAGGTTAAGAGTAGTTTTCAAAAGCTACTGTAACAATTATATACTGAATTTCATCACTCCATAGACTGCCACAGACAATCCACATTTGCCAGCAACCAAGACAGCGGAGCAGCTATTAGCAGATGCTGACTGTATAATGATGACCACTGCAAGTGGATGCTTATTTAAGGGACATTTGCAGGAAGCAGCTTGCTCTTAGGAGCAGAATCTGTAAGTGAAAACACACTTTGCAAGATTTTTAAATCTTGCTGGCTTGCCTTTTGCCATTTTATGGCAAAGGAAATGTTAATGTGTAATAGAATTAGCATTTAGGAGAAGCCTAGAATACTGTTCTTTATAATATAGTCCAGCACTTATCATTCAAGACAGGTCTTCTCATAGCGCAATTTAAGCCCCCCAAAATTACCCGTCATTACACAGACAGTCCATTTAACATTATGAAGCTAATCGTACAACAACCTAGCCTTTCAGAAGAGATACAAAGCCTCGCTTGGGCTTTAAGTCCTGATTATCAGAGGAACTTCCAATTGAGAATTTCAGCTATAAACCAAATGACCTTCAATGACCATAGACTGGAAAACCTGGTGACTAATCTAAATAGATTTCCAGGCAGGGGGAAAAAAACACCACCCAGCTCTTGTTTCTAGCTCCCTGCGTTATTAGAGGAATGACAAAGACAAGCAGAATGTGAAAAAAATCATGACTCCAGTGACCTTCATCTCTCTGTCCCAGAAAGGTCAAGAGTAATCAGCAAAACTTTAGCTCGAGCTCAAATTCAGCTTTGTCGTCCTTAGTGGCTGGTAAAATTAAATATTCTGTTCTTGTGCCCTGTAAACAGCTACAGTAATTGGTGTTGCTTTTCAGCATTGGCTATGAAGTTGTATTGACAGGAGCTGAAGTTCATAGAGAGCTGGTGTTTTACATGGTATGCAGCAGTCTATGGCCAGATCCTGATCTCCATTTATAATGGTGGAAAGCCACGATCACATCCTTAAAATGAGATCATTCCAGTATATGAACACATACCAAAATATCTGGTATGGGGCTTTATGGTTTGTCAGGCTTGCTAGCTAAGGCCAGACAATACCTGAGAGAAGTCCTGTGAGACTGAAATGCGTTAGACAGACAAGAAAAAGCAGTGTGAGGAAAAAATACAGTGGGAAATCAAGAATAGAAATAGTAGGGGCTCTGTGTCCTTTGCCTAAAGTGCTTTGTTCCTTTCTTCCTCCTGCGTATCACCAGAGCTTATATTTATTTACTTAGTGTCATCCTGAGTAGAGCTGCAGGGATCAGGCTGGTGATCTATGCTTTTCATCATCATAACACTAGTGAACAGCAGCTTAAAAACGGCACAAGAAACCTAGAAAGGCATAAATATCTGTTCTCGGGAAAAATTCCTCCTAGCTTTTGGTAATTAGGAACTGGTTTATGCCTTGCAGCACAAGGTATATCCTTTCCAGTATGACTTTTAAAAAAATTACTTTTATAGTTTGCTGTTGTCCACGTCAGTGTCTATTCAGTTTTGGAATCCTGCTGAATGATTGACGTCAATTATAGACTCAGGAAATAAGGTCAGCAGGCTAATTTTGCATACAGTGAACATGAACTTTTAAATATTATTTTGTTTGGAATTTTGTTTAATGACCTCTTTTTTCTTTTTTCTAATTCTGATTCAAAGAGTTACATCCAGTGACCTCTGTTTTGTAGGCTGTCTTCTTTTCAGCCTGTCTTTGCAAAGGTTTTCTAAGTCTTAGGCAGTTCTATGTCTCCCATCTGTGAACCTCTTCTCATTTCACTGTATGCTTTTGGAGGAGAAGCAGGATCATGTAAGTATGAAAAAGTATAATTTATTTTCATTCACCATTATGCTGTTTTTCACAGTATTCCTGAATTTTGTAGGAAACATTAAAAATGAAAAGCATTTTTGTCTTTAAATTAGAGCATTAGACAATCCCTCCTCCTTCAGCAATCTAAAAATAATGGCACTTACCTTGAACTTTGAAAGGCTCCTTCCTTCTTATGCATTCAAGTACTGAGTTGCATTTCCTGTATCTTGAAATGTAATAAGACTGGACATCCTGTGATGCACAGCATCAGTGAAACAGCAGCTGTCAATAAGGGGCACCTGCAACATTTAGTTTTAGAGCTCTTAAAACAGTGACCAGTGTTTCTGAAAAATGTAATATTTTGGGGTGTGTTTGTGCGGGAGGAAGGGCACTAAATTCTGATTCCCGGATTCAGAGACAATATCTGCATGTTGAGCTCCAAGTCCTGATGATTTCATAGGGCACCTATGAATTAAAATGGCATTTATCATGACTGAATCTTTTGAGCCTGCTCTAATGTTATCAGTGTTTGCACATTACAGGTATGTTTGAGAGGGAGAACTATCCATGTATAATGTTTTCATGTCTGAAGATAGAAAGAGCCAGGCTTTCCCTACCTGAACCTCCCTCAAAGAAGAGAGGCTGAGAACATCTCAAATGCAGCAGGATAAAAGGGTGAGTAACCAGCAAGGGACAGGGACAAAAATATCTCCCTTTCGTCTTCCCATTGCCACTCCATCTTTGCTCACTGCAGGTAGAGAGATGCAGGCAGTATCGGATCAATGTTTTATTGGCCATGTTGGTTCAGAGGCTACCACTGTGATAGAAATATAACATCAGTCCAACACGTTTTCCAAAATGACTTTGGAAAAATGATTGGGTTTTGACTAGTACATGCTGTGATATACAGATAATAAGCTCTGTGCAACTTCACTGCAGTATCAAGATGATATAAAACATAAATGAGACATAGGTTTGTTAACACCTCTTACATATAAACAAATCATCGGGACTATAATAATGAAAATCAAAATAATAAAGAAAAAAACAAGATTAATTATTTTTTCTTGAAACAGCATTTCCTATAAAATGCTAGAGTGCAGTTGTTAATATCTTACCAAAAGACAGGCAGAGAGGAAGGTACATAACAATGAGATCATGAATTTTGTCTGTCCTCTTTTGCTTACTCAATTTAGGAAGAAATGTAGTATTATTTTGCAACTATAGTTGTGTGCAGTCTGTGCACAATGCATTCTCCTATTGAAAGGAAGCCTATGGTAAAATTAAAATATTCCCAGAGAAAGAAAAGCTGTTCATTTCCTTATGGTGAGTTTAATTCTAAGGAGACTAGCTATGCATTTCTTGTGGTTATTAATACGAGTCACCAATGCTAAATAATTTTCTAGTCACTGAAGATCACACTATCTAGCACTGTCCAGGAAATAAAATAATAAATAAAAAAAAAAAGAGATAGTCTCAACAGATTTAAGTATACTTAGTGAAAATCAGGATATAATTACATTATGTTATTAAATGATTTAAAACCCACTTCAGGACGAAAATTCAGTGCTGGATAATAGTTTGATCTAGGTATTTTTCCTAGTACCATCTCCTGGAATAAGATCACTGCAGAAGCTAGGAACTGTTACAGCAGGACAGAAGATCAACATTAAATAGTTATTAGAAAGGGCAGGAACATCAGGAACATACTGGTGTTCTGTTTTTACAAACAAATGATCCATTAATTCACAAAAACAACCCCATTACTGCCGTAACAAACTTAGTTTAGGCAAATGTCCCTATCAACATTATTCAAGCTCAAATTTGATTTAGTTTGGAAAAGGGATGAATAAAGCTCAGGGTAATGGCAACCTATTAGACCATGCAGACCTTAATGATACATTTGAGCAAGTGTGCTGAGGGAGTGACATAAACATCAACAGAGGAGCTAAGAGCATGAGCTGCAAAATAATGGAGAATCCGTATCAGGAATTATAGCAGAGAGGGTCGAGGGAGAGGCACAGACAGCAGCGTGGATCTGACTGTAAGTCAGAATAATCATATTAATGAATGTTTTCCCTACACCGTTTCAGTTTGTTTCTTTATTCTATTTTTACCAAATCTCATTTCTATTCAGGTTCAATTAATAATAATGAGCCTAAAATTAATTTGCATTATCACTAACGATGAATGCTTTGATCATGTATGTAGTTGGAACTACATTGCATACATTACCATATTATGCAAATCACAGTTTCAGGAGCAGCTACTGCTTTACATTGCTTTCCTGTGCCATGGGTTTATCCGTGCTACACACTGTTTCCCTGCATATAGCCCTGCAGACGGGAGGAAGCTGGGCGAGTTCGGGGAGATGGCACCAGGGGAAATCCTGCTGTCTGTGACGTGCCTCTCTTTATGGTCTCTCTCTATGCACCTAGAACAGGCATCCCCAAGGGCGAACTCCGTTTTAACAAGGAGGGCTCATCTTATGTCCTCTATGACTCTGCTCTTACTCTAGCTAAATTCCTCCACAGCCCTCTCTCGATACGGTGACGAGCTTTGGCTAACATCCTTTTTTGGACTGACCTCAAAACAGCCTACTAAACACTCACAAGGAGCCCAAGAACGGCTTTGTTTTTTAGCGCTTAACGCAAGTATATCTCCTGTAGGACTTCTAACTGCTAACAGGATAAATCAGATGAGAGCCTGACCTAAAAAGGAAGCGTAGTGAGTACCACAACATATATAAGGATCTGGATTTTAGGTCAGGCTTAATTCATTCATGACATTAAACATGCTGGGAGAAATGTTGCACGTCAGTGGTTAACAGAATTGCTCAATGTTGTCTCAGCTGACTGTAATTTTTGCTACTGGCCAGATTTTGTATTGCAATGAGCAGGCTCAAAAATATTTGTAGCTCAATTTTTATAGAACCTTCCATCTCATAAAATGCTGCCTTGCTTTACAATCTGATATAGAAACCAAATAATGATGGTTTAATCTACTACAGTGCTGATGCTTTCTTTGTGGTGAACCCAGGAAGAGTTTAGCAGCTTACAATAACATAACTGTTTTGGAGAGGAAATGAGCACAATTGTATCCATTTGAAACAGCAGTGGGAATGTCGGAAAGGAGAATGTAATTTTTACACTTGGCATTTGGCCAGGTCATCAGAGTTGACAGACTTTACAGATGATACAATTATTGCTGTGGGCTCTTTAATGACCACAAGTGGTCAAGACTTTCCTTTAACGTGTCACCCACAAGATGCACTTGAGTCAGGCCGTGCCTGTTCTCATCCTGCTGACTCATGGGCTGACAAATAGGCGAGAAGATCCTCCTTATTCGTTTATGTATCTCCCTTCTAGTTGTGGCCCGGGGTGCTTCTCGCAAGCCAAACAAACAACCCAACATTGTCATATAAAATTTAAATGAGTTTCAGTTTCATGAAAACTTTTCAGGAAAACCTAGCCTCTAGCCAAGCTGAGGATAATGTAACTTCAGATCCCTTCCTCCCACAGCTAAATTACTTCACACACTCTCTAAGGGCTCAATCTCGCCTTCCAAAGAGATGATGATGAACGTCCTCTGCTGAGGTCACTGAGCCCTCGGAAGATGATTCACGCTGCCATTTTAGTGTGCTTAATCTGTTTGACAGGAGATCGAGCAAGTGACAGGAGGAAGGGGAGGAGCAGGAGCACCCTTTTTTGTTACCAGTGATCTGTTAAGTTGGCTCAGCCTGTCTTTTGAAAATGTCTCCCTAAGAACTGGATCTATTTTCACTAGCACTTATCTCCCCAGGATGTGGCAAATCCAGTACCCTTCGGGTTGAGTTTTTGAGCTTAGTGCTATCTGGAGAATGACCAGACCCACCAGGTATTGAGCCTTGTATTCAGTCAGACACTAGCCTGCCTAAACCCCTCAAAATAGATAGACTAAAAGCACAAAATCATACTAATATTGTCAAAAAACACAGTTCTTATTCATTCAAACTCAAATGTCAGATATTTATGACTCAGTATGCAATTAAGGCTGATCTGATCACCCAGAGAAATGACAGAAAATGTAGCGAGGAACATTTTTGTTTTATCCTCTGCATATCCTCTGCCTATATGCAGATGCTGATAAGAGCGAAGAATCATTTTAGTTCTGCACTGATAAAGAGATCGCTCTTGGCAGAATAGATTAATGTACCAGTCTATACAAGCATAGAGGAAGAAGTGAGAAGGGAAATAGATAAGAATTCTGCTGCATGTGAGACCATCGGCTATGATTTCTGGATCGGCAAGTGGACTGGCAATAACCATCATAATACACCAGGAACTTCGTATCCCTGATAAACCATGCCGACTAAAAGATAGTTGCTTCTTTGAATAATGAGCCTCGTTTTTCATCACTCATCACCTTGAGTAATTATTGTGATGAGCACAAAGTAAATCCATTATGCTGCAAACTCAGAATTTTTCCTTCCATGTTGTGTCTGGCTTGCACGGGCATAATGATTACTCACAGTGTAGAAAAAAAAAGGAATCAGGCTTAATGTATTTAGTTTCTACATGAGAATATGGAAATCATAAGAGATCTAATGGACAAGCACAGCTTGGCTATGATTTGCTATTTAAAGGTCAGGTTTTAATGTTGCCATAGCCAAGCCTGTGGTTAATGAACCTAAGGAAGAAAGAAGAATAAATAATTTTTTTAAAAAGCAGTCTG
Organism: Crypturellus undulatus; assembly: GCA_013389825.1. Lineage (NCBI taxonomy): Eukaryota > Metazoa > Chordata > Aves > Tinamiformes > Tinamidae > Crypturellus > Crypturellus undulatus. Next base: position 507,805 of record VWPW01014798.1, read on the forward strand.
GTTTAACACTGAATAATACTTTATTTCTTTCTTCATAATGATTTATTAGCAGTTGTGTTACCGCTGTGCATGCATAGCAGTCCTGAAAAAAATATTAAGAAAACTAACCTAAAACCAACTTGTTCTTTTTAAATTCAAAACATCTGCTGAGGAAGCATCTGAAATCTGAGAATTTTTGGTATTGGGCAGCGTGACATAGGTGAAGTGAAGACAATCAAGGTGAAATTATGAAAATAACCTAGTTATATGGTAAAGGTCAAAGGCAAGTCTTGTTAGGGTCTGGTTCTTACAGAGATATCCTGTCAATATTGTCAAAATGGATTAACACTGCAACACGATATAGCCTGTCCCTTGAAAGAGAAAAATAGATGTTAACACAAAGTTACTTGCCACAGTTAAAATCAGGTTTTGGCTTCGACTGCGAAAGCAAGCAAATATCACACCCCCATTAACTCTCCTCCTCATTTATGTTTTTTTCTGGAAAAGTTCACAAGAAGATGCTGGTCTGCACAGACTTACAAATTCTTTTTGTTAGCATGTGAGCCAGATTTTTTTACTCTTGGGAATATCAGTCGCTAGTTTTATCACTCTAATTCTTTTAGAGGAATGTGAACAGCAGAAAAGTTTCTTTCCTATCTCTTAACATTTGAACTCCATTCAGCTCCTCAGGGAAAGTGGCTTCTAGTACCCTAGCACCAGCCCTGAACTGGGAATGAAGAGAGAAGGGATTGCCCTGTCTTCTCCAGGACTGAATGTGACTGTGTACATAGTACAAGTTAATCAACATGAACTGTCTTAGGCCCACATTTTTGTCTTCCAGCCCCAAACTGCCCACAGACAACCTCCTCTTAGGGAAGCAACACGAAAGAGACAGCTATTTCCTGTAGCACCTCCTGTGTTGGGAATCCACATCTACAGGGGAGGGTTGAGTTACAGCCTGAAAACTTCTAGAGAACTTCTCTTTTGCTGTGTTATCAGCAATATGAGCAAATGCAGGGCTGGGATGTCGCTCTCAAAAATTCCTGTTGATATCCTTATGTCCCAGCAGTCGTTAGGCCAACAGATACTGGTGGCGTATCAAGGAAACTTGATCCAGAAAGAGCAGAAACATTCATTTCAAAATCATGTACATAAACCTTGAATTGAACAAAACAGAAGCTGCAAAAAAAAATCTACCTTAAGCTATGGCCACATTGTGAAGGACTGTCCTCGTGTTTGTGAGGGCTTTCACCATCAGTGATTTGAACCCCTGAAAAGACATACCTGTGACTGAAGTGATCCGAGAGATAAATCTGACAGGACAAAATATGGCATGTAGTGTAACCCTCACTACCCTCCACGTAAATTAGAAACTAGAAGCTATCTGAGCCATCAGTTTTAAAATACTTCCCACGCATCTTCAGCTGTTGCTCCTTATAAACAGGTTGCTGTTGGAAATAACGAGTGCAGTAGTTTTATACTTGCAAACTGCCCCTTTCTATGTGATCACCTGAGATTATACTGGCCTCAAGAGTGTCCTAAATGCACCTTCATAAAAGTTTAGCATGATACTAAAAAATCAGTATTTTAGCCTGCTTTTGTCCAGGTGGAAGCTAGTGCGAATTGTAGCTGAGATGCCTGATGGGGAGCCCGACCAGTGTGCTGAGCTGGGGTTGAACGTTAATGATGTGGCTCATCGCAATGCAAAATCCACGGCCTCAGTTTTCTGACCACTTTATGGATAAATCACAAAAAACTTTTAGAAGTCTGATGTGCAGGAGCTAGCACTTCTGTAATTTTCCAGTGACATAAAAATGGTACAGGTTGAAATACATTAGCGGCTCCAGTGATTAGTATGCACAACCATTCCCCGTCAGTTCCATGGGCCATATCCTCAGCTGGCGTAAATCAGTGAAGCTCCAGCAATGGAACTGTATTACTTTACACACCTTGAAATAGCTGTGCATGCTAATTATTGCTTTGGCCATTACTGCTGTTGTCAGTTCAGACACCTGATTTACACCAGATGAGTTTGTTCCATATATTTAGAAGTTTCTGCACATTCCTCCGAGGATTTGTAGTGGTGAATAACCTGTCAAAATAAGCCAGCCACATGCTCTCCATTATCTATCAAATCAATGTACAATAAAGTGACACTGCTGTGCATAAATCACGACTGTAATTATTAAATCAAGCCGGGCTTATATTGCTTTCCTTCACCGTTCGCTAGAATTACCCACGCCAGCATGTAGGAGCTGCCATGCGGCAGTCTGTGGAGCTGGAGAGAGGAGTTAAAACCCCACCCAGCTCTCACAACCCAACCTTTGGAACAGGCGGCTGATAACTGAAACAGAACATAATGCCCCGGAGGAGATACTTCTGGAGGTCAGCTCAGTCAGATACGGTGGAGCTGTTCCAACAAAGCAATCAAATATCTAACAAAACCTATAAAAAAATCGCAACTTTGGTATATAGACATCCAATCTAAACTAGATAAGGGGGGAGAAACCTGCGCTCATTTTTGTATCCCTGTCAGGAAACCTAACTGCTAAATTTTCCTTCCACAAATACAAAATGAGGTCTTTAACCACAGCTTGTTAAGACTCAGTTTGTCTAATCCAAGCATAAAAAAATTCATGTGTCAAGATCACAGTTGATTGTTCATCAGAAAAAAATGAGACGAGATAATCCACTTTGCTGAAAACGTAATGCTTCAGGAATGTTACAAACTACTGCAAAGGTTTAACTCACTGTGCTTCACCGGTTATATAACAAAATACCCATTCAGGGTCTGATTCTTATCTCTCGCTTGCATAAGGCCATGTCTAGACTAGGATTTGAAGGTGTGTTGTTTGAAAGTGTTAGCTGAGTGGTCTAGCTGGCAGATGAGGGAGCCCTCCTGGGTAGCAACTTTAGCTAATGGGGAAGGATGAAGCACCCTGTAATTTGTGATTATAGTGGTGATTTAAGTGGTGATTTGTGAATTAAAATTTTTGTTCTGAAGTGAGGGAGGAAGAACCTATCTGTGGGCCCATCTCTTAGCCTGGGGCTTTCCAAAGGCTTTCACTCCTACGGCTTTTCATCATTATCCAGTATGCACAACTGTATATCAAAAGTTTCTTGCACATACATACATTGTAAGGCTGACAGCAAAGAGGTATAGGGAATGATATTCTGGTGATGATCCTGGAGGTTCTTTCCAACCCCAGAGATTCTGTGATTCTATGATTCTATGATACTCAACCCTTTGAGAGCACTCTGCTTACAGCAGTATGGCCTCAACCTTGGTTTTCTGTTCCACCGTCTCTCTGTGGGTATAATATTTTTACTTCTTTATTACCCCCATTTCCAACACACTTGACCCAGTCACCTGCTCCTACCAAACATATGCAACCTCTGGTCTCTGAAAGAGCACTCATTGCAGGGCAGGAAGATTTACACAGGGGAGAGCTCTACATCATGCCGATCGGATGGCAAGAAACTGCTTTTCTTTTAAAGCATTGCCTTGAATTTACCAGTGTAGATGCCTCTGTCCCTGATCTGCCTGCTGACATTTCAGCAGCAGCAGCAGCAGGTAGCAAGAGTGAGTACCATTACAAAGACCTACCACATGCTATTCTGTGATTTGGTCCTTGCAATGTTGTTATTTGCACCAAAAGCTGCAAGATCAAGTACATTAATAACAGTTACAACTATTAATTCTCCCGCCACCCCTTAGGAAAACCTAACTATTTCAGAATTACATTTGTAAACTATTTTATAGTCACTTTATGTTCAATATATATCTCCCTAAGGATTCACGCAAAAGAATTGTTTTAGTTATACCTACTATTCTGATGTGAGTTTGGAACTCAAAAAAGAACATTTCCAGCACATTTAGGGAAGTGATCATACTTGGGTAAATAAGTAGTTTTTTTCTTTTTATAATTGCAATTACATTTTCATTTCTGTAAAATATCCTACAAGAAGTAGGAAAAAAAAAGAACTGTGTGAATTTTCAGCCACATTCTGAGAAAAAATAGGTAAGCAATCAAGCTGCTTATCCTGGGACCAGGATTTTACACACTATATTTTATAGATTAATACATACATATATGTGGGAACACATGCACATATATTTTTTCTCCAATAAAGCAAGAGTTGTGAAACCAGTTGTGGTGATAGCTTTTCTGTGATGGAGTTTTCATTCTGTATGTATGCGCTTTAAACCTCTTGTGGTAACTCAAGGTTTAGAGTGTCATTAGGAAGACTGAGACTGTGAAGTACCTATTTAGAAATACGGTCTCCTGTTATATCTGGAGCATGTCAGTGCTTGGTAGAAAAATATGTTTAATAAAGAGAGGTGCTTCAGAGGTTTCTGTCTCAATACAGGCCCAAGTTCAGCAAGTTAAGTTCAATCATGCATCTGACTTTTCAGTCTCCGTTATGAATAGCGTTTTCACGTTTAAAGTTAGCTGCGTGTTTATGTATGTTATTTAATAGGAGCCAGAGTGGAAGCATTTTTCATTGAAGATGAGAATTCCTGCTTTAAGTTTTCTTCCTTGAACTTTGGCTCTGGTATGTGAATGCACTGGGGATGTTCAGGTTTGTGCATGGAGCCCAGCGGGGACGTCAGCAGTTCTGCTTCGCTGCCGAGTATCAATAGTGCTCGGAGATCAGAGCTCAGCGCGAACGCCGAGGAGGGGCAACCTTGTCAGTCAGCACTCGGGTACTTTGCTCTGTTCTTGACCAGCCCATGCAATTCTCATCGCCCTCAAGGTAAGACGAGTGGGTGGATCATGGAAGTGTACAAACAGCCTTCGGGATAATAATTCAACTCCTCTCCTTTTACCTTGAAGCAGTATATTTCCACACACAATCAAGGTGCATAAGACAATATTCAATTTAAAGAGGTGCAAAGAATAGGACAGGTTGTATTTAAAAAGAAGAGAGCAGGATGCCTTTTATAAATAATGCAGTGGCTTACAGTCATAATACAAGTGCTGGATTTAAAGACAAACGATGTGAATTCCTGGCCTCTCTGTGGGTATCAGAGTAAAAGCTCATGAAATGACTGAGCAGACAGACACAATTTCTAAGTTTGTACTCTGAGTACAAGGGCTGTTTTTGGCTTGCACCACCAGCCTTGCCAAGTGGCATTAGACTGGAAGGGAGCTATTGGGCACTGGCTCTTCTCTCATTGCACTGGCCAGTAGAAATGGTTGAGTGTCCAGGGAAGGTCGCATCGAGCTCTTTACAGATGTGCCAGAGTACCTGCACTCCCAGAGAAACCAGGGATGGAGGCTGCCTCCTCCAGTGAGTGGCTTCAAGGCAGGATACAGCCCATCCTCTGTTTCTTTTCAGAGGATTTCAAACTCTTTTCAAAATGGCAGAAAATTTCAAACTTTCCTGGCAACCTTCAGTGCAAGGAAAGTTAACAGATAGCCAAAATATATTAGTAGACCTGTGCACTGAAGATTTCTGATCTCCCTCAAATATAAGGAAATCTTAAATAAAAATATCACAGCTTGTCACAACTTTTGTGTTCCCATTTCAATTATGGCAGCTGACAAACATTTAAAAGCTAAAAATGAGTAACTGCTTCAATGTAATGTAATATTCTTTACAAAAAGGTCACCTCAAATCTGTATCTATCTGCCATGTGCAATTATCAGTTACACTGCATGTCTTTCTTACGCTGGCTTGTATCTTCAATACGTATTTCCCTCATCTGCCTATTGACATGTTGATAGTTAGGAGAAATGGAAAATGTGAAGAAAAAGAAATTTTACTACAAATAACAGTCCAGTCCATTATGTTACTGCTGAAATATTTATAATAGGAGAACTGGGTTTAATGTGCTCTTTTTTTAATCATAACATTAAAGAACTCATTTGTAATTAAATGTGATATATAAATCATACTGTTTGCTAGGGCTATTGATTGTGCTGTTCTTATTCTGCCAAACTTAATATAAAATTAATTGTTAATTTTCAAGCCAGTACCTCTTTCACCAGTACATATGCTGGCTGTTTGTGTCTGAAACAGTGAGATATTAATATTAGAAAGAATACAGATTCCTTCCTATATTGTTATATATATGTTCTATTTAAAATATGACTCTATTCTTAATAAAATGGCCTGCATTTCTGAGCTTTGTACTGGGCAAGCTCAAACCTTTATACCAGCCTTGCGGTTGATATAAATTGTCTATCTTCATTATGCTTATTTGTCTTAGCAAACAGCGGGTCCATATCCTTGGCAGGCAAAAACAGAGCTTACAGAGCTGTACAGTTTGCATCTATGAAAATTTTGGCCCCTGTCTATATATTCCTTTTTTGATATACTGCTGTGCAATGAGAATACTAAACATAATCTGGGTTGTTCAAAGGACTAGTATTCATGCAAGGTTTATCTAATATTAACAATTATTTGACCTTCCTATGAAGAGCAAGGAGAATATGCTCTTCTACATACTCTTCCACAGACATCTTAAATATTAAATGAACTGTGCACTAAACTTTTCTTGTGTGAAGGACCTCACTTGAAATCTAGGTCACTTTGACCTTGTGTAAATGAAATCTTGCATTTCACCAATTTTTCACATGCTTGTTCCGTCTTGAACAAAACCTCAGAATCAAATAAGCACCAGCTTCAATGTAGAGGATGATTAACTTAAGGAGTTCTTGGCTTCTTCTTCAAGAAGGTTAACATGACCTTGAATGGCAGGAGAATATTATGGATTTGTATTGTTGAATCTTATGCGGAGTGTTGTTATAAAAAGTTCACTTGAGAATGTTATTTTAAAGCCTTACCAAATAGACATTTCTCTTTCACTGCTTCCTTGAGGTTATTAGTAAATCCACAAACTGAAAATAATCTGTAGGTTGGCTCTCTTCTACCCAAGTTATACTCAGCCAACTTCATGCACATATTTCCCATTTGCTTCAATAAGAGTTTTATCGATAGCAGCACTATAAATTCTACTTCTACCTTCTCTCTAATTGGCACCAACATCAAATGCTAAAAGATGTCCTTGGAAAATCAAGAAACAGGGAAGCAAAACTACACAGACAAATTCAGTTCTCCATTGCACATTAATGCATGGCTATTAATTTCTGTGAGATTAGACCACATCAGGGCTTTGTTCTTCCTGTGTTGAAGTCAATAGCAAAAATCCCATTAACAGGCATGGGGCAAAATAAGGCCCATAAGTAAAAGCAAAGTTAAACCTTGTCTGAAGAATTCCCACTTAGGACTTACAGCCTGACACCGTGGTCGCTGAAGCATTTCTAAAGGTCATTGTCTGATATGATCTTTTCATAATTGTTAATGAAATGAAGGCATCTTTATTCTGCTCTGCTTACTGCAATGTTCATATGAAGAATGGATTATCCACAGTTCTTTTCATCTTGGAAACTGACATTTTTAAGGGAGAAATAAAGCACACACACAGTGTGAAATAAAACTGAAGGCAATCAGCCGAGGCTTACATGCTAACCAAACAGTGACACTTGTATTTCTATTTGTAATTTTATAAAGAGTCTGTCTGTTTGGAAGTACAGTGCCCTCAATGTAGAAAAAGTCTCAGAAGTTATATTCCATTGATAATGGAAGAGTAGGAGCAATTCCAAGTCATGGTAATGCCTTTAGTTATGTACCAATTGCCATTCTAGTTGTACAGGGTATACTTACAGCTCTTCCTTGGCAAAAGACAATATCTCAGAGTTTTGCTGTTTTGGGAGAACATGCTCCTGTTGCATCTGCAGGTGAGATGTCCTTTCAGCTGAAAAGTGGAAAAGCTGTCAGATTTTTCTGGCCTCACATATTTTTCTAAATATCTGACAAGAAACATTTTCACATTTTCCTAGTTTTTCTAATGTTTTCCTCTGTACCCTGCTGAATTCCTCGTTACATTTAAAAGGAAAACGTACTTTTTGAAGTGGACATTAAGAAGACTACATCTTTGTCCTGATGTATCACAGTGCTTGACACCGTTAATAGTCTGTCAACCTTATTATGGACGTTGATGTTGAACTTCCAATTGATGAGCTCTGGTTATAGCTGAGTCCCATTGTGCTTTAAAAGGATACCTTAAATAGTTAAAATCATCCATTAAAATCTAGATGTAAAAACTTTCCTTGAGAAAGTAAATATCTATAGCAACGAGAAAAGAGAGGAGACGGAAAGCAAACAAAAATAAATGAAGAATAGAAAGAAGACAGCAAATGTAGTGGTTGGAAGGAATAGACAGAAAAAAAATATATATATATATAAACATAAACAAAATTACCTCAACTGGTCTATGGGGAAACCATGATGAGAGGTAAACCCTCAGTACTGTGTTTATTCAGGCTGGCTAAATTTCAAGACAGCGAGTAGTTCCAGTGAAGTCAATAACACTACTCAGAATTTTGACTTTTCAAGTGAAAGTTGCCAAAATGTTCATACATATATTCCACAACCAATGTGTTTGTTTTTACATGGCAGTCACCTCCTAAGAGAGTATTTGATTAAAATGTGCCTATTGAAAAGGAGGATATTTCTAGAGTCACTATCTGAAAGTTGTTCATTTAGGTCTAGTTGTAAACATAATTTCTCAGAACAGTTCTTGGAAGAAAAATAATTTCTTTTGTGCATGAGGATAATTCTACTGGCTTTCACAGAATGAAATACTAAACGCATATGCAAAGTGTATGTGGCACTGGGACCTAAGGGACTTCTGGAAGCTCTTGGAGCAATGGAATGTAATAAGGAGGCTTCCTGCAGAAAATTATACAAGTTCTCTCTTTCTTCGAAATATCAGGTTTAGGTCAGAACTGCGTAAGACTAAAACAAACTTAAAAGACCAGCACCACAACTATGACAACTCTCATATGTAAAATGATGTCATTTACACCTGCCTGCAGAGAACTCGTGTATATCATGTCCAGTAACGTTACGTCTTCCAGTCCTTCAGTACGCCGTGCACCCTTCTCTTGCTGCCCTACTGAGGAAGCACCAAACAGAGGCAAACGTGCCAGCTCCGGGAGCCACCGTGCTACCTGCTGCTGAGCAGAAGAGACAGCAGCTCCGCAAGGACGGCAAGATGAGCAAGAGACAGCCCTGGTTATGGCTGGGAAGAGCCCAAGAAAGGAGACATGCAAGCACTGAGCTCTGGAAATTTGAGCTGCAGGGTCTGCTTCTAAGGGCACAAATACAAGCGTGACCAGAGCCATATCACCTGTCAGTCCAGTCCTAACGATCTGGGGACAGTCAGACCTCTGCAATGAAAGTAACTCACTGGTAATATCAACTTCTGTGAGAGGACAGGGAGTCCTCTCTGTGAACACCCTTTATTCTAGCTCTGACATAACTGTCTCCATCCACTCTAGCTATCCTGCTTCTGGCTATCGGGAAGTTACACAGCTGAGAACAGCTTCTCCCCTCCCCCCGACCCCGTCCGGGAAGGAAGCTGGCTTTTTTAAAAAAAGAAAGAAAAGAAGAAGAAAAAGGCTGGTGCAATAATGAAGGGTACAATGGGCCACTGGTACTGCCCTATTGTATCAAAGGGCTGGTTGCAAGAATTCACTCCTCTAGCATGTGACAGACCTTATGCCCCCGGATCACAGGGGCTCACAGAGAGGGACAAAGGAGGAAGCAAGAAATCAACTCATTTCTCTCCCCTGTGGAATAAACAACATTTTCTTCTGCCTTTAACCCTGGAGGGAGACGGCCACTTAGCAAACAAATCTATATTAAGCGCATTTGCTGGAATTATTTGCAGTATCATTTGTTCCAGAAAATTGCACTGATAATATATCACTGAATTCTGAGAGTGGAATTTGACATGGATAAAGACCTTCTAAGGAGTAAAAATCACCCTCCCTAATAATCTTAAAATGATGGTTTAGCAGGTATGGTGTTGAAGGGTTTACAGCTGGACTCGATGATCTTAAAGGTCTTTTCCAACCAAAATGATTCTATGATTCTATGAGCACACCTTACAAAATAATTCCCTGTTTACCTGTCCCAAAAGGAGAAGAAAATGCAATTGCTCTCTCACAGTATTCTTTGGCAACACAGAAACAAGCCACTTTTGGCACCCTGGCTTTAACCACGGATGGTTATGCTTGGCAAGCAAAAACAATTCCCTTGCACCTTAGAAATATATACCTGAAACAAGGAAAAGCTCCACCTCATTGTTCAGGGATACATTTTTCTGCAGAAGTAAGGATTCTTCTGCATGACTTTCACTACTGAAGATAGCTCTATAATTGTTTCATATATCAGACTAAAATACTCCTTCTCAATCAGTGAAAAGGGAGATTTTTAGATCAATAATTAAATAAAAATATGTTTGTTTAGAGTATCCTAAGAATTATTTTTTTCTGGTTGCTGATCTCTTCCAGTCTCCAGACCTGCCAGTATAACTTCACTTTCATGTAATATGTCAGGAATTTATTCAAGAAATAAAGATGTCCTGCTGGCCAAATTTGTTTTTGTAATGGTAACCCTGCAGGTTGTATGCTACTAGCACAGTTTTTATGCCAAGTAGTTCCTTTATTAAACAGAGGGGGTTAAAAGTTAGTCTTGTCTTGCAGCTGCTTTTAGTGAGCTTTGGCAAAAGTTTACCAGGCTGTCCCTAAATGCACAGTGTCTTTGCTGTGTGGGAACTTGGGCTTTCTGCCGCATGATGACTTCAGAACTGTCTTGCATTGTGATCTTGATGGGAACTGCTGACTGGATCATGGGTTCCCATTATTTCTTTTATTTTTATTAAAACAGCTGTAAACATTAGTTAACTTTAGTGTGTGGGGCATTTTGTTGTTGTTGGTAGTATTGATGTTGTTTTTTATGAGTTAATTTCAATATAAATTATTGAATTCTAGAGAGGTAAGAAAATAACCTAATGATAACACTTCCTCCCCAGAACTCATTTTAAGTAGTACAAGGTGATACAAAGTATCTCTCTCAGTTTTGGAAGATTTGGATTTTTTGTTATGTAAATAATGTCCAGCCACAGAAAGGGCTCCTTAAAACATACAATTAAAAGGAGGTAAAATATACATCAGTGCACGTATTTTGTGTATGCTAGTTATATATCAAGAATACTCAGTGCTTGGCCATTGCAAAAGGCAGATAGAGATCGCAAAGTAAACATTAGATATATTTTTTAGGGTGAAAGGCAGGCCGGATCTCCTTGCGATGTCTAACAAATATTCTTACTGTGTATTGTCTAACTTAAATGCTTGAATACGCTGGGGAAAGTCCAGTTACCTTCAGAGATCATACAGGAAGCTAGGAGCCCTAAGAAAGACAGCTGCTTCAAGCAGCACTTTGCTGAGTGCTAGTATCTAAAGCAGGTATGCAAAGGTGTCCAGATGACAGTTTTTCGTAAGTGATAGGAAGAAGAAAAGTTGAAGGAGTAGTCATCATATTACCACTTCACATTCCTAAGAAAGCTGCAGTAGGTTTAGTAGGCTGCAGTGGTATATTCTGAGCATAAATGGAGACAGATTTTAGAATAGTGGTAGTTGAATCAAGACCTATCATTGATGAGGTACAGGAATGATAAAGTACATACTAAGATGTAAGTGGAGAAATTAGGCAATCTGTTCATGTCCTTAAGGGAGAGACATACTTTTCTGCTATGCTCTGAAGTCCCAAGGTCATTTTTCTTCTTCTAGAGTCTCAGGGGATCAAATACACTATTGTTTTGAAGCTGAGTGCATCTCAAAGCAATTTAATGCTTGAGAAATGTATGAGCACTTACGAGATTCTTTCAACTATTAAAAAAACCCAAAACTTTAAACACCTGTTCAGTTACTAACAACAGTAGAGATAGCATCTTGGCAACTCATAAACTGACTCTTCACTATCTTTGGTGATGTAAAAACTCATAATATCTGACACTAAATAGTATTTTTCGTTTCTGCTGAGGGTAAAAATGATATTTATGCCTTAAAATCACCAGCCTATTCATGCTCACCAGTAGCATCCTATTAAGGACACTACAAAATGATTTGCAAATCATGCTGAATCAACCAGCCCTCTTTAATCCGTTCTTGCAGCAGAGTATGTTTGCATGATGTTTGCAGCCTGCCCTTCTTCCCTCAATAGCTAAGAGAAGCATGTACAGTTTAGGCCAAACCCTGCTTCCTTTCCACAAAATAAAAAAAATACATATATTTCCTACCTCATGAGAGCAGAGAAAGAAAAGCAAGGAGGGATTAATTGACAGGAGACATAACTAAAGCTCATACTCACTGAAATATATGCTTGAAGAAGAGGAAGAAAGAGGGTTGTGCAATACAGATGAGGCTCAGCTTGTACCTTAATCCAGTGAAACAGTATTTAGACTTTATGAAGGTGTTGAGAATAGGTTCTTTTATTTGGGAGCCTTTCATAAAGAAAAAGAAAATCAACATATGCCCTTGAAAATAAAGTAGAACTTATGTTTCTGTCCTTGTGTGACTTCTTTGCTCTGTGGATGAGACAGCCATACCTGTTTTGTGTTCTATAACAGAATTCAATTAAATCTAAGCAAGATGAGTCTGTTTTCAAAATTAAATATATTAGCTGGATAAGAAGCTTTCTGTTCTTTGAGCAGAGAAAAATAATAGACACCTCTAATGTCCTGTCCCTTGTTGAGGCTACACTGCCGTAATGCCGTCTGTTTTGCCCTGAACAAAATGTTAAGTTTCACTCAGTGTCTCGCCGTTCTTGCGCGGAGAACAAAAATCAAGGTTTCTTTTGGAGGAGAAAGTTGAAAATGGGTCATAGGATGGATTCTAAGCCTGTACTCTAGAACAGATGAGTTGCCTTTCTAGTAACTTTTATAACAATTTTATTTTTGAAAGATTGTCATGGTATTCATTCCTAATTCAGCTTACTATTTGTTCCTAATTAACTTCACCAATCCTACCATGAATTAGGAATTACTGTAGCATAAATATGTGTGGTCCTCATCATAAAGATTCTATCGCAATTAAGTATTTTACCCTAGTGTTGTTTTAAGCATCTCGGAGAAATATATTAATCTTAACTGACTGGAGTCCTACCTACATTGGCCTTTAAACACATCTTTCTAACACTTTATTTAAAAAGAACTGGTATTCTTAGCATTCCCTTTATTGGCTGCACAATCACGATACTAATTTAAAGATAGCTAAGAATTGTGATTGCCTTAACAGCTCAACTTTGCTGACCAGAAAAGGTGTGTTTTTACCTGTATGGCTGAACTGATAAAGAAAAGGAAGAAATGAATAAACGTATCTAGTGCAAACATTTGTTATACCTTGACTTTTCCTATAGACTTTTCCAATATCAGAAGTTTCTTAACCTTCATATATGCCAGTGTTTAGCAAATTAAACATTTAATCTTTCAATTGGGGAAGCACATGGGCAAAGCAAGTACAACTCATTCCACTCATACTTGCTGAAAGTTATCAGCTGCACAGGATTAGCTGCTGTATTCAACAATAGCAAAGCTCTTGTTTCCAAATAAAGAGGTTAATTGGCTTTGTACAAAATGTGCATATATAGCACGTATGACTAATATTGGTTTTATGAAGGCTCATTGCAAAGGAATCTAAAATTTCCTTTTATTAGTCTTTTTACAATAATCTGTCCTTGACCAAGAATTATGCTTACAGAGCCTGTGTTAGCATGTCATTATTACAACTGCTTAATGTGTCATCTGTACCTTCAATAATTTTATTGTTACACTACAAATGTGTTACCAGTTGTAAGCCTTTCCAGTGCTTCTTTCTTTTCTGGTTCTCATCGTGAGTGTCATGCAGGAACAGATGATCTCCACTTAGACTCTAAGTGCAAATGACTGTGAACCAGATGCTACCCCTCCCTGATATCTAAGGTTTTGGCATCAGTTTAAGAAGCTGGAAAAACATTACATTTCTATATAAAATATAAATGAAGATACACGTCATTCATACAATGAGAAACATGAAATTTTAGGTTTGTTTGTTGTTATATGGTCATATATATCATATAATTCTTTTTGCAAAGTTTTTAACAACTTTTTTGAAATTGAGTTAGGGCTTTCTGCCTGTAGGTGTTGTCTTCCTACCATAGCTCAAAGGCACACAGCACTGATTTGACATAGACATGGCAGGACCTGCTCTATATTTGTGTCTGAAAACACATTGTCAGATTTGCTCATAGCCAAATAACAATTATGTTTGCAAACAAAAAACACTTCACCAGGGGAGATTCAGGTTAGATAGTAGGAAAAAATTCTAGATGAAAAGAGTGGTGAAGCATCGGAACAGGGTGCCCAGGGCAGTGGTGCAGTCACCGTCCCTGGAAACGTTCAAGAAGTGTGTAGATGAGGCACTTACTTACTTAGGGACGTAGTTTAACAGGCAAGGTGGTGGTGGGTTTACGTCTGGACTTGATGATCTTGAAGGTCTTTTCCAACCATTACGATTTTGTGATTCTGTGTGTCTCTCTTACAAACTACTTTGTGATCATGGATCTTTCNTATGATTTTGTGATTCTGTGTGTCTCTCTTGCAAACTACTTTGTGATCATGGATCTTTCTGATTCCAAATAATCCAGTAGTTAGTTACACTCTTATTTTTTATATCTACTACTGGTAACTTAAAACTTTGGGGGAAATCCTAATATAAAAAAGTGTCTTATTCATTTACATTTCTTCCTAATTAAAACACTTCTATTTTGCTGCTTTTTAAATTTACCTAATCAAAGTGTCATTGTTTCACCCAGCTGCATTTCTAGACTAATGTCATAGAGGAATACTTAATAAATAGTTTAGTGATGTGGACTTTTTTTCTCCATTTTTAAAACTCATTTCAAATAATATTGGTTTGATGGTTACAAATAATGCATATTTTCTCAAGTTGGTCACTGGGGCCATAAGATAAATAGTAATGAACTGTTGATTTTATTTTTTCTGTATTATTGAAAAAATCTCAGAAAATAAAAATTCATTTAGACAGTTGAAAAATGAAAATGTCAGAATCCACCAAGCACTAGATTTGCCACTGCAGATAACCATTTCTTTCTTTCACAGACTATAAAACTTTCTAAGTAAGTAATCTCCACACCTAACATATAAAAGAAGTCACATGCATTTTTGGAGAGTTTGTCATCAATAAACAGTGGGCCAGATCCTCAGCAGATGCAAATTTGTCTTAGCTCCATTCATGTTAATGAAACTTTACCACTTTTACTGCCATCAAATGCCTGGCCCAGTGATCCAGGACAATGATATATCATAGTTACCCTATTTCATAGAAATTATTTATTTTAATTTTAATTAGCTAGACCTGGTTTTCTACCAAAAGCAAAAGAAGAATAAAGAAAATTAAAAATGTTCAAGATTTAAATACTGCAGGGCAGCAGACATAATGTTTAATCATGACTTCATCTTGTTAGTTCCGTACCAAGTTATTAGTGATGTGTGGATATGCTTGTATTTGAAAACATCTGTATGAACAAGATGTGCTCTTGGTGTGTGGTTGTACTTAGGGAATAACTCAGTCTGTATAAATGGAAAGGGGGGGTAGCCAGAGACATTCACTTCAGCCATTCACAGTGAACATGGATACCGTGGCTTCTGGTAGAACTCTGGTTAGCTGAATCTCTTTTTTTTCCATTTACCTACAGTCAGAATCCTTTGTCTCTGACTGAAAGCAAAAATCTTCATCTCCTGTAAGGTTAGAATTATTTTCACAGCATGAATTTGCTATTAAAAGCCACTTGAAAAAAAAAAAATCCAAGTTTATCCTCTAAAAGCATCATCTCCCCAAAGATCCCGGAGTCCAATGGTACAAGGACTGAAAGACAACAGGTCACTAAAACAATTGCTAGCAAACAGCCTGATAAACTTAGTCTTTCCTTAAAAAAAAAAATCTAGTGTTTGCTCTTAGTAAAAATCACATTATTTCTAAATAAATTAGAACCAGAATAAGAAAGGATATTTACTGCTACATAAAAGGAGGAAATGAATTAAAAGGGTAATACACTGTACTAAGACTATTTGAATATATACATTTTTAATGGCCATTCTAAACCAGCAACTGTTCAATTAAATGCAATCTGTCTGGTGGGAGGAAACTGGGAGTGGTAACTTTTCAGTGACTTAAAATGTGTGTATGTGTCTAGTGTTTAAATCGGACAATTAGAGAAATTTGAAAATGAGGAGCTTGTAAATGGATTTTCTTGCTATTATTCATTACTTTTTAAACTGTTTTAACACTACAGAACACACGTTTTCCCCTTTTCCTTTATTTGCCCTTCCCTTTTTGAGGAATATTTGTCTTTGTGAAAGTTAAGCAATAAAGTTATATTTGCTTACGGTCCACCAATAATTCTCGAGAGAACAGCTGAGAGCAGCTTCTAAGCTGTCCCAACTCAAAGTTATTCAGATATTTAGGACATAATGTTTCCTTGTCTATTCAAAACCCCAGCTGCACTGCACTCGTACAGTATTATACACTGCAGTGCTGTACATTTTCTTTGCATTTTGTTTTCTGGTGGTAATAATTATATAAACTGTTTTTCCACGTGAAAAAGAAGTCACAGCCATTTCACAAATGCATACCAATCTAAAAATCAACAAGCAAAGTTCAAAAAAAAGGTAGCAGAAGAGTCAAGGGGTAGAAATAACTCAACATAAAAGTTCCTGGGAGCTAAAGGCATCATGTATCTCAAGAAGGATTGTATTATAGGTGCAAAAAGCTGTAAGTGATGACAATACAAAATGGAAGCAGAAATTAGAAGCCTTTTTGAGGCATCTTCTTATAAGAACATAACAGCAAAAAAGGCATTATACCTACTTATCATACATTTGCAGTTTATTTGGAATGTGTCTATCATTACCAAAAACAGGCAGCTTAATCACATTAGATCAAAGCTTTTGGGGGACATTTAAGTCTTCATATCTCTCAAGTGTCCTGATTTAATTGGGACATCCTGAACTTTAGTAGTAAATAAGAGTTCCAGCTGTCCTCAAACCAGCAGGCAAATTCTCGCTTTCTGTTGTTCTCCCCTTATGCTGGCGCTTTCCAAAGGGTAAACAGAGGTCTGATGATAACACATGGACATGGAAATGTCAGATGCCACTCTATTTAAATACAAAGGCATTTTAAGGTTGGCTGCTTGGGCAGAACTGCTTGTGCATTTAAATTTCCATTTCCAGTGGATTAAAAGCAAGAAAAATGCTGTTTAGATTAAGATACATACCATTCAATTACACTTTCACTTTAAAACAAGAGCTTCTGTTTTCCATGTTTTGTACTTGGAAACAATAGTGATTTAACATGCCAAGTCCATTTATATTTTGTCTAATTTCAGTGATTATTTATATGAATCTTGCAGAGATTTTTTGTCTGACTAATTTTTCAGTAGAAAATGCCTGGTCATACAAACTTATGCCAAGAAGTATCAGTTTCAATGACAGTTTCTTCAGGAAACATTTCTCAGTTCGTGGTAAGAAAGAATATCTGGTCAACAGTAAACCATGAGCTTAGAGGAGCCAACAGTACACCAAAAAGTGACACTTTAGTACTCCAGTGGTTCAGTTCTAGGATCTCTAGTGTCCCAACAGAGGATGTCCAAATCACTGGCAATTCTGAGGTATTCCTATGTCTTTTTTTTCATGGATAGAATGTTTATTTCATGGATTAGAATACTTAGTCTTAAAAAGTACATGAAGTTTTATAATCTCAAACATTTTCAGGAATAGAAAGCCATTTTACAAGTTCTGACATGGGTTTTGAAGATTTTTAGATATAAACTTGGCTTGCACATTCGGTGTAAGCTCCTAGGGTCAAGTACTGCCACCTTCTTTTTCTATATATGTCCTAGCAAGAGACACGTAGAAACCTGACGCATGAAAACATAACTTCAGCACAACGTGAGCAGCAGCAGATGTGAACTATAAAGTGGAATGTGTCAAGCAAATAGAAACGAATATAGGTATTTAACACCAAAAGCTAGCCAAAGGTTTTCACCCACTGTTAGTAACATGCGGATTCTTCCCGTGTGAATGTTCCCTGTGACCGACTGTGTTTCTTTTACTCTCTGTTATGCTACACCACATGTGGCCGCCTTCAGCCAGCCCTTGTCACCGCGTCCCGCCTCAAGGCCCAGGGCGCTCAGCGGAGGGGACACAGGAGCCAGGGCAGGCAGGGAAGGTGGGCGCATTATCACAAACAAACCCCTGAGCTCGGTGGTTTTAAGCATAGCATCCGGATCTGAAAAACAACCCGTTGACAGCATCGGCTCTCACCATTTACTGAGTACCTAGGGCACGTGTTCATCCTAAAAATGCTGATTTCCTTGGGGAAAATATGGACAGTATTCTAAAAAATCCCGCCTTGAAAATGGTGATCTTAGATGGAAGGGGCAGGAGTTCCTTCTGTTGGCATAAAAGATATAGTTTCTGTGTCTCCAGCAAATAATTCTCTAGCAAATAAATTATTAATGCAGCTTAGTTTAAGTGGGGATTTAGAAGGCCTTTGCAAGGCAAAGAAGCTTTTCCTATTTTTTTTCACTGTAGCTCCATCTGTGGGACTACTTTCTCTTGCTTTTGAATCTACTGTTCTTCTGCCAGTTTTATTCTTTTTCTAAATGTGTGTGGTTGGCAAGTCGATGCTTTTCATAAAGCATTTCAGATTTTTCAGTTCAGGATATGAGGTTACACTGTTGCAGCGTACAGATTTGTGTGAGCAATTCTTCCTATGATATTTAATCAAGATTTTTCGTCTTCAGTGATCAATCAAGCAAGTGTAGTATTTTTTGTGGAGTATACTGAGCATTCTCTTGCTTATCATTCTTTCTGTACTAAATATTCAATGTAATGACGCATTCTAGTAATCAGATTAAAGGCATCACAGGTACTTAACCTGTGTTTTATCCATTATTTATGCTCCATTGTGTGATCTAACAGTAGAAAGCTTGTATCATTCCCAGTGTCCTTTACTGCTTTTTATATTGCTGCAAAATTTGACCCTACACAAGTTACCCTCTTGTTAACCTGAATAATGCTATTTATTTATCTTACATGTTAGGATCTAGCTAAGCTGATTCATGCTGTGCTTTGTCCTCTTGGATAACCTATTTTATTTATCAGAATTTTTAATAATGAAAGAAATACTAGTAGCAAACCCGATATCTGATGTATTTTATTAAGTTATTTTCAGCTATAGGGAGGCAGTGAATATGGGCTTACAGTTTCAGTGGGAAGTGGAATTATTAGCAATACATAAAACTGAGCTCAGTTTTATATCTGAATCACATTTTCTAAAGATTTCAATAACTGACCAAGAACACTTATGAACTGTATAAATGCATGTCCAAGACCACATACAACATATGTGTTCAAGTTCATATTCTAGGGCTCCTCTTGCAGAGCTAGGATTGTGCCACTTGCTTCTCCATCAGCTATATGAAGTATCGCCTATATTCATGCAGAAAGTTAGGAGAAGCTCAGGAATCCTAGCTTCAGTGAAGCTTCAGTGAATCCTACCTCTCCTCAAAGAGGGATACTGTATGCAATTTGCTGGCTTGGACAGATTCATATAATCTCAGTAAATGTGATGTTTTGCAGGATGCCAGGAACATCAGACCTCTTGGTGCCAAGTGCAGGGTAGGGAGTATGGATTGTGTTAGCCAGAAATCCATGGTGTTGATGAGGTTTTGTATGTTTGTTGGTTTGTTGTTTTGTTTTCTCTTTCTTGGGCTCAAATGGTACCCTCAAACCACAGATTATTTTTACCTTTCTTAAAAGCTTGTTTGTTTTTTCTTTGTATCAGCATCACCAAGAATATATGTACATCAAGAAGTGGTTATTGCTACAATCTAGTTCCAGAACTGTGTTTTGGGACCAGTCAGTGGGTAACGGGTTGTTTCTGGAAGGAGCTTCATGGTATAGCATGCTGTATACTTTCCTAAAGTGTGGGTGCACTACTGTTCCTTAGCAATTCACCTGGTGTACATGAAATAGTTGGTGATGGCTGTGGTGCTCTTCCTTTACGCAACCCCAAACAACCAGACCTTTTGAGTTTAAAAGCTTTCTGTTTTGCTTATTGTTAGAGTAAATCTTCCTAGGGAAAATATGGAGTGCTTTTTGCTCTTTAAATTTACATCATCTTCCTAATGTTAAAACCAAACAGCAAATGCCTGCAAGTTCTTAGTGCTGCTCAGTGCTTAGTGCTTGAAAGCACAGGACTTGTCTCCTGACCAATACAATAAGATCACACTTCGTAAATGGATAGAAGGGGATATTCCATTCAAAGTTTCCTTTATCCTTTGAAACAAAATGTAAGAATAAGTTTTTTTCCACCACATCCAAGTTTATCTGTAATACTACAGTGAATAATATAATTCAGGCAAATGCAGCATTTCTAAATTCTGTTAGAAGAGTAGATTTTGTTTGCACCCTTCTGTCTATTTCTGCAGTGCATCATCCCAAGCACTGTGTACAAGACACATTGAAGGAAAAGCAATTACTACTGCTTACCCAGGAAAAAAGATTATATGATAAAATTACATGATAAAAAGATGAGATATGATAATAATCCAAAATACAGATAATCTAACACGTTAGCTTTGATGGAGTCTGTTCATTTTCATAACATGTTAGTGTTTAAATCTAATGGGGACAGTCAAGTCTAGGTATATCCTAAGCAAGGATCTTCAGGGATCCCCTACTTGAACAAATACAAGCTAGGAAGTGCCACCTAGGATTTGCCACATCTTTTCAATTTTTCCATCCCTTCCTCAGCTGCAAACTTCAGTTCCTCCCTTCTACAGTCAAGTTCTCAGCCAGAAGGAATGCTCTTTGGCCAGACAGTAGACTAACTATCAGGAAACACCGTCCTTTTGAAAGGATTTTAGGAATTTGGAACTGGCTATCAAACCCTGCATAGGATCTGGCTGTGTTAATACACGCGTTCATGGAAAAGGAGAACGATGATCCAAACATGGCCGTGCACATGGGTGCAAGCAGCTATTATTAGATACCAACCAGGGAGCAGTGAGTTTCTCCTTGGTATTCTTTGAGCCATACCCGCCACCTGTGTAACTGCATACAGCATCATTATGCAAATGTATCCAATATGACTTGCAGTGAGACTCACATTTCATTTCAATGGTTTCTAGCAGTGAAGAGAGAGATTGTCTTTGTCTTTTAAACAGAAATGTACTAGAAACCTGCTAAAGAAGGCCCTTTAGCAGATGATATATGTCTCTGCCAAACAATTTTTCCATGCCTCACAACATCCCTGTGTTAAATTAGCCTGGGTAACAGAATTTTTGATTATTTCTGACAAATTATTGTAATTGTCATTAGGCCCTGGTTTGACTGTTTTTCTTGCATAAAGCTACTCCAAGAATACGCAAAGTGATACGCAAGGGTTACCTAATGACCCAAAGAAGTGATACGAAAGTCATTCTACTGAACGTTCTTGTTCCTACATAGTGAATGGTTAAGACCTTTAGAAGAAACAAACCAACACACATAGCTCAGATCCGTGTCTGCTCCTCTTTTGCATTCTTCAAAGAGATGTGAAGTATCGGGTAAACTGGGTGCAAAATGAATGATCTATGTTCTTGCTTTGGTCGCTTCTTAATTGGCTTTGTCTGTGTGTGCAAGATGACAGAGCAAGTTTGAGCCATTCAGAACTGTCACTTCTGTAATTAAAAAGAACAGTTACCAAAAGAGTAGATTCATTGTTCAGGCTGGGATTGAATTACAGAGCACGTTTAATTATCAGCCTTTCTTTCTAGTTATTTTAATGTATTATTAATTCAGTTTCTCAAAATATCCTTTTCATTTACAACCGTTGATGGAATAAAATGTGACACAATTTGTTTTCTTTTCTGCTAAGTAGATGATGTACTCTAACAGAGCAGGTCGACATGACCTTAGCTGTAGTTATATCACATGATAACTACAATAGGGCCTTATCAGAATCTCCTACCCTTTTATGTGTTTGAAAATTCTAAAAAATAAATTAGTATGTCTGAGTAGACCTTAACCCTTGATTGCAAAAAAATAAAAATACAAGTGTAACTATGAGTTTCTAGCAAATATTTGCCTGGGATTCTTCCTTGCTGAAGTTACATATAGGAAAAAATACATACCTTTGCTAAAGAAAGACAAGGGAAATAAATGCAATCTGGCAGTTGTTCTAGTAATCATATGACTTTCAAAGCATGTAGATGTTAAAATTTGTTTACCTCGTTGCCATTCAAAGTTTTATTTATTTCTTTTCTTTTTTTTGACTCTTTTTCTTTTTCTTTCCTGATGGTAATGAACTTTGCACAGCTTAAACATTTAGAACTGCCACAGGCAATCTTAGCATCTTGACAATAATCTCATCTGGTATAAATCCGTAGCCCTGTCTTACCAAGGTTTTTTTTTCTGTTCAAGAGGCCTCAAAACAGAGATGGAAACACCTAATTTCAAATTAGACATCATCCACAAAGATAAAATTGCTGTTTTTAAATTCAGGGATTGACTATCCCTGTGAAGCAGTAGAAATTTGCTGCTTATAGAGACCTTAGCTTCTATGCATTATACCACCTCCGCATGTGGCATTTGGGGGATTACTCATTGCTGGTTAGGCACTGACACTCTTTTCCATGCTATAAATGAAGATAAACTAAAATAGTCCACACCCCAAAGATTTTGTACTCATGTGAGTGGGTAATTCGTATGTCCTTGAAGACCCAGAGAATTCCAGCTTCCCTTCTCCTCCACTGGCCACTACTGATATTCTCAATCTCACTGAAGAATAATAGTTCATCTGTAGTTGTTCAGGTTTTCAAGGAAAGTAGTTCCTGTGACAACTGATGAAAAGAGAGTCAGAATAAACCAATGCACCCATAGGTCCCCTTTGCATCTAATTCTGATGGAGTAGTTTGTTAGATACCTACATATGTAATCCCTTGCTTGCTCACAGTGGGAGTACAGTGTATGGTTGGTTAGGAAATGGAAGGAATATGGTCCAGATACAGAGATAATTCTGCAGAAGGAATGTAAATAAGCACCTTGTTAGATCAGTGTTAAGTGTATAAATCTCAGGTGACATGTGTGGATGTTAGATGTTATGGTGTGCACTGGTTCACAGTGTTTAATAAGAGCCTATGAAACTTGAAACATTTCACTGGCACTCAAAACAACCAGGATATATACATGGTTTTTCAGCATGGCTACAAGAAATGCTCTTTGAAGCCACATGCAACAGCAGATGTGTTGTGTCTTCTTCAAGCATCCACCCTACAAGCTTCTGCTCTATGAAGTGCCTATCTTGCATTCTTCTTCACACAGACCAGCATACACCCAGATAAATCACTAATCTGAGTGAGAACTACTTAGTGTGGGTGTTCAAAAATCTATCCAAAAGGAATATGGCTTAGACTTTTCCAGTTCTGTAGAACAACTGCTACTTGTTCCTAGCTTCACTGTACTAAACATCATTCTGAAGTGAATCTCACTGCAGTATTTATTATGCGGTCAGAACTCTATCCAGCTTTTTGCTGCCTGAACACTGAGGACACAACTTGTAGTATCACTTGAGCTACCCAAGGGCATCTGAGACTTCCTCACCCAACTGGCAGATATGACAGAGGATCTGCAGGAGCCTTGCATCTTTCAGGACTAGTAGCAGGAAAGGAGGAATGATAACCAGACAAATCTAGGCAAGGCTGGAGAAATGTGCACTCTAATTTTCTTTTTGACATCTCAATTTGTGCTATTAATCTTGCCTTGGTCTCCGCACATTTGGGGAGGACAAAGGATTTAGACTGACTGGTTTTGCTTTCTCAACTATGACAAGATTGCAGTAGGTTCTTGTTCTAAAATTGCCAAGTCTGATCTTGAAGAACTTTAAATGTGGTACTGATGACAAGAAAGAGGAGGAGCTAGAAAAACAGATGGGTGTTATTATGAGGATCAGTGAGAATTTTCTCTCTTCTATTGCCTTCTGGATAACATAGAAGATACCACATTGCCCTTTTGTTTAAGGCTGTTTTGTTTGAACTGATGGCTTGAAATACAGACCTTCAAGTATATGAGGGTACAATGGAACATGAGAAAGAATGAGAGTGAATTGATTGCATATACAATATCAATCATCACAGCTAGTCAATGGATCCAAAGACCTTTAATGACCATACAGTGAAGTCTCAGAATTTCAGTAGTCTCATAGCCAGAAAGATCATTTGTACCCTAGTTTTCTGGCACTGAGACCAACTAGCGCAAAATGGTTTCCATCCGTATTATTACACTCTCATAGGCTCTGAAACAGGATGGCTGTATTCAAGCTGGGCTGCCAGATATGGCAGTCTGTAATAGAAACTGCCCCACACTAACCCCCGGAATCTCTCCAGGAATACTCTGGGATGGTGTAGTCAGGCCTCGAACTAAACCACACCAAGGAACATTCAAACTATTTAACTTTATATTCAGATGAATTTAGGTGCCTAGGATCATTGTCTGGCATTATTTAAGTTAGTAATCTAGATATAGTCAGAGTATCATTGACTCAGATTACTTACAGAGCTTTTTTCACATGTGTTTTTAAAATAAAGAAAAATAAGCACTTTTAAACTACAACACAGTGTTGTAGATGTATAATAACATCTCAGTAAAATGGAAAGCAAATTGGTCATGCCTTTTGATTTTCATGCACTGAAATCAAGTGCTTCTTTTGCTATAGCAGTAAAAAGAAGAAAAAAGAATCTCAGTAAAACTGCCTATATTTTAGCAATCACATTTGCTTTACATATAAATCTACGAAGCAAAACTGTCATTTCTCAGTCTAAAATCTCTTTGCTTTTTCATTGAACACCTGTGAACACTCATTCATTCCTGAGCAAGTAAAACATCATCCTCAGTCCTAGAATGGGAAAGTATTTAAGATTTGAGACAGATGATCTTGAAGACTCAGATACCTTCTTTGCAGTTAGAAGTGAGAGATAGTCTGCATTGCTAAGTTATTGTTGAGCTGGCTGGTATTAATGACTTACACTGGTCTTTGACACTATATGAGGTTCTAAACTATTTAATACAAAAACTGGAGCGCTTAAATATTTTTTCATTGACTCCAGCCTGGAATTAGGAAGTGCCGAAATGCAAATGAAAGGTTAAAAAATCAGTCTTGTGAAGTCCAGAGAAATTTGACTTAATGTTTCTCTCTAGGAACACAATCTGGGGTTAGCACTTAGATGCTAAGGGCTGTATCCATTTTGTTACTTCTTAACTGATCAGTTTTGGTTCTGGTTTTAAGCGTTTGATGTAGTCAAACGTACCACTTTATCCATGCCTGACTCTGCCTGTTGTTCTCTTGCTGCCACTCAACTTCTTCTCTTCTTCAACCTCCCTAGTTAGTTGAAGACTGCTGATATTTTAAATAAATGTTAACTGTATAATTACAACTTTATATTGAGCCTAGCAACTGACTGCCTCAGTGCCCAGACCAGGTTCACAGACAGTCATCACCCGCATCCCAGTGTGACAGCTTTTTTTTCTCCCCTTTTCCTCTCAAAGAGCTGCAAGTGGATAGTGTTACTTTTCTGCTTTGTGAACAGAGAACATGGAGACAAAAGTTCAATTTACTAGCTCAGTTCCTTTCCTAACTGACAGTTTCTCTGTATGCATGGAAACCATTAAACACAGTGACCTCATGGGCTTTTCCATGTGTTCCCAAGTATAACTTGTTTCCCCCATACACAAATCGGCCAGCTTACACTATAATACGGACAAGGTGATGGCTATGCTCCCAAGCTGGCTGAAATGGAGGCAAGATAGATATAGTTGGAGTTGGGGCATGATATGACTCTCATATATGTGAAAAGGAAAGGAAAAATATCTGAAATTTTAGTGCTTCAGTTATTAAAAAGATCTGGGAGTGTGGCCTGCCACTGAGACCCCCGAGGCAGTGGGTCCACCGTATTCTGGCAGTGTAGATCCTGGGAAAAGTACAGGAGGACTGCTTGAAGATGCTGATGAATGTTATGGTGTGAAAATTCAGTCATAAGAACTAATGACTGTCTCACTGACAGTAAAATTCTGAAATTTAAGAGCATTATTTCAAGTTTATTACAGAAGATCCAAACAATAAATTATTACTCCTAGTTTTTAGAATGAGCATCCCTCTTCCTGATAAATGAATAGCTCTTTGAGGTTTATGCACCTTTTCATACTTAGCATTACAGCAGGGGTCATAAAAAGGGATGGTGATGGTAGCCTGCTTGAGCTGTTAAATATTTATAAAGAATGCATTGTACAATTCCATGTGCACTCACCTTTTAGGGGCAAAATGACATTCTTAGGTACATCTCCACTGCCAATGTAAACTACGGATCAGCTCTTCTTCCAGTCCACGTGCGCATGCTGTCTCTGGTATGAAAGGGACAATTCTAAGCAAGAGCGGCGAGTCCATTTGACTAGTCCTAGTCCATTTGATCCATGAAGTAATGAACTTATCATTGTTCAGGGCTGGTGTTTGTCTCTGGTTTTGCATCACAGTCATTGGAACCCTCCATGTTTACCGCTGGCCTCTCTTTTGTCTTCCCTTTGGTCTCTGGCCTTTTGATTCTGCTTCCTGTACTAACCCGACTCTTTATGTCATTGAAAATGAACAATACCAAAGCGGTGCCCTGCCAGAGCGGTGCGGAGCAGTGACCCAGGAGCAGCATGTTCCAGCTCAGTGGTGCACAAGTCATTTTAACTTCCACTCTCCACTGCTCAGCCTCCAAAGCATCAACCCTTTTGCCTGGTATATTAACTTCTGGAAACTCCTTGTTAATCATTATGGCTGCAATTCTTCCTCTGATTTTTTTTTTTTTTTGCTAAGGTCTGAGTACAGCTTCTCATCAGGCTGGCACTTTTCTTTTGTCTTTCTTTCCATCTCGTTGTGTATTGTCTGTAAGATTAGTGGCATTGCTGTAATGTTCTTAGAGCAGTACCATGAGGTAGTGCTGACAGATACATTTACACTATAAGAAACATCCTAACTATTTAAGAATAAGAAGATTTTCTAATGGTGTAAACTGACTCCCCTTCATGAACACAACAAATCAGATATATTCAAAAAAAGAAAAGTCATACACTAGTCTTCAAAAGATGGAGAAGAATACCATGGAAGAAGAGATTAGAACCATCCAACTTTCTCTTTGCCTTGTTAGAAATCATATTGTCTTCATATGTAATCAAAGGATAGCTTATCATAATGGAAGCAATAAAAATTTTGCCTACAGATCCACACTGGATTTTACAGATGGGACTAGGATCAGAGCAAGCCCTGGTCTTGAGGGTACAGGTTCTTTCCATTATTTTGGAATTATCAAACAGCAGTTTTGCACGTGAGTTCACAAAACATTTCATTTGGAATTGCTCCTTTCTTTGCAGCAATCCGTGAAGTCTGCCTCCTTTCATCAAGGAATTCACAGAGATGTGCAGTATGAATGCAGGAATAGTTTAACCATCGAGGAAGGAACTTTTCAACTTGAATATTTCAAATTGTATTTTTGCCTATAAAAAGCAAGTTATTATCAATGTGGTCCAGGGAGATATACCAAACTTTTTCTTAACAAAAAACTTATTTTTATCATACCAGTGGGATTTGTCATTGCAAGAAGAAGCAACTGGGACTCTAGAGAGAGATGTAATGCTGTTTCATGGAGGATTTAGATATTTTGAAATTTGATCTTGCTCCAAATCAGAAGGAATACGTAAGTTTTCATGAGAAAAAAACAAAGTATAATGCCAGGAAAGTCTATTACAGTTCTGGAGTCCTCATTTGGAAGCTGACCTGCAAGGAATGGACCTTCCATCACATCTTTGTGGAGTTTGAATATTCTTCTCAAGCATGAGGAAAACAGGATGCAAACAAAATCCAAGAGGGGGGAAATTGTCTATAGGAAATCTACGGGCTGCCATGTGAACACAGTCCTTCCCTGCAACAGCAAGATACTAACTCTTTCCTCAAGGGGAATTGGAGGTTTTCACACATCCTTCCCTGGGGTGCTGACAGAGGCAAGGAAGACAGAGGACTATCGTCACATTTATAAGTAGCTAAATTAAAAATAATAATAAAAAAAAGAAATGAGAGATATATTATCCTTCTTGCCCTTTAGTGGGCCTGTTTCTAGGTAAGGATCTTTCTGTCAAGATGACCTGGGCCTGGTGTCACATCATGTCCCGTCATCTTTCATCACCTCTGTGATGCAGCCCAGGAGCTCAGGCCAGCACCGACATCCCCTCCGGCCGCAGGTGCATGCAGCCCCAAGGTATCTGCAGTCTGCAGTCTGCTGGGACCTGCCCTGCCATCTTCTTGGCTGTAGAAGACAGGGCTGAGCGAGCCGTCCCACCAAGAAGGTCTTCAGACGGGGCGGGAAGCACCGCGTCCCGGCACACGGCACTTTCTGCAGAGAAACCGCACCACCCGCCGAGGACAAAGAGATCCATCACTAGCTTTAGACTGAGAATAAATAATACTAATAATATGTAAAGAGCATCAGCTGGATGTGGAAACGAACTGTCACTTCACTGTGAAGGATATTCTCGCATACGCAAGAACATAATTCACAACAATATCCTTAAAAAGATAGCAAGAATTTAAATGCGTGTGTATGCTTGGGTATTTAATGCACCATGCAGGTGTCATATTTCTTTCGTATTCCAAACACAAATCATGGCATCTTCTTTAATGAGCTGAGTTCCATGGCAATGATGAATTTTTATGGCAAGTAGCACTACTGTGCCATGCTTCTTCATTAAAGCCCTGATTCAGCAAAGCATTTAAGCATATGCTTAACTCTAAGTAGCTGGGCAAACCCAAACTTTCTGGTGCCTTGTGCACACTTAATATTCAGTAGACCCATAAGGACTTTGCTTGACTTGGGTCACGCATATCAGATATAACAACCCTGTGCACATATCCTTCCTAAAACAACTGGTTAAAATGTTAGATGCTTCGTTAGCTCTGCATTAGTAATTTTAATTTTCATTGCCTCTTTGATTTGTGAAGAATGAATGTGCATGCACACACGAAATCAAGACCTGAAAAAAATGATGAAGGTAAAAAAAAAAAATAATAAAGGCACATTGTGGGTTCAGGACATCTATAATAAACTTGAGCTTCATCAGCATTTCTAAGTTTTTTAACCAAGAAATATTGATTCATGTTTATTATATTTTATGGCACTTTACAGCAATTTATAACACTTACATTAAGGAATAGATGGGCCGGGATAAAAGCCAATATGGGTATGAAAAAGATGAAGTGCTGTCATGAATAGCAACTTTCAAGTATCAGGTATAGCCCTTGTTTTTACACTTTATCTAACCTATTTAGTAGGAGAGATGGAGAGATTTCATGATTAATTTTAAAGTGCAAATTCTAGAAAAAGACATGCCATTGCATAGCTACCTGAAGAAAATCTTAGCAATGCTATTGTTTCAGTATAAAACCAAATGCAAAATATTTCAAACTAAAGAATAAAGCCAGAATTACTGTGCAGAAATACCACAGAAATGTTTAACAGTCAATGACTGCATATTTCAAAGAAGATCCGCTATGTAACAACTTTTTTCCACCAGGGCTGACCATTTTAGAAATGGAGGGAAATTAGTCGGCAAACTGATCCTGTATACACGACGCTTTGTTGCCAGGTTAGAAAACATATTTATATGAGGGAGAAAGCGTCTCCCACAGCGAGCCAAAATCAGTTACTGCAAATATTCATAAACCTGGTAAAACAAAAAGGTAACTGGGAATAAGTGGAATTTTCACCAGCAATTTCCTTCACTCTGTTTATCCAGACCAGTTGCTTGTGACCTGCAGTCACTGCTTCATTTCTGGCCTGAATAATGGGGGGTTCTTCAGCCTTTCTAGCCAGAGAAGCAGCCTAGGATTTCCCAGCAGTTTCAGAACTGCAAGATCGTGTAAAATTAAAATCCAAATTGAGACTGCTCTGTAAACCTGCCCACGGCACAACAAATCAAAGAAATTGTAAGGTATAAGCAACACTTTAAAAATAGACGTAGCGCATCACTGCCTAATTTTGTGTGCCCTTGTTATCTCCCATTCCTAAACAGAGTGCATTTTATCTGTTCCTCATTTCCCAAGGTCTAGCGACCTCTTTCTCTTCACTCTAAGTTTTTCCTTAATTTGGTCTTCCTAAGGACACTCAAATTTTCCTGTGTATTTTGCCTGTCAGTGTGTCCTCTTCTTGTGGCCATCAACTTTGCTGTCTTATCAACTTGCACATCTTTTTGGAGGCTCTTAGGGAACAGGATAGGAATGGGAGGCATTTTCCAACTTAGAAAATGATAAACAAATGGGGGCCCTTTAAGGTTGTTGCCCTATGAGGACAGAATATGTTTGAGAAATTTATATATTCTGTTAAATGACAAAGAAACTGTGTACCTTTGGCTATCAGTTTGGCTGTGCATATTCTGGGAACATGTTATATTCAAAAAGCCATTGGACATGAAATGACAGTTTTGAGCAAGTATGTTAGATCAGTGATGAAAATCAGCTGAACACAACAAACGTGAAACAGAAGACATGGGACACATATATACTGCCTGACCATGTGAGCTGTGTGGGTTCTCTTCTGAGGAAATCTGAATAATGCCCTGTGTCTTGCTACAGTGCTCAGGTCTGCATTTCTTCCTCTCTCTGTAGTCCTTCGAATCTAATCATCACTGCAGTAGGTTTACCTGGGGAGGGTATTTTGCATGTTCTTCTTAGTTGTGGGTATGGCAAGGTATATGAACAGACATCTGTCACGCAGTTTATAACAACACAATGTATATCTGAGGCAGGGACACCAGTTTTTCACTATTAGATGCATATAAATGCACCCTGTTTATGTAATTAAATGTATAGCTGAAAGTTGGCTGTAAAATAATTATTGCAATGCAAGCTTGGGTCCTGCTCCTACAGTCTGATCACGGTACCCAAGAGTCTTGCATCTGTTCGTGACTGTATTTCTTTTTTCTCAGTCACAGCAGTTGAGTGGTCCACCTACACAGAGCAGAATGTAAGACTGGGGCCCAAATTTATGCACCATCTGCCCTTGGTCATGCATGCCAGCTTTTATGAAAATCAATCACTTTATCTCTCTGAAGAGCTCTCACATGAAAAATGCCCCCATGTAAGTCTGGAGCTTACAATGAAACATTATTAAAAAAAAAGAGAGAAAGAAAGAAAAAAATATTTTACTTGGAGTTTATTTTCTACTATCATTGAGAATTAGATTGGTTTTGGTGGTAGATGGCAACTCAGCCTGAGGCATGACAAAACAGCCAGAAACACACCACCGACTGGACCCCATTGCCTTAATACTGCACTTTTTAATAAGAAAATGACCCCAAGCGCTTGGATGACAACTCCAAAATGGACCATAAATATTCTGTACAGAAGGAAAAGCTGAAAGCTAAAGTACACTGTATAATATTGCTCCTGTACTAAAGGGAATAGGAATACGTTCAATTTGCCTAAGTATCCAGTAGTGACAGCCACTAACATTTGTTTAGAAGCAACACCAAGTGGATGTATATCTGTCTGCTAATAAATGAGAGAAAAGAAATATGGATTGCTATGCAAATGGACATTAGAGGAGCACGGATTTGGGACTGATGCATAAGACACATAAAGAACCCAATTCTGGGCAGTGCTAAGTGATTCTTGCAAAATGCTGAGCCCCTGCTAATTTCAGTAGGAGTTGAGCAAACTCAGCACCTGGCAAGGATGGGTCTATCTATATTTAAATATGGAACGAACACTCATCCAAGTAGATTCACTTATGATAAACTGATGCAGCCTAGAAATTACATGTTTGGTTAAACTAGGGTAATCACAAAGAGAGGGATGCTCAAATAAGCAGTGGTAATTGGTACAACAGTGTGTGCTTCCTCCTTCTGATCTTAGGTCCTCCCTGAGGAGTCTCTCCTAGCCTGCATTAATTAAGCAAAAGCATGTGACATTTCTTGCAGCCTTTGACACCAAGACGACCTTTCCCTAGGTTGCTCGTGAACCCCTGCTGACATCAAACATGCTTCTTACTGTACTGGACCCTTTATCTATCAAACACTCAAAAAAAATACTGAATAATATTCCCGACCAATTATTAAAATGCACAAAAAGAGTTGCTGTTATGACAGATGAGTGAACAGTTCATATGAAATAATTTATTTGGCAAATAGGACCTTTTATTTCTGTGAACCAAGCTCTGCTTAAAAAATGAATTCCTTACTTGAAATCAAGCATTCAGTTGCTACAAGTACGTATCGGTCGATAGATTGTTTACAAGACATCTGTCATGAGCATTCAGCGTTTAAACCTGTTGGGCAGAAAGGCCAAGGGTCCCCTTTTGCTTTCTGAGTGGATATGTTTAACTCTCTGATTTGGGCTCGGTTTGTAAAAGCAGTTTCACTTTACCTTTCCTCCTTACTTCCTGCAGTTTTCAGAGAAACATTAAAACTGATAATTTCAGATTATGCTAAACTGCTAGGAGAGTTGTTTCATATAATATTCAGGGAAACTAGACACAGAAAGACTACAGACATAACCAAGAGATTTTTTTCTTTCAAAAAACACCAGCAGAACTGTTTTTAATATGTCTGCCTCTATTTATTCAGTCACATTCTCAACATTTTACTGCTGTAAAGAGTTCGGGACAGCACAGTGGTGCGCATGGGAAGATGTTCCCGCAACTTTAAGCTCCCACCAAAATTACAGATGGAATTTCTGCGATTTCACAGATAAAAACCCAGAATCCGAGCAAAAGCAACCGCGCGTGTGACCGCCTGCGTAAACCCTCGCTCAGGGTACGTGCGCGGCCAGCAAACACGAGGCACTGGCGCCCGCGGCAGGAACACGGGACCCTCGCGTGGCCGAGCGGGAAGGGGCCGTGCGAGGCCGAAGGTCGGCGCTCTCCCCCGAGCTGGCAGCCCTCGCGAGGCACCGTGACTCGGGGTTATCTC
The DNA here is from genome assembly GCA_013389825.1 of Crypturellus undulatus. NCBI lineage: Eukaryota > Metazoa > Chordata > Aves > Tinamiformes > Tinamidae > Crypturellus > Crypturellus undulatus. The sequence continues at coordinate 540,737 of VWPW01014798.1, forward strand.
CGCAAGGTACACACGCTGTTCGGCACATGGTTCCAGCGCGCCGGGGATTAAAACGCCCTGCGCACTGAGAGCGCTGTGGGAGATGTAGTATTAAGGTACACTGAAGCGGATTCCCTTTGCAAACGTATAATGCCTTCTGGCTCTTTACAGAAAATGCCCCGTGTGGGTAATGACTAGCATTATGGGGAAAAGAAATAGTAAACAAGGAGTTTATAAAACAGAAACAGAAGCAGCCGAGGGAGGCATGGAAACTTCCGGTCAACTTTGCTTTTAGTTCGGTGCGTGCTGTCCTCTCAACAAACAGCCTTCCGTGAACTTTAGAGTTTGTTATCCTGATGAAACTCATCCTTACAGTGATTTACAACACATTTACAGTGCCATTACTCTCCCCTGTCATTCTTGTTTGTGCTAGCTGAGTCTTTCAAGTCAGTGTTAGGGAGAGACAGAGAAGAAAAAAGGGTAAGGCTGAGGTCAGTTCCCATTTTCATGGATCTTTCCCACATTTTTGAGTTCCCTTTGCCTCATCCTGGGTCCTGCAATACTGTGGCACGGAGCTGCGCTGTAAGGGACCTTCATACCATGGCTCTGCAGGGAGAAGCAGGTACGTGACACCTCTGCGCAAACATGCAAGCCCGGGACTGTGCTGCTATCACAGGACAGTGGCCCCGGCGGCACCGCGAGGTGGCCTGGGTCACGGTGCGGCCTCTTGCCCTCCCAAGCAGAGGTGATGAGCAAAGCACATGAGGAAGAGTCTGAGTCACTGTGGAGCCTCAGTTAGAGCAACAGTATCCAAAATACTCAAAGAAAATACCATCTCTGACCATTCCCACGTGTTTGGTTGGTTTTGGTCCCATGTCATGCCCTTTCTAAAGCAATTTCTCTTTTTCTTAGAGAAGATCCCCATCTTTTTCTAAAGTGCTTTTACTTTTCTACTTCTAGAAATACTTTTTGGGATATCAGGCTCTTTGGCTGAGTCACTTTAATGAAATGTCTGTGTCACAGAGAACTAATGTTCCCCTTGCTGCTCCAGGAAATGCATCAGCAGGTCAAGCATTTGTGGGTGGTTTCTGCATCACGTTTTTGCCTCTGTTTTCTCCTCTGTGGACTCCACAGTATTCCAGCCATGGGCATCATTTTTCCCCATTTCAGACCTGCTTGCTTCCTTCTTTTAGCTTCATTTGTGTCTCCTCTCACTTGTTACCCACTCAGCTTGCCTGCAGACTCTCCTCCATCAGCACCTTTCGTTCCTAGTGACTCCACCTTCTCTGCTTTGGTTTTTGATTTTCATAGTAGGACATGGTAGATCACCTGGAAAGACTTCTTCTACATCCATCCATTATTACTCACATGATACAGAGCCAGTTCAGCGAACCCTTTCCAGATTTGAGTGTGGGTAGCTGGTGTCTCCCTGTTTGCTGGAAATAAGAGAAACACGTTCTCAAGGGAAAATGTTAATGATATACGAGCTGAAGGGCACATATGAATTGCCACAAAAGGCAGTTACTCTTTAAGGCAACCGACCTATTATGTGGGTCCAGTGCAATGTCTTGACCACCTATTTTACTATTATCTTTTCCTCAGGAATTAAAAAAATGTGGCTTCACTATTTTAGAGTTACACAAGTACAAAAAAAGTATATGCTGAGTGGTTTAAAAGCATTTTTTTAATCATATATAAATTAAAAGCTGCTTAATTTACGAATGTATTTTTGGCTGAGGTACTTAATGTTGAAAAGTGGTTACTCAGCATGCGAAGTACCATAAGTACTTTTCAAAAGAAGTTTTATGACATAACAAAATTTAAAAAATGGTTATTTACACAACAGATCCTAATGGCTAGACATTATAGTTTACCAGATCAATAATCAATGTTCCTAAAAGTCACTTAATTCAGATTTATCTAACCCATATTATAAAAAAAAAAAAGTCAGGAAATGTACATTTGCATTATAAAGCTTAAGAGCTCCTTTAAAACTGTATGGACCTACACATCAAGTCTTGCAGACTTCTGTGAAAGACTTTCATTATTAGCATCTGCTAAAAACAGAAGAAATGAATGCCACAAAACTTGATTGAGGTGGTGACAACTCATGACTGATGCAAAGCATTTTTGACAAATTTTTGAATAAGGAAGGAGATGGTTTGACACAGATTTCACTTTAAGAATATGGCAGAGCGGAAAATCTCGCCTTTTATAGCCTTTTGATTCTTCTCGCTCTATTGTACTGGCATGCTGGGTCACCATTGCTACGTTTCCAGTGCTATGGTTTCATGGACTGTGCTTTGTTTGTCAACTATATTTTAATTAATGACAGGAATGCCTACAGCCCAGCTAGCTATTCTTTGAAGTTTTAAATTAAAATACTTTAGATATTTGGCTTAATAATAGTTTAGTGTGTTAAAATTACAGACTTCATGTTTATCCTACAAGCTGCATCATGCTACAGTTAAAGGAAGTCGAAAATGCCTATTAACGTGAGTGGAGCAGGATCCTACTTCAGAAAAGACTTTTTTCCCACTAAGGGCTTGATCTTGAAATCTATAGTCATGGGAGAGTAATCCCATTTGATTTGAACAGGAAACTAATGATACTTGCAGAGACATTGCAGGGTCAGGTTTTGTTTTGGTTGCCATTTTAATGTCTGTACGTGTCAACAGCTACCACAGCAGTATTTGGGATCTGTACTTATTTTTCTTACAATGAAGATACCATGTATTCAACATCATGATGGTTAGTAAATGGTGACTTCTGCTCTGTGTTGGAAGGTCTGAGACTGCTGACACATTAACAGTTCACTTAATGTGCAAGTCACAGCTGTGCCAATTTACCAACATCATACTGTTCAATTTTCAAATGTAAAAAAATAAGAGAAGAAAAACAGAAAAATAATATGATTTTTCACTCCCAGTAGCAACTGTAATTGCCACTGTGACCATGTCCTCAGCAAAGGCACTCAGGCATTCTTTGAAGCAGAATCTCACGAAGCCTTGGGGTGTTTTTTATGTTCCACATGAGCTAAAGCAACAAGACTGAAAAAGGCAGAGTTGCCTTCCCTTGGCCCCATCCCTGTATCCCCATAGCTCACCTGCCTCCAGGAATTCCCTAGCCATGCAACGACTCTGATTAGCTGATCTGACTGAGACGGGGACCTGTGCAAATGGCAGGTGAAGATAAGAGAGGGAAATGCTCTTGTAGCAAAGTGCCCTTTGAGGACAGCTGAGTAAATGGAAACAAGCTGTAAAAGTGGAGAGGGTAGAAGAGAAAGAAAAGTGAACAGGTACTTCTACGGTAGAGGAAGCCACATTTAGGAGGGAGACCTTAATACATTGGACAGATGTTGATTTAGATTCAGGAATTTCTTCAGAGAGGTTAGGAAATGTAATCAGCAATGCTATATGGACATATTTGGCCATATTTTTATGTGTTTGTGTATTTCCTGAGTCAATTAAGGCAAACTGATGTAAGATACGATTGGATTTAAAACCCTTCAAAGGTCATATTTCTGTTTGTCAATGTTGCCACATGTTCCAGAAGACCAAACTATAATCATAGATTACCAGGATAAATACTGGGTGTGGAGCCTCCAAATATATAGACCCTGTATTCCAGATCCTTTGGAGGTGTTATTGGTCCATACCTCAGAATTATACCAAAGGTGTCTGGGTGAAAGAGAGAGCTACCACCACCACTGAGTTAAGATTAGAGAGCACGAGGCCCTGTCATCCCGAGAGTCCTGATGGGCAGTACCCATGGTGGAAATTTTGCCAGGGAGGTTACTGGAGTTATAACAGAAGAAAAGAAAAAAAGGAAAGGGAAAGGGAAAGGGAAAGGGAAAGGGAAAGGGAAAGGGAAAGGGAAAGGGAAAGGGAAAGGGAAAGGGAAAGGGAAAGGAAAGGAAAGGAAAGGAAAGGAAAGGAAAGGAAAGGAAAGGAAAGGAAAGGAAAGGAAAGGAAAGGAAAGGAAAAAAAGAAGCAAAATACCAGCTTTAGGAAAGCTGTTTCTAAGCAGTGTTCCACTCTGCTTGGTTTCTATACTGTATACAGAGCAACTGTTTCCCCCATAGTCATTTATATAATTATAACCTTGCTTCTCCTTTCACCTTCAGAGTGGGAGGTATTGTAATTCTTGCTAATTTCAGCCAGATCTCCCACTGTTTCATGAGGAACACTTTATGTAACACAAGTGTTTCTGGGTGGCTAATGTTTTAAAAGCTGTTTCTGAATTTTTCATGGATACTAGGATATTCTCCTTCCTTAGCTGAAATTAAGCCCAAAGATTTTATACTGCTTACAGTTAAGAAATTCAGCTGTCTCAGGCAGCACATGTGACAGGGCCTAGGCTCTGTGGGAGTTTTGCTGATGACTTTGATTAAATTGAAGTTATCCCAGTGTCAGTGCTTGAACCAGTGAATTATTAAGCAGACTGCAGTTCCTATGAAGACAGTGGGACCTGAGAGGGACCTTCAAAGTGTGTGCAGTGAGTGGCACAAAGCAGTTTTGCAAAGAGATACCCAGAGAAGTACAGATGAATCAGCACAATGTCCTGATATTTCTGGGATAACACTCAGCTAAGCTGCACCAGGTGTCCAGACTATCCAGGTATTTCTATATATTGTGTCATACACACTTACCCTCAGGTTCATGGAGACCATGCTCAGCAAGGTCAGTTTATATATATATATGTGGCCATGTTACAGGTATTTTTTCTCTTGCTTTGCCCCCAGAAAAAAAGCATGAGCCTGATGATAGTTCTTCAGTTTTACTTCTCTGTTCCATTGAGACTCTAGTTTCTTGCCTAGTTCTTTCCTTCTCCAGCAAAGCTTTAAATCTACAGTTTGACTAAGCTGCTTTGGCTGCACTTTATCAGCATTTGAATGGAGATGACATCCAGGAAATCCTTTTCTTGGGCTGCCAGTTTGCCAAGAGCTGAAACCAGCTTTCTGGTATGATATCAATAAAACCCGTAATTGGAGAAAAGGTACCTAAAATGACAGTTTTATGCTTTGTGAACCAAAAAAAATAAAAGATATGAAGAAGTAGGCAGAAAACAGTGAAATGCACTATGAATCACTGCAGGGGTTGCAAACAACATTCCTTAATGACAGAGTTCTCACTGACAAATTCTATTTGTTTTTGCCTCCTGAGTTGTCTGTGCTAATGACAAGCAACTCCGCTTGGAACTTATTTGCATGGAGCATTGTACAGTGCATACTGTGTATAAGTGGATGAGGGGAAGAAAGCGAGGCCACCCTGAGACTGTATCCCCATGGCAACTACATTTAATGAATTGCTAAGAACCAGAACAATGCTGAACAGAAAGTCCCTTCCAGTACAGTTCGTGCAGCACCAGTGTGGATGCCATCATGTGGTCCTACCACGGTCAGCGGGGAAGAGAGGCTTGTGGATCGGAATCCCATTGTGGACACGATTCATTTGATTAAATGTAGACATCTACCTCTGAGCTAATCAACTTTAGCTCCATTTAGCAGTGGGAAGAAATATGACTCTTCACACAGTCAGATGAATTTCCCCTTAAGGAAAATTATAAGAGGAGCATCTGATGATTAGTTTAGATGTAAAAAAAAATCACACTAAAGATATCTAAAGTAAGGTGAGATAAATACTGATTTAGTCCTTATGGTACGTTCTCCACTATATTTCTGATCCCCTCTCATCTTGAGCATTTATTGTTGCTGTTGGTGGAAGCTGGAAAACACCTGTTCACAAATCCATCGACAAAAAGCTATCTTTTGAACAAGATCAGGCACAAAAATGTGTTTCTTTTCATTTTAGTGGATGCATCTTTTCTGCATCTGCCAAGCACAGTAAGTCTGATCTTCCTCTCACTGCTGTAAACCTAAGTTAGAAAAGTTATACCGCTGTAAAACAAATGCAGCTGAAGGTCCATATAATGAGAATGTCTATTTTTTTGATTAATTGGCCTGTCGCTGATTCACAACCAGCTACGAATTGAGATGTATTTATTTAATGGCTTAATCATTTTTATCATCAATTTTACTTTACATAGAAAATCCAATTCAACATCTACATTGCACTTCAAACTCCAGAGTAACTGATTGCAAGATTTTCTTTAGACACTTGTCAGATCAAATTCCCCAAGGTGTTTGCACAAGTAGATCTGCTGAGGCAAGTGGGACTGCTGAAAATAAGAGAAGCTGAACCAGGCTTGGTATGTAGTTATATAAACGCAACTGGGTTGCCTAATGGATTGATAGCCTAAGCTGTGGGACGCAGAGCTGGCACCTTGCCACATCTATACTTCGCATTAGGATGAAATCCAAGCATGCTTCTTTGGTCCCCATGGCACCCTGGTGTCTGTTGGAAGAAAAGAGAGTGGAGAGGAAGAAGCTGTGAAGCTCTCCGACAGGTCCCCCAGGCTGGAGGGTGGGGGCAGAAAGACGCCTTCTCTTACTGTGTTCATGGAGTCAGGAATTCTGCCTTTTATCTCTTTGCTCATGGTCATATGCTAATAACTGGGTTGTTTCCGTTTTATACCTGCACATGTACAAGCTGTTAGATCTCAAGGTTGTTGTTTTTTTCTCAGATAGACCTGTATTTCTAGCATACACACATAGACAAAAATCCACTTAGTCACAGGGTCTGAGAGAAGACAGTTTTTTTTTCATGAACCATGTGTGTTAGCTTCCCCAATGGACTTGTCCTTCTTGGTGTGAGGAAGGCCTGGGAGTGGACAAGGATAGAAACTGAAGAAAAGCTTGAGCTGCTTGTGGGTTGCATGGTTTAATGAAGCAGTTCAGTACTCAGGCCCCTTGGCCTGCCAGCTTCCTTGTGCGCTAAATTAATAAGAAAAGGTTTTGATATATATATTCTTTTTAATGAATAATTTAAGTCTGTAAATTGATGGGCAATAATTGGTTCATAATCAGTAGGATTTTTCAGTTGTACTAAATCTCTATCAGCATAAATCAAAACACATAAACATAACACAAAGATTGCCCAAACTGTAGCTCATCCAGCACCTGGAATTGGAGTTCTGCTTTTCCGTATTTTTCCTCTTCTTCTTGTCCATCCACTACTCTTACCTTGTAAGAGAGCCTCTAAGCACCTGTGTCAAGAGGAGGGGAAATGAAGCTAACATTAACCCTTTATGTATAGGGGATTAGATAGCCATGCAACTAGTCAGGAAGCTATCATGCTGAAATACTGTTTATGAACTCTAAAGGAAATTATTTCAACTGCATAATGGTTAATTTACAGCCAGATCTTAAAAGGGCAGAAAAAGATAGCAGCACAATTGGGTTCAGTGCATGATGGGGAAAAATAAATATCTCACAGAAAGAGATATCTGAAATTCAGATCACATTGAGATGCAAAGAAAGCTGTGAAAAGCAGTAGGAGGGTGATTGTATTCCAATTAGATTTCTTCTGCTCATATAAAACAGTCTTGGGCTGAAAGTTAATCATATGATTTATGGATCTTGGGAGGAGTAAAACCCTATGAGCTCCTGAACAATGAGAGGTAAATGAGACAGGGAGAGGAGAAATAGTTTTTCTGAGACTGTGCTTGTAGGGAAAAACAAAGACAATAAAGTTTCCTCTTGGTTTAAAAATTTACCTTAGTGCTAGTCTCTTAAAGTCATGTTCTTGTCACACAAACAAGTTAGCTTTTTCAGTCCAAATCGTCAAAAGCTACTAATGGCTCCATGGGTCACAATCCTTTCAGCGTGTAATAGAAAATATTGCTACAAGGTTTCCTTGAGAGACCCTCAGAGGTATGTTGTCGTGGTAGGTTAGTCCATCTATACAAGTTCATCTATTAAGCAGTCTGACATCTGATCTGGGGCTGGGCCACAAATAAAAGTGTGTCTGTTCCTTAGCTGAATCCTCTTAAAAGCATTCCATGTGCGGGCTGTGTGAGTGCTGCTGCCTGCCCAAGGGGAACATGCGATTCATGTCACAGCCCCGCTCGGTGCCAGCGTCTCAGAGCACTGTCTGATCAGGGGGAGGATTGCTTGGCACCAGCTGGGACCTCCTTATACACTGTTGTTATTCCTCAATTAATCCATCTGTAGCTTGCTCTCAGAAATGTAATACCGGCAGCACCTGTGAAAAGACGAGCAGTATAGAAACAATATTTCACTGTGCCGTTCTTGAGTTTCAGCCTTCTGCCCAGGGCTGCTGGGATTGATGGCAGCAAAACTGAGTTCAAGCAAGGCGAAGACGATGTGGGTAGTCAGTAAAGAATACTTTCAATACTTTCAACTATGCTTCCTTCAACTGAGGACATACACCCATGATAAATGCCGTAGTTAAGCTCCTTACATAGAAGGTATGTATGCCATACCATAGGTAGCATTTTCTATCAGCCCCCTCTGTAACCCACAGAAATTCTGGATTTTTAATGATCTGAGTTTAACTTCAAGAAGAATGTCTGGACCGAAGCCCCAGCACAACAGCTCACACCTTGAAGTTTATGAATCTGTATCTCAGTGTCAGTTACCTTACACACCTTGGCTGAACTTCTTCCTGCATGAAGCTCTTTAGAAAATCCAGATAGTGGTGAATGCTGTGGCATCTCTCTTTACCAATAAAGGTGATTACTAGTGCTCTTCTCATAGTTTCTGTGTTTGCACAGAGTGCTGAGATAAGATCAAAATCTTGCTCCTGATTTCCAAGACATTTCCTGGTCTGCATGCCAACTATCTAAAAGCTTGTCTAAAGAGCTGGAAGAAAGCTTGTTGACAATCTTCCACCTTAACCTTCAGACCCAATGCAGCTTGCCACCTTTCAGTGGGAAAGGGCCTGGTCCCTCTTTCCCAGTCAGGGACACACACTCAGACATAAGTGTTCATATTTTCTTTTTCTGCTCTCTGCTTGTGCAATGGAAAGCAGAACTTAGTACTTAATTGATTGTTTCTGTATTCTTAATATGAAATATTCATAGTCAAAAAGTGTCTTTAGCGACCATCTGTTCCTCATGCTGCTCCATGCATGCCCTCATCCCTGACCTGAAATAACCATCCTTTCTTCAAGGAAAGGAGGTTTAAATATTCAAGCTGGCTAAGTCTTGGATAAACTGTTAATTGGCATCATAGTCTCCCACACAAAAGTGGTTTGTTCCTCCTTTAGACTTGCAGCATTTGAAACATTTACTATAGTCAATGAGGGCATGTCTCACCTCACAGGAGATAAAATCTACTTCTTGCAAAAAATTTCATGTGTTCAGGCTTGTGTTTCTGAAGAGCACTAAAACTTCCACCATTTGAAATGCAAAAATCAACTTACCCATGAAAGCGCTGTTAGCGTGTTAGACAAATATTGTTGTATCTCTCATAACTGTGACTACATTTCCATTGTGGTCACAGAGGGGAGAGCTTAGAAGTCTTGAGGGTGGGAAAGCTACAGTCACTCCTGTTTTGAATTCCTAAGGTTACTTAGTCATCCATTTTCTCAGATGACTGAGAACAGAAGATGTGAATCGTTGGCCCATGCACAGGCATCTGGTACTATTTGAGATGCCCTAAGGTAGTTACGCTGCGTGGCACTCAGCTGCCACTGCAGAAGTCCTTGGTTGTATTGCCAACCTTAGGAAGATGCTCCGGACACCCAAAGTGAATTGAACCCTGAAGGTCCTCTCTCCCCAAACTGCACCACCTCATCTCCAGCTCATCAAATGGAGCAGTGAGCACAAAAAGCTGAAGTGTTGGTGCAATTCATGAGCTTCCTGCTTCCAAAGCAATCGTACACCCCACCACCTAGTCCCAGCAATCTGCTGAACAAGCTCCTAGTGTAGACCAATAAACGAAAGGAAACGGAGAGGTCAGCGCAGGTCATTATTTTCACATACCTTTGAATAATGAGGGCATCACATGTCAGCCAAAGGAGAACAAAATGTCACATTCTCCGGCTAAAGGTCATCATTGGTCATAGGTCACGGAAGGGAGGCCAGGAAATAACCTACGAGGTCAGGATGAGTGCACAAAGAAAGGGCAACAAATGTCAATGAAAGCATGCAGCTGTTCCAAGATGAAACAACTGAGGCACCCTTTTGTGCTGACACAGGCTTAAAAAATGTCTTTGCTGACATTTTTTTTTTTAGCTGGCACTTTTATAGGACATTGACATTAATGTACCCAACTCTGAATTAGCCTCTTCTAAAAGCAACAGTTTGGAAGTTAAGTGCAGCATTTTCCAAAGGATCATAAGCATGACATTTTTATTTCGAGTGATTGATGTTACAGTGTACTTCTAGCACCAAATTCAAGTTTCATTCTCAATCATCGTATCTGTGTGGTATGATAGCAATCAGAAACAAATAGAAGTGGCAATCTGCATTGCACTAAGGTCTTTGGGAATTCTTTTTCACCTTTGCTGACAGATATGTCACTCACTCCATGTACAATAGGTAGCAATAGGTAGCATTGCATGCATCTGTTTTTTGTTTTGTTTTGTTTTTTTTGTTTTATTTTTTTTTGAATCATGTATTCCCAAAAGGTTGATTTTATGGTTGCCCCTACAGAGATGACAATCTCTTGCAGGACAATCATCTAATGGTAATGAAAAAAAAAAAATGGGAATATGTACAAATACATCCAAACTGAAAGACACCTGCAATTTCTGAAGAGAGGCTGCCTAGCTGGCTCACCGTCCTTTGCATTCTCTCTTGAATAGCAACACAATCCCATTTTCTCATGTCACTGTGAGTATAAACCTGGCATTCATACGTCATGAAATAACAATTGCCAGGACAACACGTGCAAAGAAAGTGTTACAGCAAACGAACAAACAAAGGTTCGCATTGATAGGTATCAGCAATAGGCATTATGCTTGAGCAACTCTGCAGTATCAGAAGTATCAAAAATGGTTAAATGGTTAAATCTCATTGTTAAATGTCATTTAGAAACTCATGAAAGTATTTTATGTATAAGTCATACTAGAGAAAACAGTAAGAGTGCAATCCAGGTATAGGAGAAAGATAACATTATTTCCTCATATTTTAAACTCTTTCAGCTGGTCATCATTTCACACAGGAGCATGAAAAGAAACCTTTTCATGGGTTAGGTCTGATTTCTGAGAAAACAATACTTACATTAGGCAGTGAAATATATGGGATATATGTTTTTCCGAGTTGATGGTAACTTCAGAATTATTCCCCATCGCTGACTTGGCAGTTGACAGGTTTTTGCAACCATGATACCTGAACAGTCAGTTTCCCGGTTTACTTTATTTTTAAGAAATCAGTTAACAAAACAAACAAACAGAAACACACACAAGCCTGAGGGTTCTTTTACTCATTTTCTTTTTATTCATTTTATTTTTGTGCATTTTTACTGATCATTGGCTGCATATTTTTAATCTGAGTCCCACTCCCATTGCTTTTTTTAAAATAAATTTCAAAAAAATGGGTTTTTTTTTGTTTATTTGCTTGTTTCTTTTTAAGGTAGGCTGTAGTGTTGCAAATGATGCAAATATCTGTTCAGATTTCCCATTACTGATAATCCTAGTGAAGGCATGGACCTAACCTGAAGTGCAGTCTCCAAAATCCTGAGGTCAATGGTTTTCTCATTGTCTGCAACAGGGCATGACTTTTCTCTTTAAATGTCAGTAGAAGTAGCGTGCCTAAGCACTAACAGCTAGGTAAATCTTTGTAACGTGGGGCACAAACTGCGTAATCATTACATCAGATTTGGCTTATTTACACACTATATTTATTGTAATTATATTTTCTATCTATTCACTCTTCCTTATTTTGAGTGTGTAATTGGCCACCTAAGAACCAGGTTTCTGCTGCCAGGTTGCATGCCTGAATTATAAACAGAGAAAACACTTCTCAAACAGATTTGGATGAAGTGTGTTTGCAAGAGTATTTGGTTTTAGAATACTTCTCCAACATTCCTTTAAACAAAAGCTACTCTGATTAATGTTAGTGGAAAAGTGGCTGAAACATGTTTGAATGTGGCTGAATTAGAGCTTCAGAGCTTGCAAAACACTCCCACAAAGCCTTTAGCCATTATCCTTTCCATCTATGTGTAAATCTACTCTCAGTAAGCACAAAAGTTTGAAAGATTTTTCATTCTGAGTATGTGCAAAGCAATGTTCAAGAAAGATCTCCTTTTCCATCATGGTCCTGTTTCTTTCCTGCTCTATTTAAACAGATCAGTGAAAGAGTAAGCAAAATGAACTGGCTTAGGGTTTGAGAAAGTGAATAGTCTATGCATAAGAGAGATTTTATTTTTTATTAATCAAGATAAAAAAATGAAAATTTTGATTAGAAATGCCTCAGAAAAATACCCTACAGATCCCAGACAGCTCTTGATGCCTGTTTTGGAGGAGAGGCCTTGCCAAGCCTAATTCTGATTCAGCAGGATCAATAAATAAATAAGCTTGTCTTCAGTTGCAGAAAACTGCCATCAGTATGCTGCTGTGACCCATCTAGCAACGAAAGGGCACTCTCCAATTCAGTCCCATTTCATTGTCATTACTGATATTATGGTAACTCTGGGCTACACCCAAGGAAGGTGAGTCAGAACTCTGCAATAAATATTGTAGTTCTAACGCTGAAGAGTCTTTGCCCTTACAAGTACGTTACATAATACTAAAAATACATAGGCAAGTGCTGAGTTAAAAAGAAGTCATTGACTTTAACGTGTCATGTCTATATGGAGGTCATTGAACTTCCTTCGAAAAGTCGTTTTGTCTAATGTCATGTGCTTTTCTCAAGATTTTTGTCCTCCTCAACCCATATAAAATGGATGTATATTCTGCCTTGAACTAAGCATGCTTGTAGTGATTGAGAAATGTCTAAGGTCAGAGCTTACAAAAAATTCATAAGGAAAGCAGCAGGCATAAAAGTGAGGGTTTTTTAGAGAGTCCGTGAGCCTCTGTATGAATCGGGCATGACATATTCATGTAACCGACTTCATTTATTTAATGTGGCTCCAAATAATTGATACCAGTACAGTGATAAAAGTGCAGAGCCTTCACTGCCAGAGTTGCGATAATGAAGAGCCTCCCTGCTGATTTCATTCATGGGGCTGTTAGTCTGCTGGGAAAGAGCTCTGATGGAAACTGGGCTGCAGCAAATGCCATAAAATAATCAAAGGCACAAAGACCTTTACCTGAGGGGAGCTTGGTCAGGGAGCGATTCAGGGGAGGCGGAGAGAAAGAGGAGAGGGAAAACTGCATTACCCGACAGACCAGGCACCGATTGTAAAAGAAAACGAACTGATCCAAACCGTGAGGATTCGGTTATATATAGAAATCTGCTCCATCTTTGGAACAGATTCCCGCAGCTATTAACTCGTGTCTCAGCAGCGGCGCTTACCTTCCTGAGCGCAGCTCAGACTCACCTCACCATCCCCTACCAGCCCTTCCTTCTCTCGGCCGCAGATTGCGAGCGCTCCGAAGCAGCAGCTGTCTTTTCATTATGTGCAGAGCACAATGGGTACCCTGTTTGGGCTACACGGAATAATCGTGCAGGCCCAAGGCAGCTATACAAGCACTGAAATGCAGCTGATGTCAAGAATCCTAGAGAGGAATTGAATATTAATACGGATCTAAAATCCTTTCTAGGCAGAAATCCCATTTGTCAACTCTGTTCATTTGTTTCACTTCATGTAAGTGTGTCAATGGTTGATTAAAATTCATAAACGTGCAGCAGAGTTACTGGATAAACGTTGAGTTATTGTTTACATATCGGAGTGCACTGAAGGCAGAAGCCTAGATGTAGAAAACTGTGTCAAGAGGAAAGGACCATGATATGAGTCACAGCCAGGACAGGCTCTCCACACAATCCACAATCCACAATGTCCCTGGGATGCATCTGCTAGTGGTTAATTGCCTGTTATGAGAAATAAAATGAAATAAACAGAATAAAATGCCTTTTACCTCCAGCCCACGTTTACCTAGCTTTACCTTCCAGCCACTGCATGTCTTCATGATTTTTCTCCTACCAGATAAAAGAGCTGTGCTATCAGAAATCTCTTCCTTGTGTGGGTGATTGTGAATTACGACCAAATCACCTTAATTCCTCTTGCTCTGCCGTCTCTTCATTACAGCTAGATTACAAAACTGTCTTTACATCTTCAGTAATTCAAATTTGAATTTGGGATCACAACATGTCGCTTCCTTCTTCCTACTGTGAAGTGTTTAAGGACAACTCTGTCCCATGTCTTCAGCTACACTGTGCTGGCAGCTCTGGCAAAAACTTCTATTATGGATAAACTTCTTATTCCCTTTAAAACAAATTCCACTATGAATTTGACTCAAAAGTGGCGCTGTGCCAAAGAACAGGGTGCAGAAAGAGCTGCTTGCAGCACTGTAACCAACCAAATCTGCTTGCAGTGTGGGACAGAAGTGTAGCAAGCATGCAGATAGCATCCCACAGTCAAGTGAGAACAAAACATCAACAGCAATAGGCAAATATGAACATCTTCTGCAAGCAAATGGCACTGCTAACACTGGGCTGGCTGCCTGCCTGTTGACAGAGCTTCCTAATACAGACAGAGAACAACTGGGGACTAAAGGCACAATGTGATGTGCACGTAGATACAGCTGTGCCCATGTCTACTCTTTAAGGGGAAAGGGAGGCGTGCAGACTTCTCTCCTCAGTTACTAAAGCAGGATTTATATTACTGAATAGAAGAGGGCCAGGAGTGTGGCCCTCTCCAGACAGGCAACACTGCGTAGCTGGTGGCTCCGGTGCGCCTCTGCCTGGGACCTCTCCAGCCAGCTCTATCCAAGAAAGACTTTGCGTGTATGGTCAAGGGGGACCCTGTTGCAGACCGCATGGACCAGACTGCCACGAGCTGTCCGTCCTCCACCCTACAGGGTCCTCCCAAGAGGCTCAGCACACAACCCCGAGTGCCTGTGCTACGTACATCTGCCCCTGGCCCTTTTTTATTCAGGTGTTTAGACGCATCCAAACTGATTCAAGGCCTAACTCAAAGACCTCTGCTATCAAAGAAAGATGACCATAACCATCATGGATAGTTATATCTACTCCTGATCCAGGCAGTAGAGCTGCAATGCTTAATTTACAGTAGTGTCAGAATAGGTTGAAAGTTTTCATTAAAGATATTTTACTCAGATAAATTTTATTTTCCTAAACCATTTGAATAAATAACAGCAAACAAATTATGTTATTTGAATAAATAACAGTAATAGCAAGAGCAACAACTGAAAAAAAAAATCTCACAGCATTGCAATGCTTTGTTTTCCACATATTCTGCAGACACACAAAAAAAACAATTTATTTCAAAATCAACTATTGCTTTTAATTTTAAAATAGAAAATAAAAAGAAGAAACCAAATGGAAACAAAGTATTTGTCTTAATGTAAAAATTTTATGCAAACAAATTATTTTCAGAATTTAATTTTGCAGTGTTTAGTCTTTTTTTGGTTTTGTCCCCATTTAATCTAATTTAATATGAATATTTAATATGAACTTTTATATGTCAAAATTTTTCAATCCTGACATTTTTAATGGAATGGCAAATCCATTTTACAATTGACTTTAATTTGTACGCTTTTGAATTGTTGTATCAGCTTTTGGCTTCTTGCTCATAATGTCACTTAGCAGTGGCACTCTTCGTTCTTGAAAGTACAACGGTTACACATACACACTCGTTTTAAGATACTGAAGGATAGGTAGGCAATGTTGATGTTCCCTTACATCAACCAGCTGCGGAAACAAGATAAAGGGGAAAAAAAAGCAGTGTCTCGAAGGCTTTGCTATGGCAATCTCTTGCCTGTTTGGACTTGCCTCGGTTCTTGAGTCAGCCGTCCAGGAAATCCCTTTCCCTATTAGGCTGGCTACAATCAAACCAACTCCGTGTACATCTAAGAGCTCGATGCAATTTCATCTTGAAAGTGACTAAGTCAGGACTTGGAGCGATTGCAGAGGTTTGGCTAAAACTAGCTACAGTTGCCAGTAATGTATTGATTTAGTATGCCAGCTATAGTATTGATTATCTTCTGCCTGATTCAGCCCCCAGATTTCTATCTACTGGAAGTGCAGAAAAGCCTCTCTCATGAAAAACATTTTGTCTCTTCCCCATCCTCCCACCACCACCCCCGCCACGTTTCTGAAGCACTTCGCCGTAGTCGGAGGCACTTCAAACAAGCGGAGCCTAATGTGTCTGAAATAAGGTTTCCAGCAAGGGCTGCACGTATTAATAAGGTCAATTGAGGGCACACCTGCAAATGCAAGGGTATTGACTACAGGCAAGTTAACCTCTCCGGGCATGATCTAACCCGTCTAATCTACTGCCCTTTCCCCCTCTTTGTAATAAGGCAGCTGGGCTCCTAAAGGAATTTGTTTTAATTTCTTTTGCATTATGAACTTTTACCTCCCGATGCTACTATATGTTAGATTTGCTAAACATGAGCGTAGTAGCTAGATCATTTTTAAAAGCTAATTGTATTGCTTGTGCTAATGAATTATTCATAGTATAATCAGATAAATCCACTCTCCACATTGATGTTTTATTTTGCATACTAATCTGAACATTTAGCATTTTTCAGGTTTTGATCTACAGATGATCTTTGATATTGACCTATTCGCGAATATAGGGTTTATGTTGCCCTCCGTGTTCTGTTTTTCAAATGCAGCTAAATAGTGTCAACATTTCATTAATACACGAAGAGCCTGGGTTTGTCTAATGACTTCTTCTCTGACAAACCCGCCAGTTTCTGCTTACCAAGGACCTCCAAGAGATTTTCCAAGAACTGATTTAGACATCTCTATAACCCTGGAGAATAGCCACCATACCCATGTACCCAGATTTCATACCTTAAGTGACCCAGTACAGTTCTTGCTCTAATTTCATGAGCACTTTTTGCTTCAAGAGCCAGAGCAATGAATCCAGAAGTCGTGGGATGGCAAAAGGAAGGGAAGGATGTTACCTTGATCTATAGAACAAAGCACTGGTAATTGTTTACTGCTAGGGGCATACTGAACGTCATACTACAGAGGCAATGTGTGCAAACATTATTGTGTCCAAGATCTGTTATGTCCTCTGCCAAAGTAGTTTGTGTTTTCAAGCTTCTTCCCAGTTTCAGTAACCATTCAAATGGCAAAAAAATGATTTATTTTTTAATTGTTGATTTATTTCAGAGGTCTTGATGAGAGGAGGTAAGTCGTCCTTGTTGTGTTGAGAGTAAAAGAGTGCAAGAATTTTGCAGAAATCTGACAAATAAATCAATTGTAAGATGCAGCAGTTTTGCTCTCTGCAAGCCTCAGTCCCAGCAGGCTTTGTTCACATCCATGAGCATTCCCACTGGAATTTCTTAATATTAGCAAGCTGATGGTTAAAAGATACTCAGGTATGGGCACCATGGGTTATATATTTGCATCATGATATCCTACCTTTTCAAGGAGGTCCCTTCCTACCTGCCTATTTCTCGGTAATATAGGAATAGGGTTTTTTTTTGACAAGAAAAAATAATCTTGGGCAATAGTGAGACCACAATTCTACAAAGCCTTGCTAAAGCAGTGTTCAAATGGACATTTTCTGTCAGCCTGAGAAGCTGAGATGTATTTCCTCGGTGAGATAGTGAAACCAAAGGGAAGTTTTCCCTCGTGTAAACAGTGTAATCCTGACTGTGGCATGCTAAATAGCAGGTTGTTACTAACTCATGAGAATGAAAACCTGATTCCTTACAGGATGACACAGATTTCAGCTTCCCTTCTTATGAAAGGGTAATTACCCAGGAAGGGACAAATTATTTCAGAAATGGGAAGATTTGACAGTCTTTCAACCTAATCCTTTGAGATGGGGCCATTCAGTACCAAATTTTCACAACCCTCGGAAGCACCAGGAAAGACTCTGCAGGGGTGGAAAAACAGAGCTTTTCAGCTGGCTAGTGCACATATCTGATACAACTCCTTCTAACATGTACGGACTCCATCATCATGCCTTTAACCAAGGGGCTGAGGGAAAATGTTAATTAATTTCAAGGAAAAAAATATTGCCAGAGGCCAGCTGCTCTCTGAACTGATAGAGTAGCTCCAACATTGTAATTTCCAAACTGTAGATCCGGCAAGACGGATCTTAACAGCACTACCCTCCAGGTACCTCAGGAACACTTTAACTGGGATCAGGTAAAAGTATAATTCCAATAAAAATATTCTTCGTTAAGGGGCTGGTTAGAGTATGGGTCTCTCAGCAATGTGATGTAAACGGGCTGGGACTTAAGCCTTTGCCTCAGTGATGCTCTGGACTGCGTTTTACTGTGAGCCACTACCTTATGAACTTGTTTCAGCGTCTGGCATTTAGTCTTATTCATCGTTCCCACAAATAAAAGCGGGCCACAGAGAAGAAAGGGTATATAATGCTAATAATAATAGCAAGACCATGTTTCTGTAACGGCAGCATCTGTTTTTAAAGAACTTCTGCTGCAGAAGGTGGTGTCTGAGAAGAAAAGAGGTCAGCTTGACTTTCAGGTCCCTAAGGAGTATTACTGAAGACAAACATGTTGTCAGTGACGTTTGTCATGGTCGAGACTATAAATATAGTTGTTTGATTGCAAGTTTGAGTGTTGTCTTTCAGCAAAGAGTACAGCTCTAATTTCTAAATTTTGGGTAGTTAATTCTGCCCTTTGAGGAGTTGTGTCATAAGTAGCACCAAACAATTGGATCACTATTTTAACAATATGGTCTCTCTAATCACTGAAACAAATGAACCAGAGTAACTTTCCATTTAATTTTGATTCTTATCTTTCATCTTGCTTAAACTTTCTAATCCTGTGCCTTTCCGACATCATCTCCATGCCTAAAGGAGGTAAAATTCATGCACAGATCCCTACCAAGGAAGCTTATTTCCTTAACAAAATACCTATCATATGAGTAAGTCTACAGTTATATTTACTTAGATCATATATATTTCTATATGCAAATTTTAAAGTGTTTGAAAATGAATCAAACAATGTCTCTTTCTGATAACTTATCCCTTAATCTTATATGAGGAACTGTTGGCAAAGAGCTAAATATGTGGTAATTAGTCTAATATCTAATCTAATATTGCATCATTATTTTAATATATGAAAAGTGTTGCAAGTTAAATTTTCTTCTGGCATTTCAGAGGGGCTTGTTTATAGGATTTACAGGAGAAGAATGAAGAGCCATGCAATCAATGCCTTTATAGCTGAGAGAGAGTCACCACGAGGTCACTGTTCGACAGATAAATGATGAATTTTGGAGGGTGACGCTTTATTCTGCAACCTTTTGACTTTTAGAATTGCCCTTGTAACAGACGGCCGTGAGCTTCAGCAAATAAGTGAAATGTGAAAAACAGAAAACAAAGCTTATTATTTGACCTGTTTGTTAGGAAGAGCCGCTTTTGTGTGCACTGGGAGCCTAAGTAAATCCTTGAACTGTGGTGGCCGTGTTCTAATCAGCATCAGGAAACAAAGCTCGCCTCATGTCAAGCTCATCCCAATGAGCAGGATTCTTCATGGTTGTGTAAAAGGTGCACAGCTTGACCAGGATGCCCATGAGGTAATGTACAGTAAATAGAGGATGATGTTAGAGAAGAGCTCTCGCTGACAGGAATAATGTGATTCAGCCACTAATGACTCAGGGTTTTAGGGACTGTTTTGGAATGGACTTTAGAAAGTAGAATTTGCAATTCTCCTTTGCTTTGCACTTGCTTATCATCAGCTCCCAGCTGAAAGCCACTCTCCTGCACCACAGAAAAGGATAGCACCTTGCCAGGAAGAAAAGTGCACAATGTTTTGCCTGGAGTGATAAATATTCATACACATATGATAAAGCCACAGATGTCAGACACAGCCTCTCTTTTCTGCAGTGCTTCAAGCACCCCCAGGCCACCCACGGTGACGTCCAGCATGCCCCAAAAGCCCCATAGGGTGCTGTGCCCCACAGGGTGCTGTGCCTGTCATGTCCCTGGAGCTGGGGATCTTTCGCTCACACGAAACTTGTTCTTATGTGGTGCATCATGCTAGCTTAGACTACACCATTGGCCTTATTTTGACATTTTCAATCTTTGGTGAGTCACGGAGATGAATGTTCCCCAAAGCAACCACTGGTTTCAGTGAGCCCATGCTCCTGCCTGCCCAAATCTGCGGATAACTCAATTCTTGGTTCTCTTTTCTAGAAACAGTGAAGTGTGAGGATTACTTGGAGGGGCTAATGGGGCTTTTGTCTATGGTTCTTCAAGTTCCTCTGCTCCCATTCTCAGCACAGACTAAGCCCATGATGGCTTCTCAGCACTATTTTACACCACAGAGACCTCGAATAGGAAATTCTACTGACTTCACTTAGCATTTTCTGTGTACAGCATTTTCAAAAGTTAGTCCTTGAATAGGGAAGAAAGCAGGGGAGCCAAGTTCCCCCTGAAGGCAGAACAGCAACAGAGAATAGCACATTGAAATGGACCATTTCTGTTCAGTTCTGGTATTTTGCTTTTGGTTGTTGTTGTTCTGAACTGGAAAAAAAGTCCCCTAGAAAATTACATACCCATCCTCCAATCTCTCTTCCCCAAATAATTAAGAAAAATAAAGTAAATGTTTTCTAACAGTTACTTTCCCCAGTTCTTCCTGAGTTTCTTGTAGAAGACCAAAAGCCTTGCAAATTTAAGCAAGGACCTAAGAGGCTCATTTAAATTTATATATTTTTAATAATCAAATCAAAAACATGTTGATAGTGCCAATTCAGTGTGATTAATGGAGAAGCAAAGCAAAACAAACCCCATTTTGTTTGAAATTTCCCAGACAACTTTATATCCTGTTTGTCTCAGGATAGGAAATAAATGCAGGTATTAGGCACAGATTGACTTTTGAAATCTTGGACATGATAATGATGCCTCAGTTTCTCTATTGTGGATTATGAATAACTCATGGTACTTCTCAACCTCATTAATACCTGAGGAGCATTCGAGAGTCATAAAATGTGTGCAAAGCTTCTCTTCTCAGGCCTGCAATGAGAGAAACATTGTTTGTGATGCTCTGTAAATCTCCAGACCTCTCTTGTCTGACTGCAGTTGGCTGCTTTGATGTCTTAGGGAGATAGCATGAACTCCCCAAAGTATAAAATCAAGTTGAAACTTATTTCTTTCATGTGGTGCCTTATGAGTAGGTGTTGTGGGTGTTATATTTAAGTACATGATGCTTGCACTTCTGAAAAGTACCCTTAACACAGTTTGTGTGGGTGAGGGAGATTTGTCTATAATCTTTGAGGATCTTTTTCTCAACAGATTATCTTTTCATAAGAAAGGATTTTGTCAATGGGCATTTGTGAAAGCTGGGAATGTTAAGGTTTTCTCAAGAGGGGTTTTGATTCCTCATCCTTAAGGGTTAAGAAGATACTCAGATACCCCAGATTCTGCAGTAAAAGGTGTAATTGCAATCAAAATTTCCTACATAGAAAAGTAAAATTTCTAATATTTCAGCTGTTTGGATTCAAAAATCATGTATAATTTGTTCCTAAATAGTGTTCAGACAAAGAACAGGAGTAGCAATGGTCCCATAATGCTTGTAGTCAGTTATCAGTTTCTCGGGAAATTCTCCACTGTGCTAGTTTCTCTGTAGATGATATGAACAAGCTCTTCCCCTCTATCTGTCTGCACCTTTAGATTGCAAATGCAAGAGGAGATGGATTGCTCCTTTTTATTTTCTACAAGCTCAGCATACTCAGACCCCTTTCTGATGGAGGACTTTGGGCAAGATGATATATAAATATTTATTGTTCTACCATACAGAAGAGTTTATTTCTCTTCCCAGGGGCATTGGCCCCATGAAACATTATGAGTTCTGAATATTTTACTGCATGATAACTCCACTACCAGTTCCACTTCTCTTCGTTATACAGCAGCTGAACACTTGATTCCTTCTCAGGGATGCTAAAGTTTTCTCACACTATCCTAGGGCATGCTTTTTGGGAGTCTCACAAATTTTCTTTTTAGTTAACTAGAGGACACAAACAGCACAGTGCCAAAAGACTAAATGCTGAGTATCTACATTGGATAGAAGCAACCAAGCCATCTTAAAAATGGCTTTTAATAAACTTTGCAGTTTATTAAACCACAGTCTCTTGAAAATACTGCCGCAGATTTACACAATGGAGCGTCTCTCCTTCAGATCCAAAGGCTGCTTTCTCAGGAAAGGAGAATTTCCGTTTGGCTGTCGGAGCTTTTGAGACTACCAAACAGGTCCAGTTTCTTCTGCTGGGAGGCAGTGGTGCCAGACTCACCTTAGCAAGCTTGAGACAGCTTTACTGCAAGGAAGGCAATGAATTCCATAGTCCTTGCTGCAGACTTGTTCAGCTCCTATGGCTTTAAATAAACTCAGCAGGCCACTGTTTTCTGGCATGCCTCATAAATCTGCCTATATAAGTCTCAGTACATTCTGCCATCTATTACTCATGTCCGTATTAGAGATAAAGTAATTCTCTTTGAACTTCCACTGCTGCCAAAAAAGCAGCACATCATAATGCAGAACAAATACTTCTTCATGTTACATCCCCTTTATTTTTGTGTTTGACCCTTGCATTATGTGGTGGGAAAAAGTTTGCAACTTCCTCTTCTGTTTTCGGGATGGCTTCTGCAAACTTTTTGAACTGAGGCGGAAAAGGAAGAATCTGACTCTGCAATACTTCCTGAAGGGGACAATATCTCTGCAATAATGTTTTGGAACAATTCTTGCTCCTTTGTTATATACCCTAGAGCAAATGTGTAGCCAACTAAAATGAATTAGCTGGGTGAATTCAAAAAGTTGGGTTGCTTCTACAAGCTTTAAATAAGGCTCTGCATCTTTGATAAAAACTTCACCTCTCTAGAGATTTCTGAATAAGCTTCCCATGCAAATGCTTGTCTCAAAAGTTTCCTCCTTCAGCTTTTTCTGTTCCTCACCCTTTGAGGACATCTCTTTTCTCCAAGTCAGAGGTTGCAGATGGCCACAAGAAAAGTAGGAAGTGCCATTCAGGTACTGAAAATTTGGTCTGTTCACTGCTGTGATCCATTTTAGAGGATGAGACAAAGCCTTAGGCATTAGGTCAGTGTGCGTTTGCTAATTACAGAGGTAGGTTAAGTTATCTTCTCATTGGAGCAATTAACACTTGCAGTGACTGCCAGACAATTTTGTAATGATTCGGGAAGAGCATCCAACTTCACAGAAAGCTGTAGTGTTCCAGCACCTCTTTGTCAGAGATGAAAGTTCACATTTCAGCTAGGAACAAGCTGCTCCAGAATGCCATTAGACCATCAGACCATCCTTTCACATAGTGCATAGTGTGCTGTATATTAAAGTTCTTGCTATAAATAAAACATTAAGTTTATCTCATACATCTGATTTGCACATGTAAGTATACCTATGCAACCTTGGATTACAGGTAGCTATGTATACAAAGAACATCATAACAAAGGCAGACAATAGATTAAACACTTAATTCTTCATAAATGAATCATCCTGTAGCATTTTGCTGCAGTCTAACTCACCCATCTGGCTGCCCTATAAACACTAAGTTTGTGTGTAGAAATACTAATGAATAATTTCTGAAAAAAAAATGTTTGTACCATTGTAATTTTTGTTGTATTTACATACTAGACAGTTTCCTGTTTCCCGTAGTCCTGGAAATGACTCCTAATGTCAAGGAATAGAAGTAGAGCTGGACAAAAAGGTAGTTAGTGCATTGCTCTGATCCCCTGCCATGCACATGGCATTTGGCATTCCATGTTACTCTTTGTTTCACTAGATATGAAATTTTAAGGGGAATAATTTAAATTATAGATAGAAGTTGTCCTGCTTCTCTGTGGATTACCTTTTTTAGCACTCACTGTTTTATGAATACCATGGTCTAAGGGGCAATAATGTCTTCCAGTGCTGAAAAGAATACAATCTCACATGCTTCATCCTATGGAAGATATATCAATTATCATTAGGTGTATGTAGCAATAGTCTGCTGTAAGCTGTGTTACGCAAAAAAGTTTTGAAAAAAAAAACAAATACATAGTGTGATTTTTATACCAGGTCAACAGTTCGCAATAATTTCATATTTTTCACCTGTTTTAGTGTGGTTTAAGATTATGGGGAGTCAATCTGAACTAAATAAAGTTAAACCAATTTTAAACTTAAACAAGTGATTGCATAGATATTTCTTTGGTTTACCTGATTTATATAAAAGTCTTACAAGTTTTTTTTGTGGTCAAGACTTCTGTTAGTCCTGTACAATCTCACTGAAGTCTGTAGACATAACTAAGAACAGAATTAGGCCTACAATGTTGTACTGGCAAAAATATCTGAGAATGTTTTGAGAAAAGCATTTGAGAAAAGCTTTGTTTCAAACAAGCTCTGCTGAAACTGAAACAAGTCACTTTTGAGAAGATACCATCTTGGAAAATATTAGCCCCCAAAATGACAAGTAAATAAAGACAGGATTGTAATAGAACCATAAACAGTGCCGCTGAAACTTGCCAAATATATAGCATTTGATAATATAAAGTGACAGGGATCTTAAAATTCTAATGGTTTAAAACTATTCACATTTAGAAACAGAATGAAAAGCAACAGAGCAAATTGGTATGATTCATGTTTAAAAAAATCCACTGGTCTGTACAGAAAGACCAATATCTTGTTAAATGAATAATCATTAAAAGCCCCCAGCTAAAAAGAAACCCACTGATACTCAGTGCCTCTGACCAAGTGTTAAAAATAAAGCCACTGCTTAGATGGAAGTCAAAGAACATCTGTTAATACCCGAGCGTGGTACTCCATATTCCTAAATGGCTAGATTGTGCCCCTAATGCAAAGGGAGAAGGGCATCAGGAAAAGCTGCAGTAGTTGAGTCAGGCAAACAAAATATGGATTAAAGTTTTAGCAAGTGGGCTAGAAAGAGCATAGGTCTCAGGCAGGCTGGATTCCAAAGACAGTAGTAAGACACTTTAATTGCATGATTGATGTAGGCTTCAAAAGAGAGCACAGAATCCACAATGACCCCAAGGTCACAAGCATTATCTGAAGGATAAAAGAACAACCACAAATGGAAACTACCACAGATGACACCTGAGACCTCCGCGCCAGTGAACCAATCAATAGCAACTCAGTTTTGTCTGTGTTAAGTTTAACAAAATTTGAAGCTACCCATGATTAAATATCACAGAGGCAATTATACAAAACATCAAACTTCTTTGTAGGCTCTGCAGGGACTGAGAGGATATCCGAATATCGTCTGCATACAAATGACACAGCAAACAGGGCTGCTGAATAATGTTAACTAAGGGAAGCGTATAAATAGAAATAAAAATTGAAACCTTCAGAGAATCATAGTCTTCCTAAAAAAATGAGCTCCCTCCAGCAAGAGTGAAATTTGTCAATATGTATAAAACAGTGAAGACAAACTAGTTCAAGCTTCCAAATGAAATTAAAGAAAGGCCCTGTAAACAGCCACTGGAGAGACAACTACTAGTAAAATATATGGGCTGCTAAGTAATTTGAATATTTTATTCACTTTCATTAATAATTTTAGAAGCAGGTAGTCCCAGTGAAACCAGTGACTGTATTTCATTTAAAAGGAGCAGCTTAAGCTACGTAGATGTAATTAGTGACATGCTCAGCCTTTCTCCATAGACATCAATAGGATTGTTGAATTGCAGTAATGCACTAAAGTGTAAAGAAAAAAAAATCACAACAGCTAATCAATGCTACAGTCTCCTGAAAAGCTCTGTTGCAACAATTTCCAACATCGCAAATACCTTTGGAATTAGAAGACCAGGCACAGACAGAAGTGTAGTTAGGTCATTATCAAAGAAGGGAGAATAACTTTCTATGTACCTTCAAGCCAGATGGATGCTCGTCTTGGCAAAGAAAATATCAGAACAGGCATAAGGAGAGCAAGAAAAACTTCACAAGCGGGAGAATATCCAGACAGACTGCAGCAATGCATAAAAAGTCTGGGCCATTTGCAAAACCAAGTTCAGAATTAATAATGATTTATTACTCAGAAAGCTGACGTTAATTAAAGCAAATTTAGCAGTATCCATGTCACTTAGAGATGAAGCTCTTACAGCTAGTTGGAAAGAGCATACATATTACTTTAAAAGGAGACTTTTAGCTCACCTATGGCTTTTTTTTCCTAGGATGTTTGCATCTCATTACTATGTTATCCAAAGTAGTTGCACCTGAACATGGATAAAGGATGAAAACTTACAAAATCCCCAAAGCCTCCCAGGGCAGCAGGGTGACAAAGTTCAGCAGGAGGCAATTTCAGAGACTACATCTTAAAATACTCTCTGAAGTAAAAATTTAAGAATATAGCCATCTAAATTTAAAAAAAAAAAATGCATAAAAGCTCCTTTTTTTAAGATAGATCCGATACACACACACATATAAAAAAAAAAAGAGAGAGAGAGAAAATAGATGCAAAAGTAGTCCCTCCCAAAAACCAGAATTGCAATTCTTGTTTTCCAGTAAATCTCAGTGCAAAATGAAACCGCGGAACACACGTCGTCTCTGCCACCTTGGTTTAGCCACAAGGAGCGACCTTCGCTCCTCGGTTCAGGAGTGCAGGCCTTGCTGCTGCTGCGTAACGGGACGTGGGCTGTGGGGCAGTACGTGGTGAAACTCAGGTGTGGGGCTGCCGGGAGGGCTGGGGGTGCCTCCCGCCTTCGCCCGCCTGTGCCCCTCCTGCGCGGCCCCTTTTCCCTCCGGTTCATTCCCGTTGCTGTCTCCCTCCGCGCGGAGCAGCCGCCCTCCCGCGGGAGCAGGGCCTCGCTGGCATGACCCTGCCACGCGGCAGCCCTGCCCGGAGTCACGTACGGAGGCGAGAGGGCCCAAGGGGAGGCGGAGGGATCAGGGCTTAGTTCCCGCTCGGGTCAGGCTGTGTCTGCCCTTGAAACGCTACTATAAATTCCTGATGTCTGCAACGTTCAGGACGGAGATTAAACGAGGGCTCGAAGACGGGGAGCTCCGTGGGATCTGAGCCTGCTTCCAGGTCCGGGCAGGCCCCCAGCCTGGTGGTGAAATGCTCGTGTTTACTCTCCATCTCCATCCCCACAGCCTCCCTTCCGCAGGAAGGCAGCTCAGGCGCACGGGGCAGGAGGGTGCTCAGCTTGCCCTGCTCGAGCCCCAGGGGCAGGCGTGTGGGGCTAGCAAGGTGCTACGGTCTAGAAATAGCTCAGCCGCCCCTATCTCTGGGGACATCGAGCTGTAGTGGGCTAAAGCCTCAGTGCGAGCTCCCGCCTGATCACCACGAAGAAACAAGATAAGGAATCAGTAACGCTCCTGACAAAAATAAATGAAGAAAGTGGAACAGCTTTGGCAGTCAAGATCAAGAGAAACCCCCTCTGCCTCCTGCTGCTTGGAAGTTGCTGTGCAGAGGGAGATCCTGGTCCCAGCGCCCGCTCAGGAAAGACTCTAAACCTGACTCCCGGCTGATTCAGCGAGTAGCCTAACTCTGTGTGTATCCACATAGGAATATATCCTTGCTGTGACTATATCACAGCTAGTTACAAGGACCACCACTGCTTCCTCTAACAAACCTCCTTCCTTCCCTAACTACTTCCTCATTTTATACAACTATCCCTTTGTTTCTCTCCCCGCCTTTTTTGTACTATCAGAAATGCAAATACATCTTTGCTTGAATTAAAAAATAAGGTATATTTTGACAGGGAATTAATTATTTTAGATCTAAAAACAACCTTAAGTATGAAAATGACCATCAAGTAAATACTCTTAACAGACCAGACACCTCTGGGCATAAGTACCAAAAAGGAAAGAATTTTACCTGTCTGCTTTAGCATGGATCTTTTTCCTTTTTGAATTTCTTAACTCTTTAGAAAAATGATTCCCTTCTTTAAGTGCCCTGCTTGCTGTGTCACATACAAGAGTAGTTCTTAGCTCTTTCCTGAAAACCTGCCAGGTCCCCAACTCTTGTATAAGGTCACAGGCGTGCTACAAGGCATAACATGCAAAGCAGAGTTCAGCGTTTCACATTCTCTCCTTCCCCTACAATGTCTTTTCTGCCCGTGCTTTCAAGAGTGACATATTACAAGGACAGTAGATTCACAGTGGCCTCAGACCATAGTTTTTCACTGTAGTGATACTTGGCACTGTCCAGCTTTATGATTAAATATTATTTAAATTAGAAAGAGGGCCTGTAAATACTGGTATTCATACAACACTTTTTTTTTCCCCTCCACTTTAATTTAATGCCTCTAACTTCTAACTGCCTTTAACTTTAATGCCTCTAATTTTGGAATTTCTAGATATTTATGTTTCAGAAAGCTAATAATTAAGCTGCTGTCTTTTGTAGATCTGGAAGAAATAGACCCTAGTTGTTTTCAGTAACTGTAATGTTTTTGTATTCTAGCCATAATAATAGCCTACATATATATTTTTGATCCTATAGTCAGGTTTTGTGGGTTTGTTCTTCAACAGGAGCAGTGGATTTGTAACAGCTTTTATTTCTTTTTTTTTTCCCAAGGCTTTCATATTTATGGGAACAAATCCTTGTCATATATTCCTAAAGAGGTGTTGCGGTGCTTGTAGAAGAGGTTATACAGGTGAGCTCTCAGATGAGTGGTTTGAGTCCCAGCAGCCCAGCTGTACCCCAGCCTTCTGCTGTAACTTTTCACTCTTATAGCAAAGGATGCAGAAGTAGATATTTGCAAGGTCTCCATCAGTAAGCGTTCACAGCTCAACATGCAGGGGCAAGCAACCCTGAGCACTGACAGCTCAGCTATAGATGCGGCTCCACTAACCCATAAACTCAGTTTTGGGGTGCCTATTACTATGCCAAAAATAGCACGAAAGAAAGCACTTATCTGGTGCGAGCTCACACTAGCAGGGCAGATGCGCTCAGAGGACACTGACACACTTACTTGTTCATCAGTAAGCTCACACAACAAGATCACTGGCCTTTGCTGCCCTATAACCTCATTGCCTTTGCTGCCCTGTAACCTCATTGCCTTTTCACCTGAAGTTGTTGCCTTCCTTTCAAAGCAGGCTCAGGGCCCTGTGGCATTTATTCTTAGTGGACCTTGGCACTAGACTTTGCCATTTTCTCCACATACAGTGGTTATAGCAGGTTATATAGGATTGCTGCCTAATCAGAACCAAGCCTCAGGTCAGAAAGAGCCATATTGGACACTTATATGCATGGGCTCTGCAGTTTTAAAATTTACATTTGACTTAATTGTCATGGAGGATTCTTACAAATGCCACCTGTTTACCTTGCTCTATTTTGTTGGTTGATGCCTCCCATTCTGTGCACCTTACCCGCTATCCACCTCTACATGGTCCGGAGTGAGCAGAAACCTCCTACCCAGCCCAGGGAATCTCGATACGGCTGCATCGTTTGCCCAGTCCTGCCAGGCACGGATACACACTGCTGCTGTTATTTCTGTTGTTCAAGAGTGAGGCAAAAATAGTGCACGATGCTTGCAGTGCCAAGATTCCTGGGACAGTTTGGCCTGACAGTGGTATGGTATTTTTTTATGAAGCTGTTTCCTGGGTCAACAGTTGACCTTGGAAATAGAAAGCTGGCCCTGTCTAAGAGAACTGCCCCAAAATATTCCTGCTGTGCAGCAGGGCTGGTGCCCTGGTATGCAGAGGGCAGGCAAG
Organism: Crypturellus undulatus; assembly: GCA_013389825.1. Taxonomy (NCBI): domain Eukaryota; kingdom Metazoa; phylum Chordata; class Aves; order Tinamiformes; family Tinamidae; genus Crypturellus; species Crypturellus undulatus. The sequence goes on from VWPW01014798.1 coordinate 570,292, forward strand.
CAGAGAGCTGTCTAGGATACCAGTGACACGTGCTGGCAGAAAATCACCACTGCAAGCTCCTACTAGTTTGACTATACCATGTATTGATTTATGAACTGGCTTAAATCTGCATCACCTGCTGATCCAGTAGGTTAAAAATCTGATATCCATTTCATGGAATAAAATGCTTCCCTTTCATGAAACAAAATGTAGGCCTGATAAGGCCTACAAGGACTCTCAGAGCTTTTCACTCAGCAAAATTGATACACCGACTTTCAGAAGCTCAATAACTTTTTCTTACGTGTAATATTTGTACCAGGCTGATACTCTTTCTTGAGGTAGCGTAGGCATTCTTCATAGGACTACTATAGAAAAACTGGTATCCTCCCTAGTATTTAGGTCATGTTAGTTGACACTGTCCATGATAGAAGTCTTGTGATTTTTCTGTTAAGAATCTCTCAGTGCTTTACTGTTTGCCACAAGTCTTTGATATACCGCAGAAGAAATGCCCTCAAGCTTCAGAAGTGTCTTTTCTGCAAAATTTTCTTCTGCTACAGCTGAGCAAAACCTGTTTTATTTAACCTACTTCCTTTTCTTGCACGTGTACATTGTACACAAAATTTATTTTAACCTTACTTTTAAAAATTGCTAAGAAATAACACACTCAAATTATATGATTTAAGTATAATTAAAATTGAAGCTGCAAAGTCAAGTACTCAAAAGTTGGAAAATGACACAATCAAGATTGCCTGTGTAATCACAGCTTGCCTCCCTAGTACATATGCATTCTAGTACTGTTTGAAAAAAGCTGTCTGAAATTGTTGATCTTTTCTTCTGACAGCAAAATCACCTAAACAAGGTTGCTTACAGTTCAAAATAGAATATGCTTGGGAAATAGTAATGCTATGATCTCTTAATCTTCAAGTGTGGTTCAAAAGTGTTTTGGGGAACACTAAAACAACCAAGTTTTGAATTTTGGTTTGCTTGTTTTATATATAACATTTTAATTGCCTTCCTGTGGGGTCGAATAATACATGCTTGAAACATTCCACTGATGTGAAACAAAAGTTTTCTGTCTCAGCCATACTAACTTGTAAGCTCTGCCTTCAGTAAGTTGCAATTTCCATTCTTTAGGCAATTTTTAAAGTGCATCCTCCTCCTTTCCCCACTCCCAAGCGTTAACTCCCTATACCTTTTCCTTTGGTCTTAGAAAATTTATAACATTTCAGTGGAATTTTCCCTGTGATCCCTGTGAACAATGCATATCATCATTACTCGGTATTCTTCTATACTGTCCACATGTATTGGCTGTTTTTCATTTAAAATTTTTGTATGCACCTATCTTCATGGTATTTGGATGCATCACTACTATTCTCAGCAAGCACAGAATCCAAATAGCTCCAGAAGGAATATGATGGAGCAGCCAAAACAAATTTCTCTGGTTTAAATGTGTTATATTTTTAGATTTTTTTGATAGAGTAATGGTCTGTTAAGCCAGGCATGCTGGTAAAATGCATGACAGCCAATAGGAATTTTAAAGCCTGACAAAACTGCTTCCAAATCAAAGAGTCTGAAATCAATAGAAAATAAATGTAGATCATGTTCAAATCCTTAGGACAGTTGCAGTCACAGAAACAAACTTGGGTGTACCTTAAGCCAGTAGTCCTCCATTTCTTATTAAACTTTAAGGAATATGATTGCTCACTAGAAAATAGTGGTGTTCTGAATAGAACGCTAATCTGAGGAATAAATGCAGGCATTACTGTGTTTTCAGAACACAAATAAGAGAATACCTCTCTGTTGACAGTTTTTGATTTATGAAAATCATCCTACAAATGACAGCTTTTTCAGAAAAAAAAAGTAATAACAAGAAGAAAACTGTGGCAGCTGACTTGGGACCTGACAGCAACATGTGCATGTTTCTGAATGTGAAACATTTGTACTTTCTGCATGCAAGTGAATACTCTTGTGCCATAAATATGAGGCACCCAAGGGCTCTGATTCCCATGACCTACTAACAGTCATGCAAAGCAAAGAACTTGTACAGCACAACAAATTCTTGTCTTCGTACTTTCTCTCTGACAGCAGTGCCAAAAAGTTAGAGCTCTTGTGCTGCTTATAGGGCTTTCTGTGCAGGAGCTATCCTCAGGGAACTGTTTCCACGAATTTTAAGATATTTTTGGATAGAAGAGTGCTGGAAAAACCTTAGCATAATTGAGAATCAGGTTTATTATGTACCTTGAAGAGTACAAAGACACAAAGGTGTTTAAGAATTAAAATATTTTGAAGAGGTGAAAATGAATTTGTATATTAAATTTTCAGAATGGCTATGTTCCAGGGATGAAAAATAAGTATTGTCAGGGTGAAAATAAAGTGATGACCAATGAATAAAAAAAGATGTCTCAGAAACTGTTGGCCAAATGCAAAGCAATAAGGTTTATTTCATTTTGAAAGATGATACATAAGAGGGTAGAGAAAATCTGGCTTTCTGTTCCAAATAGGAAAATCCTTAGTGTTAATAATTGCTGTCAAATGTTGCTAAGACTTTGAACCTCTGCACTTGAGTTTCCACCAGTCACCAAGACAGCACAGAACAAATCATATTGACCAGTTTTAGCTACTGCTTTTTAACCAAAGAACAGAATAGGTACAAATATTGTAGCTGATTTTGATATTTATATAAGTATAAGATAGGATTTTTATAGATTTATATGCCACACCAACAGTTTAAAAGTTACTTCGCGATGCAAATGGCTTATGGCAAGTGTCTGACAACAGATAATATGCAGACTCTAGAGAGAATGAAAAATCTTGCCAGGCAATGGTCATAACACATTAATAATGTAATGAAGTTCAAGGTAACAGTAATGACAAGAAGAAGCTTAGAGACAAGGTGTCTTCAGAGATGTGTTTATGAGACACACTTATCTAAAATACAACAGGCAGTTGTAAAAGTAAAAATGTTCAGGTACGTAAATGCACCAAACAAAGTGGGTTGAAGAGGAGAGGTGTGTATTAGGGGATAAGGGGGTCCCATCAGTGTTTTAGTACTAAGGAGAGGTAGTAGATAGAGAATAATAGAGAACTTTTGAGAATAGGGACAAATATCTGGGTTTTTGTTTGTTTGTTTTTAACAAAACAAAAAAAAAAGCAGGGGGGTGTAAACACTGGGAGAAGTGGTGACAGGGTTAAAGTGGTAAGTTAGGATGAACAGCAGCACTGCAAATGAAAACCAGTAAGACAAGATCACATTTGTCAAGGCTGAAGGAGAGATTGTTTCAGTAATTGAGGTATAAGATGCAGAAAGACTAGACAAGAATTATGAAAGTAGTATATGCAGATTTAGGAGTGTATTGGCTGCAGTACTCATGAATTCCTAACAAAATATTTCATGTTGGCATGAAGTTTGATCACATGGAGAGACAAATCTGGCAGAAGGAACATTAAGTGGTAAATAACAATAGTCATAAAGATACTGAGCAGACACATTGCCAGATTCAATCAGTTAGATGAACTTGGCCTATTGGTAATGAAGAAAAAGTCAACAACCTTTTAATTCAGGAAAGACTATTCTTGGCATTAAAGAATTTGGATTTCTATCCTATGCATCTGAGAGAATCTAACTTCAGCTGGGACTCTGTAAGGTTGGTACCTCAACCTTGCATTCATTCTAACGAGATAAGAGCATTAGATCAGCAAATATTTAAACTAGACTTGGAAAGTCTGAAATGCACAGCTGGAAACGTATCAGCAAGAAAGCAGATTTTTATGGATGCAGTTGCTTGGAAAACAATTTACTAGAGGAGAAATGAGAAGAACAGTGGGGTGGGGGGGCAAAATTTTTTGCAGTATCTCTTTATAGGCTGCTTAAAGGGTTGAATAGTTACTAGCTAGACCCTTGTTCAAAATGCTCAATTAGCCCATGGTAAGTTTTAGCTTTGCACCACCATTTGTGTGCTGCTGAGTATTGGGAAGGTCCTGACTTTTGCTTCTGATTTCCATCCACACATCCATACATCAGCTGCACAAGGGCCAGAAAGCTACTGGTTATCAGTATCTAAACCACTCTGAACTTGCACTGACTCTCAATGTAGACTACAATTCATTACCTTCTCCGAAGTGCAGATTCTTAGTGGTGTTTCTCCCGCGTGAATGAAGCCTCGTCTCCAGCCTCAGCTCTGGTCTCATCCCCAGAGCGTTCTGAGCTTCCATCAGTCACTCTATGGATACATAGCAATTGAAGCTCATAATAAAAAGTCCTTTCAGAGGAGATTCTTGACTGATTGTTCTTCCCTCTAGTCTCACAGAGACTGAGAATAAATTCAGATGGGATGACGCAGGTTCTCTGTATTCCCATGCCTCCATTCCCTTCCTTGGTCTGAGGCCAAATTTTAAAGGATCCTCCCTTTCCCCTTCTTGCACATGGCAGCTCTTCCAGAATATGATCTCTCCTATCACCCAGCCCCTCACCTTATTATTATCTCTTCTTCAGCTCTCTAAAATGGTTTTTCAGGCTTTCTTTAACAGGTGCCAGTCTCCTTCTGCTACTAGTAATTTTGACTCCTGGTGGATCATGTTACACAATCATAGTTCCCTGGCAAGTGACCCATAGATGAGGTGCCAGCTCACCTGAATAATTTTTATGGACCAGCACTTGATACGTGGGAATTTCATATGAAATGGGAATCTTTGCAGGAGAAATGACAGAGATCAAAGAGCATGGTAACAGAGATGAAATAGGGAGACCTTGGTGAGATATATAAAAAAATAAAAGAGAAATAAAGGGGGAAAAAGATAGAAGAAACAAATGCTGTTTTCAGCTTATTGCATGGTACTTAACATTGGTTCCTACATTCATATTTTAGAGGAGAATGGACCTGCGTGTTGTGACTAAGAGCTCTGTGTGTTAGGGAACCAGCAGCATCCCCCTGGGCAGCCTCCCTCGCAAAGGCGCAGACGCTACGGTGGCAACACTGTGTATCACAGCGTGGCCCGAGGCTCCACCAGCTCCAAGCCTTGGGGACGGCTGGGAGCAGGGAAGGCTCGGGGCCGCACAGCGCTAGGGCTGCCAGCATCAGCTCCCACACGATCACTGCGAGGAGATTGATGCACACGCGGTGCGAGCAGCTTCTTCTCGGTGGAACAGGCACGGGTGTGACTAGCTGGTGAGGCTGCCCGTTCAGAGCCCGTCACATGAAAAGCCCTTGTGGAAAAGTGGCTGGGGAGAACCAGAAGGGAGGCTGCATTAATCAGTATTTTTATTTGCATTGAGGGGCTCTCCAGACAGTTAAAAGGCTGGGAAAGACTAGTCCTCTCCACCTCCTTCTTAGAGGCTGCATATTTCTATTAATTGCTAATTACTCACACTAATGAAGAGAATGAGGATATGCTTCCAAGTATGATTAGAAAATCAGTGCTTGGGAGCTAATTCAACAGACCTGCAAAGATTGCTCTGACTTCTTACTAGAAAATCAGATACGTCTTGTCACTTATTTATGGTGTGCTTCTTAAGAATTTATGGAAGGTAAAATGGAATAAAATATTAACTTTATGGGAGAAAAAAATCAGGGTTAAACAATCATATGAAAGACACACACTAACTATCACTTTGGAGGAAATACCATTTTATATATTGGAATTGCTCCTCCATGAAAGCTTATTCCTATAACATGTATTTATCTAAAGGTTTTAGCCACAATGCCTTTTATTTAGTATATAAATGCTAAGTAATGTTTACTTATTCTTCCTAAAAATGCAAGTAAAAGAAAGGAAAGCTGGGGAAAAGAAACAGAAAACACACGTCTTTAGGAAAGCTAACTGCGATTTATGCTATGTTTACTGTTTTTACTGTGTCCAATTACAGTGATTTTCCCTAGCCCCTATGGGAGGTGCCCATGTTAGGGATTAACTGCTTGCCAAATGTTTTTTCTGTAGTCAACATTTGCTATCTAGGGATTTTCAAAGAACTGAGTAGCTGGACTACCCTCATTTCTGAACCGATCAATAATTTATAAATACTGGTCTAGATTCTAAAATTCTTTTGAGATATTTTGGGTACGGGAGGATGGATTTTGATGTTTGATCTTTGAAAGTGACCGTAGCAGAAGTCATTGATAGAAGAAAGTAATAAGTTGGCTGTTTTGTCCCTAGCTCTCGGCAGGGACAGGCAGACGTGTGCTGACGGTGCATGATTCAGTTCTGGCCAGGGAAAGGGAGCAGAGGGATTTCTTACTGATCACAGTGTTTGATCTGACACTCATGAAGACAGGAAAACACCAGAAGTGATGAGATACTTGCTTTTAATGCTTGGCTATGAACTGCACTTTGGTGGAGGTATTTTTGTCAGACTTTTCGTCCTCCTGCAGTGCTTTTAATCTATCAGTTAAGTCTTTTAGTTCATAGCTCACTGAGACACAGAAAATCCATTATAGCATGTTGATACAGTGCCTAATATAATGCCATTCTGAATATAACATTATATTTCATTTACTGGTCTATAAATTATACTACAAAACAAACTTTATGAACATGAAGAAACATTCGTTGTTTTTGTGTTATCTCAGCTAAAATTCTTGTGCTGCAATATAACATGTTTATCATCTCTGTTATCTAAAATCATTTACCAAAAGGTGATGCAAAACTTCAGAAAAATCCCAAGCTGTGCATTTCACATTGGCTGACAGCAAAGAACTTTAACATCCAAGTTCCATGACCTGCTCCTAGTGCATAAAAAAGTTCAAACAAATGATTCTCTTCATAAAAACAAACAAACAAACAAACACAGTGGCGAGATATTCTCCTTTCACAAAAAAGTAATAGGACCTTCCTTGGTAGTCAATAGAAAACTTCTCATATCTCAGTAATAGGCTCAAAGAGCTGGACTGACATCTTTCCTGTTGGATTTGTTGTCCATATGTACATTATTCAGAAAACTCAATCTTGCCCTTTGTTCACTGAAATGAGAAGATCTTGTGCAAGGTTCATTTTCTTACATTTATATAACACCTATGAATATATGTAGTGGGATAATCCTGTCAAAACTAGTTATCACCACTCTAGGGAGAAAAAATAGTCAGAGCTCAGATGCGTTCAGACTGCTGTCTCCAGTGTTTCATTGCAGTAGATGAAGTAGGGGTATCTTATAAAATATGCTCGTGTGCTCTGATTTTTTTCATCCTGTGCTCACTCCTCTGCAATCTGCTTACCATGACAAAAGTCGCAGGAGATGCAAAGTGCTGTGATAATGAGAGAATTGTAGGTAACTTCCACTCAGTCCCCTGGGGCGCATTTGGAGTTTACTAGCCATAGGATATAACGGTTTCTCCATGCAATTACAGCTGACTCTACATTTCTCCTTCAGTAAATATATGCAACCATTGAAAAATAAAATTCAGGTTTACCTTAAGAGAGTGCTGAGCACATCTCTCTGTGTATGCCTCATGTTTATCCATCTACAATCTTGCAATCTTGGGAAATCAGAGTATTGGCTTTTGTTATAGTAATCGCACTGTTGGAAGCAGTCGCTGTTTGGCTATTGTAAGTTTTATATAATTAGTAATTTATGGCCTGTAATTTTCTCAGAGCACTTTTTGCAGCTGAAGTTGCAAATTGCATTTTGCCAAATATTAAACCTCTGGAGGCAACATATGTAGCCTTTCAAAGACAAAAATTTTACCTCTTTAAGAGGTCTGCCTCTCTAACAAATGTTTAATGTTTATTAAGAGAAATTTCTTTGTATGTAAAGTGCTGGCATGTACTATAATATAGAAGATTTAATAATTAATGTAATTCTGTCGTTATATCATTTTGATCATCATTATATTTTCATCAAATAGTATCCATGTGTTGCTGAAGTAATAGCACTAATCCTCATAAGATATGTGTCTGAAATGGCTGCATTTCCGGGTAAAGTACACACATAATTCTTCTAAAGACTCTGTTACAGGTTTCTTTTTTGGGGCTGTTGTTTGCAAGTTGCCCGGGTTACCTCCAGGGACGCTCCATGCAAGACAGAGAGACATGAAACCCTTTCAGCCACCTCATGACATTAGCACTGAATTATCGTTCCAGTTTTCAGCAAGGGGAGGAATGTATTTAACATTTCCTTTCATTTTGTTCTGCTTTTAAATATCTCTAACATTGTGCCAGAACTAAAGTCAAAAGTTAACACCATACTAATGGGGTTAATGTGTGGTCAAAATCTGTACTTCTTTTCTGCCAGAAGAGCATTTGACATTATTCTTCTTGAATAAAGACAGTCATCAGCAATATGTTACAAGCCCACAGCTCTGAAAAGGAAAATCAGCCTGTTTACACAAAACCAGACTACTGTATTTTTTTGTTATAGGCAGGTCATGGTCATGCCGTCCAAAGAGGTGTGCTTTATTTGTACTACAAGTGTGATGCTGCTGCTTTGCAGTACAAGGAGCACATTTGCTGCACAAGGGCAGCAAATCCAGCAGCAAATAACAATATGACTATTTATTCTCCGTGTTGATTCACCACAGCACTAACCCAGCTTCACCCCAGCTGATTTCACTAGCACTGTGTTGCCCTACGCCTGTGATCAGTGCAGTGATGATGAAGCAGGCGCTCTTCTCTCCAGATGCCAGTGCACGACAGGGAGTTTGCGAGGGAGACCTCTGGGCTCCCTTATGCTGTGATGCACGTGATAATGAGTAACAGCCAAAAGGAAAGGTAAAACCTCTGAGAGAAACCTCCTGCCCTCCTCTCGCCTTCTCATGAAAGTCTCTTGGTGCTGATATTGTGTGCGCAGGGCTCAAAGGGCTAGGGAGGCTTAGCTAAATCTAAGCCAAGCTTAGTCTAAGCTAAGGAAACATTTCACCATGCATAATTTCCTGGTATCACCCTCTAGAAAAGGGCGTGAAAATCACTGTTAATCTCCTAGTTTTCTTTCAGTGCAGGCTTCTGCTCAGAGGGGGTCCTGTGAGAGATTGAAGTGCCATCGTGGCATTGGAAATCAAGGAGAGAATTGATGTCCATGACCCAAAGGACATGAGGATGAGGATGAGGAGTCAGAATCTATTTTTGCTGACCACAAACTCTAGGCAGTCACAAGGCCAACTTTGATTTTTGTTACTCTCCAAAAGCTGGCAAATGTCACTTACTGAGCTGATACCTGTCACGGCTCAGAGTATTTGCCTTCCTCACACTTCCTGAAGTCAAACTCATTTAGCTCTGCCCCCATTCTATGGAAAACATCATTCACGGGGAATATTAGCCCTCAAAGTGGTTGCTAGCCTTGTGCGCTTTTTAGAGCTTCAGCCACAGTTTGACCTTAAAGGAAAATGGATTAGTTCCTTAATGCGACCAGACGTACCAGGGCTCACAGCAGAAGGCTTTGCCGGGGGTTGCAGGGCCGGATGGGGAGGCAGCCCCCAAGGTGGGACAGGGCCCTGGCTCTGCAGTACCCCTCTGCCGACCACGATACCATCCCATTATTAAACAAAATAGTGCCTTTTGGTTAATCTAGTAGAGAAAGGGTACTTAATTAATTTCTGCTGAGGTCTGCTGGGAAATTTTTTCTAAGGTCTGTTAATTCTTGCTGAGATGTGATCAGCAGGAAGCAATGAATGCGCTGCTTTCAGCTCTGCCTTCATGACTTTCAGCCACTTTCTGAGAGACCAGGATAGCAGCAAAAACATACAGGACTGCCTGCAGATTAAGTGAGGTCCAGGTGAAATGTGCTCATGAGCTAGATGAAAGACTGCTGTCTGCGTAGCAGCAGACTACTGCATCTTTGGAGATATAAATTCAAATTACAGGTGAAAGCACAAGTTAAAATGAATGTTGTGTTCCACATTATAACTTTTCCAGCAGAAAAGCCAGCTTAACAGTTTCCTAATCTCCTCCTTGTCTCACACCTGCTATGCCAACTATCACCACCATTTACCGGCCTCTCAGCTGAGATGTTGCAAACCACTGTGGAGGCAATGTCTGAATGCAATCAGGGAAATCACTCAGTTAAAAAAAAAAAAAGAAAAAGAAAAAAAAATGGTACAATTTCAAGCATAGCTGCACACACAGCAAACCTGAGCACTTAATAAACTGCGACACAGGGGAAGCAGATGAGAGCAAACAAGTGTAAAACCCTTCCCTGATAAGCCTTGATCCTGCAGTAATCTAGCATGCAAGCACCTGAAGTAGCACAGCACCTGATGGACATTCTCCTGATCATCGTGTCTTTTGCAGATGCCACAGACTTGCCGTTACAAATCCACGTTCTGTGTTGTTCTTAACATCACCAGGCTTCCATCAGGCAGGATAAATGTTTAGATGCTGGAAGTATGCCTGACTTGAAAAAGAAAAAAAATGTCAGCTAAAATAATGTGGGGGTTTCCAAATGCAATGGGAGGGGAAAATGCATTGTTTTAATCTTGTTAAAATGTCCTGGCAACCTTTTCTTTGAGGAAGGCTGCAAAACCAAACCTTCCCTGCCCTGAGCCTTTCTGTTTAGTCACCCTGCTCAGGTACCAAAGGACCTTTTGATTGAGGTGACCTACAAAAGGCCATAGCAAGGTTGCATGGTTGGGCTTAGTTCTGGCCTTTCCTGATTTCTGCATGTTTGCCTTACCAACCATGGCACGGTCTCATGTGGAGGGGTTTTGTAGCTATGGTTAAATCACCTCATCTTTCTGCGTTAGGATAACTTTATCAGCAATGCCTGCCGGTTTTAGAAAGGTCTAAAACAAAGTGTTTTGTATTAAGGGGAAGGAGCTGAAAATAAACTTTCTCCTATCGCATAAGTCATCTACATATAAGTTACTCACTATATTGTCAATATAGCTAATGCTACTTGATTACACTGCCTGTTTGGTTGCTTTCTTATAAAAGTCAGCCAGCAACTAAGCCAATCCAGCCAACACTGCTTGCACTTTTGATCTAATGCAAAAACTGAATTTCAGGCTTTTAGCAGTGAAAGGATAGCACATATCTATCAGTGATACTACAAACTGCTCATATTGGTAACTGTAGAAGTAACTGCAGACAATACACTTAATTTCTAAGGCTGAACAATCAAGTACTATTAAAGGAATATGGAAGACAAGACACAAGTAAAGCAATTAAGATAAGTGGAATGTCTTTCATTGCTTGTATCAAACAAGTGAACTATGCAGGAAGATGGGCCAAGTTGGCAAACTGGCTCAAAATAAATGACCGATGCAACTTTTCATGTATGCTTACTGTAACTCATGCACTGCTAGCTGGATTGGCTACTTGTCAATGTACTGATGTGGCACACTCTCAGTTAGTGTTTAAGTAAGAACATTACTTGTTTTAAGGAAATTGAAGATAAGCTGACTGCAACAAGCAAAAATGGCTAAATTTTGTTTGTAGAGAAAGACAAGTTCTTCTATGTCCCTGACTCTGCACACATATAAGAACTTCTGTTCAGTGGGGCTACTCATATGCAGAAAGTTACTCAATTATAAGAACAGATCACAATACCCAGAAAGTCAGCTGCTACACACAGATATTTTTCCCACAGTGCCCATATCTTAGTGAACATTGTTCAGGGGGAGAAGACAGCACAGAGAGACTATGATTAGTATAAATTCTATTTAGTAAAATAATTTATCCTACTCATTTTCTATGATTCATATTTCAAGATAGCATTATTAATGTATTAGTCATAAGCACTACATTTATACTAAGGGAATAGCTGAAGAAAGGCTTGTCAGCTGCTCCCAAGTCTAGCAGTGGAGATCCTCAACCTCACTGATTTTAGTGGGTATTTCAGATCAATAGTGTTAAGAAGTTTATTAATGGCCAATATTTTTGAATGATACAAATTACCTTGATTACCCTCATCAAGGAGATATCCTCAGGCAGTCTGATATTCAGACCTCAGGAAAAGTCAGTGCCTCCCCATGATATTTCAGAATGGTTTCCTTAGACCCCTCAGCACTTTTGAACATCTTGGTCAATCTTTGTATTTATCTAGTAAAGAAAATGATACTTGTGCTTTTTTCTACAGCCCGTAAGTAGCCTGCAGTGCTGCAGGTCTTTCAGGAGTGTGTATATAATTATATTATTAGCTGTCATAATGTTTATTTAGCCAGTAGTTGACCTATTGGGTGTGGACATTCTTTAGAGTAATATTTATTCAATTCATGGGCTTGAAAGGCAAGTAAAGGGTGGCCACAAAAAGCTTACCTATCCATTACCAGCAGAAGACTTCAGAGAGGAGGGATTTTTTGTCAGTTCCATATGGTTTGGAGGTGCTTCTTAAATCCTTAGGCTCCAAGTGACAACTGAGAGGAAAAGCTATTCCTGCAGCTGATAGGAGCTACTGGCTTTGCAGAAAGTAATAAGGGGACTTCATTGAAATCTACTGCAAAACCCACTGTGAAAACCAGACCAGGACAACCGTGGAAATAATGTAGTAATATTTTTTAAATACCTTACTCAATTCATTTAAAAAATATACATTGGCAGGAGGCGGAGAAGTAGTTTAATAATTTTAATGGCAACACTTAAGAAAAGATTAAAGGTCTAATGCATTAAAAAGGAAACTCTGCTGATGCTAATCAGTTTTGCTGTTTTTATGCATCATTTTGTTCCATGTTTGTCTATGAAATGAGGTGAAGGGGAGAATTTGAAGATTTAGGGAGATTACTGCATTCATGAGAGTGTTTTATTGCACTTCGGCAGTTCTGGATTTAACTAGAAAATCCAATTGTGGAAAAAGGATGAAACAATCTGTTTTTCCTCTAATCAATCACAAGGTTGCAGGACACATTAAAATAAACTTGCAACTGCCATTCTTCTTCCTTCTCACTGCTGTCATGGAAAATGATTATCTGAAAGCTGATTGACAATTCATATATCAGCTCTGATGCCTGCTGCCCTCCTCTTTTTACCAATTTCTATGACTACAAACAAGTAACTTAAGAGCTGTCATAAGAACAAGGGAAAACGCCTTATTGTAGACGAGGTGTTTAAAATAGGTGCTTTCTCTGAAATATTGGTAAATCTATGTTCAGTCGCAGGAAAGATAAGGCAGTTCTCATAAAATATTGACTGTCCTGTAAAGTTTTCTTCCTGACTTTTGCCTATTTTTTGCCTGTTATTCCAAAGCTAATTGTTATATCAGGAATAACAAACCTGTTTCCAGAAGTTATATTTTTGACCAATAGTGACTTTGAATGGTATAGCAGCTAGCAAACGAAACCAAAGGCAGTGTTTTCAAATCAATACAGATTGCAGAATCACTCCCTGCTATTGCAATAAGTATTAGTGGTTTAAAACCACAAAACTCCTGAGCACAACCTCTCAACCAAGGTAAGCACATTTTTACCCCTCTAAGTGTTCAATTCATAGCAAAAATGCATGAAACGTAGACTATTGGCAAACCTGAGCAAACCTGTTTTTGTGACTGCTTAAAAAATTACACCAGCTTCAGTATACAGCTCACCTTATCTTCTCCAAGTTAAGCAACTAATCTCAGCTAGTATATTAGACCTCGCTCTATAGTTAAGGGAGTGATAAAGGCACTTCCACAGAGGAATTCACCCTTAAAAATGGGTGCTGTTTAGAGACATAAGTCATTGCTGTAGATACTCATGTCTCTGTTGAGACTAGCTTAGAATACTTGATTTTTCAATAGCTAAATTTAGGTGAATTCCATCCAAAGAGAACATAAACTTTTAGCAATGTATTTCTTTAGCTAAGACTATGTCACTGATTTTTAGCTAATACTGTCACTCATGAGGTCTGTGTAAGATGGAAGATTTTGGACTTCCACTTTCAGCTGGTTGTGGTAATTAACAGTCTTCCAACTCTAATTTACCTAATCTTCCTAACTTGTGACACATTTGCAAAGTACCTTCTCCTCATTTGGGTATTATTTTGTGTTATTTACCACATTTTAGTTAACCTAAGTGAAAATTCTCATTTCCTGCTTTGGAAAGACAAAGTTTCAAGCTTTCAGTGTGTATTGAGCTCCTCAATGACTTTAGCACTTGCAGAATTTTCCCAGTTGTAACGTGCTTAGAAAATTACACAGGTTTATTTTTCGTCAGTGCTTCCTATACACACTTCCTCTGGGGTGGGATGAATGCAGTTGTCACTGATTCAAAATTTTCATAGCACATGTGGCCTCATAAATGTTCACATTCAGGCACAAAATATCCTACACAAAATATCACAGCTCTTCAAACTATCCTGGCCTCTAAAGGGAGCACTCTTCTACAGCTCTAGAAACTGAACTCCCAATTTATGGTGATTCCCACCCACACCAAGCAGGTCTCTTAATCTATTAACAGGAAAAGAAGGGTCCTCCCAAACACTTTTTTTTCCTTTTTCTGGGAACTGTTTCTTTTTCTGGGCCCGTGGAGTTGCAGTCCCTGCAGAGCCCAAGCACAACACCTGCACCTGGGGTGGACAGCTGTGTCAGGAATGAAGCAAAACCCCTGGGAGGATGCTGGTAATAATGAAACCCAGACAAGCATGTGAACAGCATCCGTATTTGAAGGTTCAGTCCTATGGCCTTTTATCCTGGGAAAGGTCAGTAGGATTTGTAAGCACTAGCATCTACGGTTTTGAGCATTGCTGTTAAGGACACTGAGCTGGAATTTTTTTGCTAAAGTAAGTTGTTCAGCTCACAAGTACATGAGAGCAATGGCAAATAAATATTAGTAAGCACAGAAACAAATTGCTCTGTGTGGTGTTCTATGCCTTATTTTCTAGTGCTATTTCTCATTCTTTTTTTCTCTACTTTCTTTCATAAGCACAATGTAAAGTGGTGAACAAATGTTAAATATTAACATAGTCTCCCACACTTCATTGGAAATTTTAGGATGTGGCACTATCTTTGATTACAGGGGTAGGAGAAATACATTGCTGAGCCCCAGTGCTGAGGGAGGCAGTTAGGCAAAGGCTACTTAACAACTACCACCACTCCTCAAAACAAAAGCAGAAATGATCGGGAAGATTTTGATGCATAACACTTAATTAGAAGAGAGGCAGAGAAACTGAGAAAGCAGCAGCAGAAAATGCAAAGAGACAACTTAAATAAGCATTGGGAACAGGGCCTGGGAAACAGTTTTCGGAATGACTTTTAGGCTGAGAGCTAAGTAGCGGGGGGCTGAGACCATGAAGCAAGATCACCTATTTGAATTCTCCTGAGTGCAAGTGCATGGCTGTAGTACGTGCTTTGTGTAAAATGCACAAATAAATAAAACTAGCAACAAAGATAGCTATTCTACCATCTAATTAAATGATGCCACAGCCCCAAAAACTATTTTTTGTCTGTTTCAGACAAAAGATGCAACAAGTTATGTTCTAATAAATATGGTGTCATATGGGACAAAACTCTTCTATTTTTCACATGATTGTTATTCTAGGCTTGTCTTTATTTAATAAAGAAGAATAATAGGAATATCCCAAGTTTGACCATAAAGGTATATTTATTTATATATAGTGAGCATATGTTATTTGCAAAGTGCTGACCATATAAATATTTACCATATATATTTTTCTGTTCAAGAGCTGCATTTAGCTTCATCAATTCAATTTCATTTAAAAAAGACTAAGCCAGCATATTGAACTGATTTCTGGCACAACGGTAGGAGTTTTTTTTTTCTTTACTGTCATTTTAATTCATTATATTACTGTGCTATTTTTAAAAGATCCCATTTATTTTGTACATTACAGTTCCATAGATTAACAGTTGGAAACTAAAGATTAATTTACAGGAAATGTAAGGAAAGTATCAGAGCATAGTGACAGGAGTTATCTTAAAAGCTACATCATATAATATTCTGCAAAATCTATACCATGGTGTATTCTATGCAGTTTAGGTATTAAGTTACCTACTCTTGGTGCTACTGTGAAATGACTTAAGTATACTATGTCATATGCTAAAGAACATCTTAATTCTATTTTAACAAATATCTGGAATGGTAAATGATGCGTATAATTTAAAGGGGAAAATGAGTTGTTAAAAAAAATTGTCAAGGAAGCCGAGAGCAGAACATTACAATTTTTCAGTTACTTAAAATTACAAAAGTGAGCCCCGTTCAGGTGAACAGCAGCTGAAATTTATCATCACCTGATGGCTGTGCAGCGGTCCATGTGAAGGGAATTAACTTGTCTGTCCAGTTTGGAGCCGAAAACTCTCCATATTACAGAAGCTGCCACCAAGCCTGGCACCTTCACTGGCAGAGGCCAAGGGTTAGGTGGGTGTTGGAGAAGCAGACTGCTGCGCTTTTAGCTGCTGACAGACTAAGTGGAGGACTTCATTTGTCAGAGAAGAGCATGGCAAAACCACGTAAAAGGTTTAAAGTAAGCTCAAAAAAATATCCCGTGCTGTATGGTTACAGCATTTGCACAAAATTAGCTTGTTTACACAATTACCTTGTTTACTTACAGTCATGGGACTCAGCAAACAATCTGTCTCTGAAAGAATTGCTTTAAAATATTAGAACAGCAGAAATTAATGGGTAAGGTTCTTTGGCCTGTATGAGACAGGCGGTCAAACAAAATGATCGTGATGGTCCCTCTGGACTTTTAAATCTATGAATCTGTGATCACTAAATGGAAATTAAAATGTTTTCAGAACCATACAACGTGTCTTTTCATTTGGTGTGCATCGTGGCATGTGCCTTTGACATTTTATGATGTAAAATATACAGAGACACTCTGCACGCGTGTGGGCACTATCCATTCCCACAGAAGGCTTTTTGCAACACAGGCGCATCGTATCATATTTGCATCACAAAACCTATCTTAGATATGCTTCCCCTGCCAGTAGAGCATATAGCACTTTATCACTTGAGTAACACAAGGCCTAGGGAAAGCAAAACAGATTCCTCAGTTCTTGGTGGATTCTCAGCTTGTACTTGAGGAGTACATGAGTAAAGGCAATGTTATGACCCTGTAATTCAGCTTTCACGTAGCTGGGGAAGTTTTATCGCTCACTTTGATGTCAGCAGGATCAGGCTCTTTGCTTCACTGAAATAAGCAAGTAAGTAACATTTCCCCCACTTGGGCACCAAGACTATCTATACACACGTACAGAACTAGCAAGTTTCCTATCACGCCAACCAGGTTAAGTTCCCCAGTCATTCTGACTGTTCTGCTGATCACCTCAGAGTGGTGTCAAAAGCTAACTGGCAGATTTAATCTGGGGAGGCTATTTTTTTAAACAAGAAAATTTGATAGAAAAGCCATAATACAGTCAGTTGAATAGGAGATGGCACTGCAAACGTGAAGCAGTAGAAGCTGGATATCCAAGTGAAGCATACAATTAACTCTGCGTACCTTTCTTTCAAAATTCTACTAATAATTGGCAATCTTATTCACTTGAGTTTACATTTGGCTAAATGACAGAGACTTCTATTAACTGATGTCTTTTTTTGAAAAGTTCATTTGCAAATAGCAAGGTTTGGTCATTTGTGAAATGCCAGTTTTCTTTCTATTAAAAAAAAAGTAATTAAAGCTGTTCTAAATGCATGCTTGCCATTCCCAGCACATAGCATATATCGCTAAACTTAGGATCCTGGAAAGGATTTCACAAACTATGCAACAGCAGTATCCTATATAAGGTCTTTCTTAACTACCACTTTGTCTCATAGTCCCTGCTCTTTTCTGCCTGGTGCCTTTGTGTTCTGCCTTCCTCGTGTATGCTGGCCTTGGCTGTTTGGGTTGCCATGTTGTAAAACACCTCACTAAGCTCACCAGACTTTAAAGAGTACCCCCAAAAGAAGTGTTTTTCTCTAAATTATTTTCCACAGTCAGTTTTCCAGTTGCAGAGGGATGGACAAAGACCGTGGCAAGGAGTGAGCTGCGTAGGGTGGAGCTGGCAGAAATTCTGTGATCTGGCTTGGGTTGTATAGCCATGGTCTGGGCATCGCCATGTCTTGGAAAGAGAGGTCTTGGATGCTCTTTAAGGTCAGCAAGTGATGTCTGTAAGGAGTTAATTTCCATCTTTCTAGGTTTGCATGCCAGGTAGTCGCCCAATTACACCTGAGTCACTATGTCATTTTCCATTCACCGTAGTTATCCCATAATGGTTTGCCACAAGCAGATTCAGAAATTGACTGCCAGGTTGTTCATTATAACATATTTTATTGCCACACATGATACAGCATTGACTTTCCTCCAAAACATGAGGAAAGATGTGCATTGTACACTGGATGTTACCTATACTAAAGTACAGAATAAAATCCCAGTAAAGAGACAGACAACTACTAACTCTTTGAGTCTTATTTCTTGTTTCAATGTCTTACACTGATCTGGAAAGGACCAAGATAATGAAAAGTTTTGGTCTCGGCAGTATAACTTCTCTGAGGAATGCTTTTCATTGTCAGAACTTGGGCTTTTTTTTCATCCTCTTACAAAACGTTGCTGCATAATAACCTGTTTCGGGTACTTAAAAAAAAAGTTTTAAAATCTATTTTAATCCTTCCCCTCGTTGACACCTCATTGTTTTATACTTGTAATGATAAATGTGATAATGAGTAATGACATCTATTCATGGAATGTGTGAAAGCAGGTCTAAAATGTCAGGATTTTGCATGAGGAAAATGTGTCTCCAGCAAGGTCATCTGCATTGACTCACTTTAACCCATCCCTCATTAAAACACATGCTGAATTTCTCATAAGGCTGGTCAGAATACATTCGCTGTCTTTTTCTCTCGTGCTATGCCCGCAGGTTTTTTTTAGATGGTGCTCAAAGGCCAAATTATGGGAATTTTCAAACCCGTTGTTCCCATTAAAATGCTAATTCTGCCTGTGATTCCTATTGTTTAATCCCTTGAGTGCTTTAGGACATGCAAGACAGAGTATACATTCTCTGAAAGAGTGCTCACCCCGTGTGTTTCTCCATGCTGTTGTCAACAGTGGGAGAGAACAAATGGTATGGCTTGGCAAACACGCACGATCCTTCAGCAAGGTGCAGAAAACAAGCGGTATGCCGTTGTTGTACCAATTTTGCTTTCGATGTTGTATGTATGATGTGATGCGCCTGTTCTGTTCCCTTCCACATAGATTTTTATACTGCCCTCATCACCATAGTATCTGAGTGCTTTCCAATAGTGCATTAACCAAAACAGCTAACATCTGTCACTTGTTTCTCCTTTCAACCTGCCCCTAGGGAGAGGAGCCTGTGTAGAGAGGAACTTTTAATAGAGGGATTTTTTTATGAGAGCGAGATAGAGAAGGAGGATTGCTTTTAAAATGTTTATTAGTGTACATGTTGTTATAAATTTATATGGCAGGGGGAGAAAGGTCAAAAAGTGCACTTAGAACAGGAGGTGATGAAGGAGTATGATGGTTCATAGACTCTGGGGAATTGCACTCAACGAGATGGTGAGCCTTGCAGGAAAGCTTTCCTCTGATCACCATTGTGCTGCAGGCTTGAAGTTGCCAACCCACTCTTTATCTTGGAATATTGGGTTATTGTTTACATCTCATGAGTCAATCCCTGGTGTTACCTTCAATGGAAAAGAACAAGACTTTGAATGTGACACCCAAAATTCTCCTGGAGGTCAGCCCAGACAGCACCAGACAAACTGACCATTTGCTGGTAAGTGTTGTTAGATATCACAACTGTTTTTTCCCCTTGTTTTTGCCTTACTTTTTGTAGAACTTAAAATATTCATCCTTTTAGATCAGAATAAGTCACCATAGTTGAGGTGAGCACACTGCCAGCTGAGGCCAGACACTGATCATGGCTTCCAAAGCTGAACAAAGAACAGAAACTTTCCCTCAGAAACCAAGACCACTTGTGATAGTCAGGAAAGAACTTCTTTTGCTGTCTATGCAGATACAAAGGTGTCTTCATCTCAAAAAAATAATAACAGAAGAAAAACCGACAAGGAAGGATGTTAATCCACTGATGGTTCTTCAAGCTTCTCTTAATTTCAGTCACTCCTTTATACTTGCTGAACCGCTTAGGTTCGTCCATACCAGGCAGACATCTCCTTAGAAGACTCTGCAGTTTTGGGTATAAGTTATCTAGCTAAAGTGTACTTCAAAAATATTGAATGATTTGTTACATTTAAATAGTTTACTTCATATTAATGAATTCTGCGTATTGCTATCTAAATTTATCACTCAGGAGCTGTGGTGATTTCTACCCGCATTCCATCTAAAATTAACACCAAAAATGTTATTTTTTTAGAATCTTTCATGGTGGAGTGAATAGATGTTACCTGTTGTTATTGTAGCAATGCATGGAACCTTAAAGCTGGACAAAGGGAGCTAGTGAAAGAATAACTAGTTATTCTTTCCCTTGAGTCACATAGGAAGAATTATTCAGATATATCCCTGCTGTGGGCCTATATTAGCAGTGCATCTTGATACCTTCTCTGACCGTATCAGCGGCGCTGGCCACCAAGTCGAAGTTTACAGCCCAGACTTCCTGCTCTCCTTTCCTTCCTCATTCTCATCCAGCAGCAGAGAACTAGGCAAACACTCTGTGCCTGGATCAAAGCTCGTGAGGGCCATCCCAAACACAAATGAAAGGCTTTCCACTCCCTTGCACGGATATGCAGTCCACGTCATACTCTGTGTCCTTGAGATGTCTGTCCTGAAATTGAGAATGTTAAATTTAGGTTACTCCCTCGTCATACAAAAGGAGGTAGATAATAGAATTCTTTTCAAACATGTAGTTCTCAGGTTTCACCCTCAAAAAGTCTTAAAACTGGGTTCATTGTTCTGGGAACGTGTACATGCTTTTTTTTTTTTCCTGTGATTTCATAAAATGTGTCCATGCTGTCTTTTTTAAGATGTAGGCCATTGTATATTAAAACCATAAATGTCATTCAGCATCCAGTAACTAAGACTAAGTTAAACAGTCTCTTTTTTTTTTTTCGCACAATGAAAGATGTGCTGTTCATAAGGCCATCAAGAAGAAAGGCAAGATGCTTTAACAAGTATAGTATTGCATATATTTGTATTCTACAAACTAGTTTGCATCCCTGGATTTAGGTCTGTCTCAAAGGCCTTTTTATTAGTTTGTCTCCAAAGCAAGCACAACGAGATCGAAAATTATATTTGATAGTAAATATTTTAAACATTTTATTATACTATCAAATGGATAAGCATCCATGAAGTATAATAATATAAAATATAACTTTTCAATGGCTCAGAAAAAAAATACAGTATACTAAACCATCAACGGTTTTTAGTTTCAGATGTTTTATTTTAATAATTACCATTTTTCCTTATTCATTCCAGGTAGGAATGACAACAAACCTGTTGTTAGGCACAGGAAAAACTTCAAATCCTCATACCACATTTGTGTTTTCAACATCTATTCCTAGCGAGAGAAGATCTTGCTTTAACATGTGCATACTGACTATTTAAGAATGTGTTATAGCTTGAATACGGATAGTATTGTCCAAGTAAGTTCAAACTTATCCATCAGGCACTACAAAGGTTGTTTTTGTGAACTAATGGACCCATAAAATATATTGCCTTTGTTGTTTTCAGTGACTGTGTCGCTTGAGTAATACAGTTTTTACTGTCCTATAGAACGCTACAGTATTGGGAGGAGGAGTAAAGGAAACAAACAGACAAACAAACAAAAGCAGCAGCAAAACCAGGTTCCCTTGCGCGTCTTCTACTGGCCTAACTCCCTCAGGCCACCTGTCCGGTATCCGCCTCTGAGCGGAGCAGCTGTGAACCCAGCGAACTCCAGGGAAGTGCACGAACCCGGCCTCGCACATCAGACGCCAGGATGTGACCTAACTTCAGTTTCAGAAGCAAAACAAACAAGAACCGAAGTGGGGCTTGCACGACATTTTCAGTAGGCTGAGAAAATCTGCGGTTTCGTGTTGCACCTTATCTGGTGCAAGCGCAAACTGCCGCTGAGAGTCTTGCTCCCTCGCAGGCATCCTGCCAGCTGCTGTGCACCTCCGGGGCCCTCGCAGGGCCCTGTGATGTGGCTCTGTTTGCCTGCCTGCCTGTTTCGGTGGTTTTGTTTCCCGTCAGCCCGCGGATTAATCCAGCCCGCCTTGGAGCTGCACAGTCGTTACCGCTGATGGAGGGAAGGCAGAGGGAACACGCAGCCAGCTACTCGCAGATGGGTAGGGGCCATCAGCCCTTTCGTTAGCACATCCCCATTAAACGGGGGGTGAGGGAGGTTAACTTGAATATAGACCCAGGAGAAAACAACGCTCTCTTTATAAGCCCTCACATCTTACCACGTTCACAGAAGTCGAAATAAAACCACGGGTCCAGGTGGTGGGTGAGAAGCAGGTTTGATAAATTTCGGAGCGTGAGTGATAGAAGGAGGTGAAGATATTTTGGAGCGTGCAACAGCCCGTATACAGCATCACAAACGTGTCAGAGTGAGAATTCTGAGGCCCTTCAGTTCAATCTCAAGCTTGTTTAATTGAACTGGATGCTGCTTTAAAAGTATTTTTCCATTTTAAGCTAAAGGCTGAACATTTAAGACTTCACACAAGCCCCTCAGCACTGACCTCATTCACACATTTTTACAAGCTATCCACTTGGATCGCTAGGCCCAAAGGAGATTCCTTACTGGCGAGCCGAACATCTCATCTGAAAGAAGAGGGCATCCTCTAGCGGGGAAATCGGAGTTCTGCTCCCAGCCTGGCAGATGGAGTCGTTTGACTTGAACTAGTTTCATAATGCAAAATAATAATTAAAAAAAAAAAAAAGGTAATTCGCCAACACGTTCTGAAAGTACTGCTGGTACTAAAAATCCTTCATGTTCATGCTTATTGTCAGCTACAATTCTCACAGATTCGTTTGACACCATTTTTGGCTCTTTTTGCAAATATTTTTTAAAGGAGATTAAGGCTACTTAGGAGTGAATAAATACATGAATGCTTTTGCAATCTTGTTCTTCTACTATTAAAAAAAAAAGTCCTCTAATGAAGAAGGAGAAGCAATCGGGTCTTTTAGGTGAATGTCCTTAGTAACATGAACGATCCGATGGAACATCTGCGAATTGCTCAAACTCTCCTGTAAATAACAAATAATGTGTTTCCAGGAACGAGAATCGCCTCGCAAATAACGCACCAGAAGCAGAGAGCTGAATTAGCAGTGAATATTAGTCACAATGAAGCACTCAACCGGCGCTTGATGTGACAAAACTTGAAGGGACACAATGTACTTTGAAAGGGCACTGATGTAATAGGATGAGACACAGTGACCTTTGTATGGTTGCCTTATTTGCTACACAGGCAGCAATCAAGCAACTTTGAACAGTCCTGAGATTTTGTTCCTGACCTCTCCTGAACATTTTTCATTTAATAATGTGTCAGTGGCTTTTACATTTACCCTTCCTGTTTGTGTCACACAGAGGTAGGGAACAGAGGGGATCAGGAGAGATGGCAAAAGCCTGACCTGGCGCGGGAATGCTCTCCCCTTGTGGATCTCTCTGGGATCTAGAGAGTTCAGGAGACAGCAGCCGTGTCCATGTCAATAAAAAGAACCAAACCAGTTCATCCTCTGCCTTCTTAATCTCTGGCATGTTTCTCCTCACTCTGATAAATGTTGCCTGTCTCCTACCCACCTTCCACTTGGCAGGGGATTCCCTGCGGAGCGTGCTGCCTTCACCGGCCGGACACACCGCCCGCTCGGGCAGCTTCATCCCAAGCCTGGCGATTTCTGGAAGTATTCACAGAGACGAGCTGCTGCACCCTAAGATTTATGGGATCCTAGGCCACATGCTTGGAGGAGAAAGCTTGCAAAAGGTGGAGTCTCCGAATCCAAAAGGCAAATGCAAAGACACAGAATGTATTACTTCTTTAAATAAATCTCATACTTCTTTAAGCCTGGGTATAGAGAGACCTGAGCTGTGAATGCTGAACGTCTGAGCTGGCAGTACCGCGTCCGCAACGATTTCTGAGGCAGAGAGTGTATTCCCCACCATGCAGCTCTGGCCACTTTTCAGTTACAGGGCACAAAGTGAATCTGGCAGACAGCAAGATCTGTCTGTGTGCGTCAATCACGCTTACTAAAATGTCTCTCCTTATTCATTACATTCAGATGTTTGGGGAGTGAACGAAGCCTGAGCTGCACTGTGGAGGAGCTTCTGCTGCTTGTGGGGCACTGTTTAATTATAAAAATTAAATATGAAGATGTAATTTTCACTGCATTTCATTCCTCAAATGTAGAAGTATCGAGAGACACAATCCTTAACAGTGTTCATATGTGTTTTCTTTCTACTGTTATACCTGTGTTATTTCCCCTTCCACCTGCTTTTGGGAAACCTATTTGTATTTGTACATCTGAGCAAAAACATCTGAACACCTGAAAATGCAATGTCATAGTAAGTGCAAACTGGAAATTTTTTATTCAAGATTAGAGAGTGTCAAAGATAAAACCATGAACACATAATTATACTCTTTACCTGATTCTCCTACAACTATATCCCCAATGTTTTGCATTCACTTTTCTCAGTATTCTAGCAGATGGCATTTCTGGATGCTGTGCAAAGAAACCAGATGCGGGCAGCAATGAGGTAACGCGCACTCAGTCTCATGTGTTGTTCTGGGTGTTCTCACGAGGGTTAAATTCACCCAGTCAGAAAACAGAAACCTACCACAAATTACAGGGCCCTGTCAGATTAACTTTTAGTTGGCAGCAAATCACAGTACTGTGCCCACAGATTCTCACTGGGTTTTCATTTCACGGGCTTTCAGTCATTCGAGCTTCTCTAGAAATACCATCTTTACTGGACTCATCTCCCCATGTGGAAAGGAGGAATAACAACAATTCTTCATTGACCCATCATTAGCTTAATAGACAGAGCTTAACATTTCATTAGAAATGGAAGGTATACCTAACTTACGTAAGCAGATAGGGAAAAAGAAAAATCAAATGCTTTGAATAAATTATAGAAAACATACCAAAATTTTTGAAGTCCGGTGAAGAATAATTGTGCTCTACTTCTAAGAGACTTTAAGGGCTTTTTACCACAGACTCTCTAAAGAGTTGACCACTAAAAAGAGCCTAAATTAAATTACAGAAGAAAGTGCAGCCTGCACTGGGCAGTTTGGGACTGCTTGTTACATGTATCAGAGGTTTGGACAAGAAGGAGCAAGCTATGAGTGCAGCATTGCCACCGGCAGCATTAGAAAGAGTTATCTAGAAATAGCAAACGTATTTCTGTTCCCTCTTTCAGTTTCACAGGAGTGGTTCTCCCAGGTGAAGGATAGCCACTATCCCGGCTTTCACTGCGCCCGTCCTGGAAGCACAGAGGCAATCAATGCAGAAATCATTCCCCTGCACTCTGTTTTCACACCGCGGATTGCTCTTGCCATCATCTCCTAGAGTGACAACTTTCCTACAAATGCTCCTAGGCTGAGGGAGGGAAAATCAATTTTCAGTATGAAGGAGAACCAGCTATAGATGACCGAGCTTCTGCGGGAGATTTGCCAATGACACTGAGGTGCCCCTCATCTCTCCTACTGCGATCCACTTTCTCCTCAGAAACAGGTCAGGCTGGTGCTGCTGTTACCCACCACCTTTCAGAGGTCCCAGTATTAGTCTTTGGTTTAGCAATGCTGAGCTCGGAGAAGAACAGCCTGTGTTATGCAGGACTTCAAAACTAAGCAGTCGAAATTTCAGAGAGATTGGATCAGGCCTCCAAGAGACACTGCACGTTACAGATCAATCATGTGGTGTGAATTGCTGGTACACCCCTCAGCCCCTAATCATGGCTTAATGTCCTTTCAGTTCACATGCAATGAATCTTGGCTCTTCTGCTTTTACTTGTTATGTGGATGTCAATTTTTCTTCTTCCCCAGGACTATAAATGAGAGTAGATTAAGTTTTTTATGGCAGTGTAGAGAAAAAAATTTAATATATCAATTGACAGTTGAGTTGGAAAATTGGGCTATTTCTACGCTTAGATCTTGTCTGCATGAGAAAATCAGTTGGAAACTATTTTGTTAAATCATGGCAGCGCCCTGATGCAGAGATGTTTTGGAGGTTTCATGATGACTTAGTTTAAACTGGTAGGGAATCAACTTAAGTGGAATTTGCCCAAGCCATCCTCACACAAAACACCAGTAAACTGCACGATGATACTAGCAGCATTCAATATACTACAGATTGTGCTGATATATGAAATGCTATTTCTAATGCTATTTGATTGCACTGCCTAGTGCAGACAGTGCTCGTGTGTGTGTGTATGTATATATGTTTGTAGAGGCGTTCTCCGAAGAATACATAGCATTAGCCTCCTTCATTGATGCAATCTGTGCAATTGTGAGCACCAGCTCACTGGTGAGAAAACTTGTGATTAGGACAGGCATGTAGGAAGGACATGCTCTTTTGCTGTGGAGCGAGCATTGGATTTCAGTGCTTACAAAATGAAACAGACTTAATATATAATAGCTGCAAGCAATTCATAAATTTTATTTATTTCCTAAATGTTAGGCCTTCCCCACATGAGATCTGGAAAGACCAGAAAACCTGAAGAAGGAATTTTTGGAAATAATGTGATTAGTCAGTCTTTAAAATAGCACTGAAGTACATTTCTAGAACAGAAATAATCTACGTGAGGTTAACCTCTTCAGAAATGCTTCACATAAACTGTTTTTATTTGTTCTGTCTTCTTTTCCTTTTGCAGGTTCTTTCAATAGGTGATCTAGCATCCAAAAGTTAATAAAATCTTATTTATCCAAATGGAATCACAAGCTCAGGAAAAATAATATGAAGTACATTAAACTTCACACATATGAATGCAATTGTTAAACCTATTTCGTGTTCTCTATCACAGCATTTGGAAAAAAATTATACAGTGACAAAGGTTGGCTTATTAGTAACATAGAATTTCTAAGTAAAATATATCACCTCTTTATTGAAATTGCCCTTTTGACTGTGCTAAACAGCACCTTTCCTTGCTAGCTGCAGCCTATAATTATATCTGCACATAAGTCACTTCTGGCCAATTATGTATGTTTTAGTTCTTTTCAATCTTTCCTGATAAAGCAGTTCCAGTTCAGTTGCTCAGACTAAGTGCAAAAAAATATGAAACGGTTTGAGCAGGGAGAACCTCCTGCCTGGAGAGCCCACTCTGGGAACTTTTGTGATTAGGAGGTGGGATTGCACTTTTCCAAACTATTTTATATTGCACTGGAAGGGGAAAAGGAAGATTCTCCTATGACAGGTCCCATGCTCACAACTTGCAGTCCCCACTGAGAGGATCTCTAAAGATCACAGCTATAGGAAAATTTCACCTAGATTTAAGAGGAAGAAGTAGAAGCTTACTGCAAAGTAAACAGTCAAACCTTCTTTGGCCTGAAGCATTGGATCACTGCTAATCATGCGGACTAGCTCTGTGTTTATTCTTTGTTTTTGCTAGTCTTACTGTCCATAAACACTTGTAATTCTTCTTTTTTTATACAGAAAATTAAGATGGAACTGCCTTTTCTGTTGATTTTCTGTTTAAACTGCATTTCAGTCAGCTTTTGCCTGCCAAAAGAGCAAGATTCTGACAAAGTACAGTGGGATGATTAATAAATAATGCAGTTTGGACAAGATGAACTATACATAGTGAGAAAAAAACTTCATGAATCACATGAATTTGATTGATTATCAAACCATGAAGTACACCAACTGTTTGCAATATGTAAGTAAAATACTTACAAAAAAGTAAAACTAAGAGTGAGATTCTGAACATGCAATATCAACAGTTTTATTACTTTACTATTTTGTAAAGCAACAAGATTGAGAATGCCCTAAGATCCTCAGATAACTTGCTGAAAAATTACATACGCCCAAGATTCCATTCCTGGCAACAAATGAGGAAGCGTTCCCCCGCTCCATGAAAATCAGCAAAAGCTGAAATGTTGGCACAAGCAAGATGAATCTGATCATCTTCTTTTCTGTCTGGATGGTCTCATTTAGTTACAGTGACATGGGAAACTTTGATGGTATGTGTACTCCGAGCAAAATACGAATGCTTTGTCTTATAGAAATAGAAGAAATACATGGGGCTTAAAGGATTCTGGTTTTGGAAATGCCACAGAAAAATGTCATGGGGCTGAAAGGTTGTGAGACAGAAACTCCGTGAGTGAGGGGTTCCCAAAGCAATCCTGGGAAATGATCCGGCTGATGCACACTGTGCGCTGGGCCTCTTCACTCAGCTCAAAGGTTGCTCAGGATTTTCATATAAATCAGTGCGTTTTCACTGCCGGCTAGCTGAGTGCTCCTGCTGCTGGGCACTGAAGGAAGCTCAGCAGGGGCACAGATGTTGAGCACTGTGCGAAGGTAACGCAGACTGATTTAATAACTGTACTGTAAGAGGGAAGTTAATTAATCATATGAGAATTCAGAAAAGAACTTATTTCTGCTGATAAAATATCTTCTTGCAAGAAATCTAGTTTAGACTTTTCATGCAGGCAGCATTTTTTATTAATCTACCATTTTGACTGGCACACCCTTTAAATTTTAGATGATTTTTCTACAGTGTTTGAAAAGTCTATTAGCTAAAAAATACATGCTGCAAAGTTAGTGTAAAATGTGCATCCATTATGCAGCAGTATCAAGGCAGAATTAAATTCCACTTTGAGGCAGGACATAGTATCTGTCGCTCCGAATTTAATCAAATTCTCTACTGGGACAAGGGTTCAGAAGTTCCCAACCTAACAAAACATATGGCAGAAAATGTGGCAAATAGCTGAGCTCTAGCAGAGTAAATGGATCTGTTCACCAAATATATGATTTTTCTCTGTACACATCTATGCCTTGTCAAAATACCTCTCCTTAATACCTCAGTGTGTGCATTGTTCAAACAATGTGTGAAATGTCCCGCAGCACGTCTAGGTTTAGCTCCGTGTAGTCTTTGAAAGAGGAACAGAAAATCCAAGGAAATATATTGCAAGCTATAAATTCAGAACTGTTTTACTTGCTTGGAAAAAAAAGTATTTTGCTATTCAGTTCAACATCACCGTCCTCACACTTCCAGCATTTAAAGAGCTTTCTATACGCTGTTAAATTTTCCACAAATAATGCTTGGAAGAAAAGCTGAACAACTTGGCAGCTTGGAAGATGATAGGAAGCAGTTACTGGATTTCAGCCTACGTTTCTGTAAGAGCACTTAATAGCATTGAGCAAATAGAAAGCAACTGGCCCTGGAATATATGAAAAACACGGAGGATGATATACTGTTCAGATGCAGTAATGACAATTTTCATGCTACAATAGTTTAATGCATAAGCTGAAGGAGATGATAGAGGTCTGGGGTTTCAACTATCTTAACTGGAAGTACGGTCAATTGTAGTGTGAGTTGTTGCACATTTCCCATATTTTAGACTCAGGTTGTTTGATAATGACTTCTGGAAGAAAAAAAAATATTTATACAGCTTTCTTTTTGATAAAAGAAATATCACTGAAAGGTGTGTTTTGAAATTTTCATATATCTC
The DNA here is from genome assembly GCA_013389825.1 of Crypturellus undulatus. Taxonomy (NCBI): domain Eukaryota; kingdom Metazoa; phylum Chordata; class Aves; order Tinamiformes; family Tinamidae; genus Crypturellus; species Crypturellus undulatus. The sequence goes on from VWPW01014798.1 coordinate 599,649, forward strand.
AGTTGAGAGTAAAGTGTTTGAAACTGAAAGAGTTTATTTCTCATTCTTGACACGGGACAAAGGAAAAAAAAAGGTAATTGGTATTTTTCTTAGTATTGAAGGTACTGTGATAGAACAGCACCAAACACAAGACATGAATTAGATGATCTTATTTTTCTGAATCTTTGGGTTAGATGACATTAGGTGATTTTAGGTGCTCTTACATTTTTTATCATTCTATTTCTTTCTATGAGTGTTAAGAAGGCTACTTCAAAGGAAAGGATAAGAGCAGCACATGCACCTTCTGCAGAAGACAATATAGCTGCTCACCATGTGCTCTATGAACAGTGCCCAGAGCCTAGGGGCTCCAGGCTCTCTTACACCTGAGCTGCGGGGCCAGCCTTACGTGGAGCCCTGCCCAGCTCACAGGACGGGTCTCACTGATGGGGCTCTGGGCAGGGCGCCAGCCTCGCCACGGAGCCTCCGCTCCACTCCTGTCTTCAGCCCCAGGCCAGCCCCATCTCTTGCAGCCCCTGCACAGAGCCCCACGTGAAGCCCAGCCCTGGTTCATCAGTGCTACGAGAGGGTAGCTGTTCTCTTAAAGCTCCTTCCTCCCGTACGATTTCCATCAACCCATGAAGTGCTGACAATAGCCAAGAGCTGAAGTTAAAACAGGGCTTATAAAGCTAAGAAATAACGATGGAGGTTGAGTTGGGGTCTCTCTCTCTCTAGTGTATATTTTTATGGTCCTTCATGATTATAATGGACACCGACGTCCTCTTCAAGAACGTAGCAGAACTGCTGCTCTAGTACAGACTTGTAACTGCCTTTATAATAAAATTTCAGTGAGATATCAACCTTGGCACTAATGCTGGTTCCAGCACTAACCCAGCAACTTCCTTTCAGCCTTTTTTTCCATGTGGAAGGACAAGTGGTTCTGCAGACAATCTGCTTTTAACACTAGTAAGTGCATGCTGAGATTCCTGCATCTGCCACCTAGGTATATTCTGACCATTTTCTAAAAAAGTAGGCTAGATATGCCCATATGTGATTCTTGAAATACCGGTAACATTCCAGACTAACAGATCTTGCTATTTTCCAAAATATCACTGTGAGTTTTCCCTCACATTAAATTTTGCACGAGGTATGAATAAATTCTCCTGGCTGGCTAGGGTGTCTTGAGCCGCAGTTTGCATGACACAGCACCATGGCATCAGCATGGTGGCTGCTTCAGGACCAAGATGGTAAATCAAAGCAATCATGAGCGCAAGCCGGAAAATAAACAAGCAGCCTTTGTATTTGCAATGGAAATCAACTGTGATACATGAGAGTCTTTGCTTTGATGTTTTAATGCATTTGTATAATGGCTGCTTTGATGGTTGCTTGAGATGTGCCTCCAGATGTCTTCCAGTCATATATCATCAGGGTGAAGGTAAAGGGTAACAGCTGCCTCCTTCTGCCTCCTCCCTCAGCTGCCTGCTATCCTTTCACTATACACTAACACAAGGAAAGTACCCCAAAATATCTACCACTTGAGCTAACACAGGAAGATGCAGCCAATGGTTGGAGATAAGGATTGTAGGCAGGGCCATGACAGCAGACACAGTCGCCTCTTCCCACCTCTATCTATCTGCTACCTCTGCTGGAGCTCCCTGTCCTGAGGAGGCGGATGGGGGCTGTTTGTTTTGCTCCATGTTTTTCAGGTTTATTTAAGCTAGTTCTGAAAAACAACCCAAGCCAGCTTTTTAAGAAAAGGTTATTTAATCTGGTTTAACCTATAGGTTAGGGACCAACAAGGAGAACAGCTAAAGCAGGAATATTGAGAGGTGATATCTCTCCCCTGCGCTTGCAGTGTGGGTGGAGGGGGAGGATGCAGAGACAGTATGCATATACGTGCATGCAGCACAGCTTGTCTGGCCATTCGGTGTGACAGAAACCACTAGCTGGAACACAAAAATGAGAAAAAGATTACAGGTACTGCACCCTTATTTGGCATTTTATTCTCAAAGGACTGATTAAATTAAAATTAAGGGTTAAGATTCACCATGGAGAGGTCTGAGGGCACTGTTGGAAAAAAAAGAAAATTCTGAACTCTATTATTAGTGATTATTTTTCTCCCACCAAGAAGTTGAAACAGACTGTTCTTAAATGAAGATTTTTATAAAGTTGCTTTACATGACGTCCAGTATCCAAAATTTGAAGGATCCCAGATTAGTCCTTCTACTGGCTTTCTACTTTCTACTATATGCTTAGCCAAGAAAAATCTTTCTTACTTAAAAAAGATGAAATATCTGAAGAAATATCCTGTATCTTAATTATTGGAGTTGTGTCTCATCTTTTTGCCTGCATTTCATACCTTTTGACACACATTTGAGCATTCATAAATAATTAAAATTGTTGATGATTTTTCTTTCAAAATACTAATCAAAAACTTAAGGGAAGAGCAAAAATGAAATAGCTTGGTTGCTAACCCAGAAAGGAGACAAAAAAAGATCCATTCCAGCATATTTTGTCTTTGTATTTTGCCATGTGTGGAAATATAAAGTGGTACATGGGCTTCTTGCTACATTTTTTGCCACTCTATTGAAAGAAAGATAGAGATGATCTTACAGCCTCCTTTCCTCCAAAGGAGAAAATTCACTCAAGAAACGGCTTTGGCCATCATAGAAATGAGCATGATTCTTTTAAGCTGCTCTAGGAGGACACATTCTCACCAGCTGTCTGTCACATACAGATGGGTATGTACAAATACACAGGCGCTCTCTTGCTCCATGAGGTGAATACCCCATTATTTCCCGCTAGTTGTGGTATGATTTCTCTTTCCTGACAGTATTAGAGTATTTCCAGCATGGCCTTTGAAGACTAAAGTGTTGCTTCTTTCCTTGGTTTTAATGATGCTGAACTATGTCCTTTCTTATGGTCTGAATGGATGTCTACGAATGAGGGCTACACTGTGATGGTCCAAAAAAAGCTTAAACGAGTTGATAGGCTTCATCATACAATTGCAGACACTGTATGCTAAGGAAGGAGACCAAGAGCTACGAGGTTAAAACACTTGATAAGCTCATTGCAGTTTTAGGGCAATCTATTAATCTGTCTAATCTAAGCTTTTGCTGTTTGTCTCTTTGTGAATGGAAATGCTTTGTAAACACCCAAGTGCAGAAGATGGAGTCTAACAGCCTTCTCTAAGAAGAGTGTCCACATGTTTCTGAGCACACAGCATGGAGAGATTCAGGGGCTTCAGCTCAGGGGTTTGCTGCTGTATCAGGTAGGTATCCTGTGTTTGGATTCCCTCCAGAACTGCATCACATCTGCCAGCCAGGTTTGTACGTCATAGATAGCCCAGAGCATCTAAAGCTACATTACACGTCTCTATTTAGTCACGTATTTCTCCTTGTGGCTCTTGCTGTGAGGCACAAAGGAAGACTAAGCGCTCGTGTAGCCAAATCAGACCCCTATTAAATTAATATACAGCCATGGACAAGGATGGTTAGGAAAAGGCATGTTGATGAAACAGTGTTCTGCAGGGTGTTCATCGGAGGCCTACACTGCGGCTTACACAGCACTCTCAGAACCCGCATGGCCTCTGGCAGTGTGGAAAACCTCAGGAGAGGAAAGAGTTGAGAAGCTATTGTAGAGGCATTTCCACATTGCAGGCATGCCTGCAAGCTCTGCTCTGTGATGAGTTAGGGATCAAAATTTGCAATCAGCTCGAGGGTTATGTATTTAGATCTCAGTCAGAAAAAGTATCTGGGCTTTCTATACCAAGATTAGGGGGAAGAAAGGGCTCTTTTCTGGGACGGAATTGGTCTTCCAGTAAGAAAAGTAATCCTGCGCTGAGAGCAAGATGAAAATTGACAGGTAGCATATCTGTCCTCGGAGCAGGGAGACAGCCTCGCTCTCTGCTGCCCTACGAAGGAGAGATGATTCAGGAGGTCATGTTGTTTCTTCCTGCACCACAAGTGAGATCACTGTTGAATATCATGTCTAATTCTGACGAGCGCTTCAGAAAAGATACTGAAAAATTAGAAAGCGTCTCAGAAAAGTTGTGAGAATGACAGTCTTTCTGGAAATGCCGAAGAAAGAAAAACTGTATCAATGAGAATATGCTGAATTTGCCCACAGACAACCTAGCTGAGGTTGTCTGTGAGGAAATCCAGAAGGAAAAGGTGAAATAAAATGCAATAGGAGCCATGATACATATAGATGAACAAAATTAAGAATGCATTTTGCTTATCTTTACAGGAAGAAAAACAGCTTACCCAAGATTGCTCAGCCCAAATAAAAAAGCTCTGTATTTTTCAATACATTATGTTAGCTTAAGTGAAAACTGTGGTGTTGTGAACAAACAATTGGGGTGAGACCCAAAAAGGGTGTTTTGCAGAAGGTCAAAATGCTGGTGCAAAAGGCTGCAGCAGTTTGTGCAGATCAGCGAGGGGGCAGAGCAGGATCCCTAGCACTAGCACACGCTGCTAGGGGCAAACCTGAACACAAGTGGGCAACCTTAGACTGCTCCAGCCACAAGCAAAGGTTTCAGCTCGATCTTTACTGCCTTCCGCCACATCCTTCCTTGCAATGTTACTGGCAGTGCTTGCATTTGCCTTGCTGAGATGGCAAGAGGCTGCAGCACCACGTAAGGATTATTTGTAATGCCACCCCTGTGTCAGGGAGGCAGGACATAGACTAAATCATTGCTCTCGTCTTCCCTTTTGTTCACTAAATTTCCACCTAAGACTGGCTGATCAGCCATCACTTTTGCCCTTATGGTCTGTAAGGCAGGCTGTAAATCTCATTTGACTTATGAAAGTCTTAAATTTGTGTTAAGAAATATTTCCTTCACCTCTGGAATAGGGGGATTTGCTTACTGGAATTAACTATAAATGTAACTGACTCTCAAGGGTCTCAGCAGTTCCCCAGAAACTATCATGTTGGGTGACACAGGGTGCAGTCAGGACGGACCTTCCTCCACATGGGCACTGCCCAGGTTTTCCTAACCGCACTGCAAATGTAAAGTTATCCACACGATCTGTCGTTTTCCTTCGTTTTCTCCCAGCTTCACAAAAATGATCATAGAATCCTTAAGGCTGGAAGGGACCTCTGGAGGTCATCTACTCCAACCTCCCTGCACACACAGGGTCACCTAGAGCACGTGGCACAGGACTGTGTCCAAGCGCGTTTTGGGTATCTCCAGAGAAGCAGAATAACTTCACAGATGACCCCGCCTCTTCTACGGTTTCTCAGAAACGATCTCTACCTAGTCAGGGATCATGCTCTGGGGCTCTTCCCTCTGCAGTGACATCGCAGGCCCGCCAGACGCGGCTCCTCGTGCGGGAAGCGCTGTGTCTCCCCGCGGAGCACGTGAGGAAGCCGAAGGCTGCACTGTAACGTGCGCGAGGCACAGCGGGCTTCCTGAGGGCACGACGGGAAGGGCCGCGCTGGCTTCAGTGCTGCGCCCAGTGCTCAGGAGTTTCCAAAAAGCAGCATGGGTGATGAGGATCCCGTGGCTGCATAACACGGCATTAGGAGGCCTCGTGCGGAAGCTGCGCGGGGCGCCCCAGCGCCCATTTTAGCTACTGCTCCGCGAGGGCCCCCACGGCCAAACATGGCGCGGAGGCGGCGGCGCCGGCCCCGGGCGGCGGCGGCGGCGCCCGCG
>VWPW01014798.1:605304-627475 GCA_013389825.1 Crypturellus undulatus
GCGCCGCGGCCGGGGCAGCCGTGGGGCCGCGCCCTGGCGGGCCTGCCCCGTCCCGGCCACAGGAGCGAGCGGCCTTGACAGCAGCAACGAAAAGCCCCAAGATTAGCTGTGTTTGCAGTTTGTTGTGAACCTGGAGGTTTGATTGCACTTGTATTCATCTGAAAATAATGGTTACTGAAAAAGAGTCTGAGCATTCAAACTCAAAGCCCTAAGGAAAAAAAAAAAGAAAAAGGTTTCTGGGTGATGAGCAGAGATGACAGAAAATAATCTCCTGGGGAGATTATTATCTTTTGGATATCTAAACCACAGAAATAAAAATTCTTAAAATTTAGACAGAGGTGGTTGTTTCAATGTCAGCTTTAATTAGCTGTTTGTTGACTTATAATTACTTTATTCAAAATGTTAAATGCATCAGATGTGTGAAGCAATACTCTAGTAAATGCCATATAATCTTACTTTATGGTGCTATAGTAGTACCACAGAAGTCTGCCTCTGGGAGATGTAAATATAGGGCTAGCTTGTGTAAACGCCTCACATTAGGGTTGTTTCACTGGATTAGGTCCTTTAAACAAATCTCCTCGGGCTAAAGCTTTAAGTTAAGACACTGTTCAGTCCCACTGGTCCTGTGGAAATGGAAAATTTGGTATAGAAGAGAACCCTTTATTGAATGAGGACCAGCATGTGTTCAACAAATTCGGGGGGTTTTTGAAGCTGGGTGGAAAACGTGGACATCTATTTTACCTCATTCAGGTTTCCCCTTGGCGCCCACAGTTACAGCATGCTTGGTCAGCCTGCCGAAACGTGCAAGACCTTAAAGCTGTTCCTACGAGAAACCTTCCTTCCTTCAGCTTGAACGCTGGACGTGTGAGCTGGAGCGAAGTTCTGCCCAGTGTATCTAGGTGCCTTAAAGAGACATAAATATTAACAAATTATTATTAATCTGTTACTGATTGCTGGAAGAGCAGGCTCTGTAAGACTGACAACGAGCCATGGTGCTTGTCTCAAGGATTTTATTACTTGAGCTGAAATAGCAATGAAGCACTTTAAAGGTTAATTACGGACAAGATGACAGCAACAGGTGAAAGGGGGTATGGTAGTCACGTAATCACCACAGGTGCTTTGTTGAATCATATTTTTTAAAGGGTATATCTAAAAAAGATGAAGGAAGAGACTGTCAAGCCTATAAAGTGGTGAGAGAAAGCATGAACTAAAATTCACCTAAAGAGCAGTCAGGAAACACTCTTGAGTCAATGAAATATTGTTCTGTCTTTCTAGCACAGGACATTTCTTTTAGCTTCTAATAGAATTTAGGTGTCAGAACTGGTTTATGAAATACTGATTAAACTACTACACCAAAGAATTCAAGTTCTCTCTCTTTTTAAAGAGACTGTATGCTGATGTTTGACAACAATTAGAATTATCTTATGATTTTGATGGCTTATATACAATTCAGGCTCCTCATTACTGACCACAAATGTGAATTCAGAAGATAATTTTAAAGCCAGTCTTCCTATGATGAGGGAAGTCTCTTCAGATGTTAGATGGAGCTTGACTAATTAATAAAGTGCTTTCAGGCTCTGCTAGAAGATCAGAGATTATTCTTGATTTGCATCTTAATAAAAAATCATTGACAGTGTAAAGAGTTCCTTTGATTATTAAAATATGGCATTAATATTGAAGCATTTCACAGGTAAAGACATGCTGTTATGAACATGACACTGAGGAAAAAGTCATTACATTTTTCCTTTTTTTAAGTATTTCCATTTCATATCCTCTCAGTGAATCAAACTAAGGGAGTCTAGTGTTATTAATTCAGTGGTGAGGAGCGAGAGATACAGTTAAGCCAACTTGCATTAGCTCCTGAAAATATGGGAAGCAGCAAAGATGTGCAGGACACCAGTGAGGAGGAGTTTTAGGCCCGGATTTACTCAAGCTTCCGCTTTCTATATACGATATAGTCCATATAATTCCAGGTCTCTCTCCATTGTTCTGACTGTCCCCTACAGAAGAGAAGGAAAAATGTACAGCACAGGCAGTACAGAACAAATAATAAATGGAACAGAAATCTAATGTAAAAGCCAGAATTACAGTAGTAATGAGATTATATATAATTTCCTTTGTCTTGAGTAATTCTTAAAGCTAACATTAATACTTACTGTGAACTAACTGTTCTTGACTTAAAAATCACCAGAACTGTAGCAGCATTAGCTATCAGAGAGAGTGGCTTGAAAAACAAAACGTGCCTCTCATGCCTTATGCATGTGCATGTGTATTTATTATGTACTGTGGGTAATGTTAGTGACTGGTCGTGCCATACTCTCAAATGATGTAATTAATACACGGTAAATGACTCCTAAATTTAACACCAATCAGAGTGTAGTAATTGTGGAATTGTCCCAAATCTCAAAGAATGTATGAGTGGATGATGTTAGCAGCCTGATCATGCTGCAGCAAGGGTGTAAATATAGACTTTTAGCCATTTACTTTGGTTCCTCAAGAGACAACTAATTTGATAACAAGCACCTTTTGCTGGTCACTTACTTTTTGGAAGAGCTCTAGAAGTGCCCAGATTTTATTTTGGGGAGTATATGAGCCTCCCTGGTTGCTGCAGGCATTTGTATCTGCTTTGTACTCGACAGCATTTCCAGAAGTTTTGAATCTGTCTACTCCTAATATTTTAGGAACAAGTCCTACCTTCTTCATACTCCTGAAACTTCAACTTCTACAGCCTACAGCAAGAATTGTATCATGTCACAGACTGATTCCTTGGAGAGGTGTGTTTTAGAGGAATGGCAGTTAGTGAGCAATTACAAAAATTGTATCCAGACTGCATTAACCCTATGAGTTATGTAAAATGATGTTATGTTATGTTAAATGATGTTTATGTTAAAAAAAAAAAAGGAAGCATAGTGGTACCAAGAAGGAATCTTACAAGGAATTCCTTTGCTTTCTCTACTTCTTAAACTTTTATTTGCTTTTCTAGTTAGTGGTAATGTTTGACTTGGAGATTTGGCAGGTTGTCCTTTTTTATAGTATTATGTATGAGTTCAGTAGCTTTAGTCTTAGGATCTCTGGCAAGAATTGGTACGCTCTTGTGCGTAGGTCTGTATAGACACAATAGTATGACACAAGAATTGGAAACATTTTTCTTCATATATGCCTTGCAAATAGTTCAGAGTTCCTTTAGATTAAAAGGGAAAAAAGCATCAAGTGATAGCTAGCTAAGACCAAATTACACCAACACCAGGAATTAGTAGTATAGTTTAGCACTCAGCAGGTGCACCGTGAAAATAGCTTAAAATATAAAGTGATAGGTTTGTTACAGAATTTGTGTTATACTGAGTCATACAAAATCAAAATTCAAAACTTGAAAGATTGAATAATCTCATTTTCTTATAGTTTAGAGGTTGCCTATCCCTTCCTTTCAGCTGATAGGACTGATTTTGAATGTTTCTTCCTTTAGATCACCACCTTGATCATCACCACTGTAGATTTCTGAAAAACAGTAGATGCATATGCCATATGAAGTAGAATGAGTTAAGTATGGTGTCAAGGTAAATAAGCTATTTTAAGAAGTTTCTTTTAAGACAAATGATATTTCACATTATGGTCAAGTTGTATTCATTCCAAAATTATTACTCTCGGGAGTTTTTCTGTGGTGCAGTATGTGGTGGTTACTATTTTATATGCTTAGAAAATAACTCCATAAACAAATGTTCATGTAAAAAATGTCCAGATTTTTATTTGCTGTGCCATCTGTTGCTAAAAGTTCTGTAGTTTCTGGCATACATTGACAGGGTCCTGAAAATTGATGACAAAGAGGATGACAAAGATAATAGTGATTAAGGCTTAAGGAAAATTCATGTTTTGAGCATTGGTACATATGAAAGGGCAGCCTAAAAATCTATATGAGGAGCAAATGGACCAATCTTATCTAGTATGATTTACTGTCACATCATCTTAATACTCATCTTAGTGATATTTCTTAATATAGTAATGATTATTAATATATCACTTTCCTTTTCCTTTGTACAGAAATAAGGAAATAACACACACACACACACACACATATATATAGTGTGTGTGAGTGTATGTCGAACAACTTATCCAAAGGACTAAAACTGTAATGAGAGAAAATAAAAATTTAANTCACACACACACATATATATGGTGTGTGTGAGTGTGTGTCGATTTGTTTTTTTCTGGAACAACTTATCCAAAGGACTAAGACTGTAATGAGAGAAAATAAAAATTTAAAATTGTATTTTGAATGCAGTAAGATTTATAGGCATTGCCTCTTGAGAAGGAGACTCCTGTAGTGTGAACCCAGTTCCTTAAAAGGTTCTCTTTCCTGTCACCATTCAACATCCTTCCTGTATCAGGAATATGGGATTATTATATGGGAGAATAGACAAGTGCCCAATGTTTCTCAGCACTTCCATCCTACAGTGATAAAGGAGCCTGTTCTTAGTACATAGAAAATCATTTGGGAGAGCTATCAAGCATATTCTTCTCCAAAAGTCCTAATAAAGGGACTATTAAGAGGAACTGGAAATACACTTCCCCCACCACATAGTAACTGGATTTTTAAACTGGCCAGGCAGTAGGTCTGCTTTCAGAAACAACCGTTGTTTGCATCCCAGAATCCGACCTGGTGGACCAATAGGAAGCCATGCTTATTAGCGAAAATTAGTGGGAAGGAACAAAGAAAAAGCTGCCCTTGAGCAACCTCTAGGTGCTGTAAAGTAACTGGATGTTTGTACACTTACGGAATGCTTTGGTGTATAATGTGGAGAAGTGCATAGCCCATGCTGAGGAAAAGAGATTCTCTTACAGAGGCTACTTTGGGGCATCAGTTACTAGTGTGTTCACTGCTTTAGAGATGGATCTGAACTACCTGGGGATGAACTGTCCAGCTTGCTGGTGTGCAGCTAGAGCATATAATGCCTGCCTTCATCCTGAAGGGATGCACTGATTGTGGGTGTCTTGTCTGCCCTCAGTGCTGCAAGCTTGCCAGCTGATCTCCTAGCGTGGTGCTCCGGGTGAGCCTAAAAGTCTAGTAGTCCTGAGGAAGATTTTCTACTCTGTAGCAGGATCTAGCTAAGCAGATACCATTTCTAGAGTAGATGCACAGCGCACTGTAGAGTTATGCCATTGTTTCTTCAAAAGAGTGTGGTGAACATATTTATGAAAACATTGGAAACTCTTATTTTTGATATATTCTTCTGCATGTTTAAGCAAATAGTTTACAAGAAAAAAATCTTTTTTCATTTTTTTTCAATTCTACAGTTACAGGAGAAACTCAGCTGTCATTCTCCCTTTTCTTTTTAATATTTTGCAAATATACCCATTTTCAGAGAGGAAGGGGGCAGGAGAGAGAGGTTGGCAAAAGAGAGGACAGAAATATATTTGATATGTCAGACTGCTGGGAAATAAAAAATATTGTTTTAAAGTCATAGCAATGCTAGGTCTTGGCAGTCCCTTCACAGTCCGAGGAGCTAATTCAGGTGTCAGGATGAGACAAGGCAGATCTCCTGATCAAGCCACATCAAGTTTAAATCTAAAGTCCCGTGGAGACTGGAAGTCATGATGCCGCCACCACCACCAGAGCACAATGTATAGAGGCTACCAAAGTCATCTCACGAGAAGGAAGAAATTATCAGTATGTCCTTCTTCCTTGTTTCACTAGAATCTAATTTCTCTACAGTAGTAGTATTTTATAACCTTGAATCTTGCAGCAGTCTTTCATAAAGGGCAACATATACTGCATGTTTCTGGTGAAAACTGTCTAACCTCTTGTTACAAGAGCTCCTTATTCTCTTGCCAAGAAAAGAGCATCATCAGCTACTTGGATAATACAGAATATTACAGAAAACAATAACAACAAGTAAACACTGTTATTTTTCCTTACTTATATCCTCTCTTGTGACAGGAATCTTCCCCACCCCCATTGCTAAGTTCATTGGTTAACAATAAACAAAGCTGCTTTCAACAGCTCTGTTACTGCAGCCTCTGCATAGCGTAATACAGTGAAGCCATGGTAGTATTAAAAAAATTTGGTTAACTGTAGTAGTATTTTGCTTTTTTAGTAAACCTTATTTGAAATTCAACCTCTTCTGGAGATGATTGCATTTTCTTGCATTCACATAGAATGGGGCTGCTGCAATTCCAATAATAAAGAATAGCATGAATAATTTTACAAGTGTTTTATCAACATTTTTCCACATGTGTTATCAAGCATCAAAGAAAAATGCTTACACCAAGAAAAACAGGGCCATGGCAAAGACTTGAAAAGTGTCAGGAGGTTATATCTTGCTTGCTCCACACAGTGGCTTTACATTGCTTACGTCTTCCACTCCTACTAACAGAAGGTTTTACCAATCAATTTTTTTGCAAATTATCTAAAGATGTAAAGGTAGCTGGCTGATCTCAAATAGTGATTTGTCAGCAAACATTGTTTTTTTAAAATGTTGAGATTTTTTTCTGCCTTGCTCAAGGGAAGTGTCCTGAAGAAGGACTGTAGGGACTTCATATTCCCTAGCTTCAGGTGACTAATTCTGGTCAACTAAATTAGGACTCAGTTTCCCAAGACTCCCTCTGTCATCAACAGAGAGAAATAGGATCTTGCAGGATGTTCCAGACCTGACATCTAACTCAGATGCCCGATATTAGCCTTCAGAGGAGGCTTGTAAGCAAGACAAGATTAAACACCCTTGGTAGTACGTGAGGGGTCGGCTTGCACACGGTGATCCACACTCCTCCGCGCTGGAGGCTGGCTGCCAGGTCTGGGACTCTCCTTACGGAGTGCCGGGCACGGACACAGCAGGAGGGGTCAGTTTGCACCTGCTGCCATTCCCCGTCTCCTCAGAAGGGCTGCAGGAAGGGTGGCAAGTTGGACAGAACAACCTCATGGGACAAATTCCTGGCTTGCAGGCGGCCCCCAGTTGAGCCAGCTAATGTTAGTCCATTGCTGTTCCCTCTCCGGTTCTGTCATGCAATATTTCTCGCCTCAAGACTGTTGTATGTGATGTATCTGACATTTTGGGCCAAGGTACTTTGGTTGTCTTGCTCATGCTTCTGCCAGGCAGGTTATATGATCCTAAGTTCTGAATAATGTTTTGTTCCATTTGTGGATGGCAGCTGTGGCTGATGAAGTTCGTGTTCAGCAATCTTTGGCCAGGCCGGTACGTTCGAAGAGCGGCCGCGGGAGCAGGCACGAGCGCCCCAGGCTGTCCCCGGCGGCTTCTCCACTGATGCCAGTGCACCACCGGCCTCGCTCAGGTGCCTGGAGTTGTGGGACACCTTCCCCCAGGTCTGGGATTGTCCTTACCAGTTCTGGGCAGGCTGAAAGTTGAACTTTAGAGAGGTCACCAACAGCTTTGAAAGATAATGCACCCACTGACTGCTTTATTTAGATAATTCTGTAGGTGAGCACTGTCCTCCTGCATCTCTGTCCTAGGGAGTCTCTGGTAGGAAGTCCTGTAATTTTTTGTCTTTTTTGGTTTTTTTTTTTTTTTTTTTTTCTTCATTTCTTTTTTATTTTTNTCACCAACAGCTTTGAAAGATAATGCACCCACTGACTGCAATTTACTTTAGATAATTCTCTAGGTGAGCACTGTCCTCCTGCATCTCTGTCCTAGGGAGTCTCTGGTAGGAAGTCCTGTAATTTTTTGTCTTTTTTGTTGTTTTTTTTGTACTACATTGCTTTATCATTTTATTTTATAACACACTCTGTTGCAGTGGAAATTCCTTAAGACCTTGGTATTTGTCGCTAGATTCTTCATATTTATCCATCTCATCTCATAAAATGTCCTACAATAATTAAAACATAGCAGTGTTGGGGAGGAGCCCTTCTGCAGGATGGAAACTTCAGCTGGTGTGAAAGTCTGAAAGCTATTGGCTATTTGAAATGTAATGGCTAAGATGTTTTGGTTGCTGTTATCAAAGTTTACACCAAAAATGCTTACAGCAACGGAAACAGGATCATAACAGGGTCATGGTAAAGACTTAAGAAGTATCGGGAGGTTATATCTTGCTTTTATTAAAAGATACTATATTATTTGCTAAGTCAGCCTGGCAGCCTGAATAGAAGCTTTTAAAATAGGGGAGAATCTGCTTTTACTTACAGAATATTTTATTTATTTAAGGCTATTTGAACTGACTTGTTTAATGAATGTATCACAACTTACCTGATGACCTAATCCTTTTTCTGCTCAATTACAGCTGTGCATAACAAAGGGAAGGTCATATGTATCCAGCGGAAATTGAATCACAAAAGCAGAAAATTAAGTCTATCAAAACTCTGCATAAATGCTGTATATGCACTTTTTTTTTCTTTCTTTCTTTCTTTTTTTTTTTCTTTTTAAACTGAGCCCACTAATTTGGGAGATTTGCAGTATATTGAGAAAGTTTAGTCCCTGGACCAAGTCACAAAACCATGCGCCATTCCTCAAGGTAAAATACAAGTCTGAAGTTAAACAAATAGTCCTTTCAAGGAGCAATAAATACATATACATTGGCAGGCATGTTAGAGTTCTGTTTTGACTCATCTCATGAATTTAGTTTCTCAGTTAAGAAATTTGCTGCATCAAGAACTTCACTACCACCCTTGCCGTAGAGATGGAGGCTGGTGCTCTAAAGTAGAAGCTGACACAGTAAGGGCTTGAAGCTGCATTTCCAATGCTAATCAGAGGTGTGTCGCTCTCCAGTGGCGGCTCCTACTCACAGTACCTCTGGGTTAGCGCATGCAAAGGACTTCAGCATTTCTCATGGTAATGCTTCAGAAAGATTAAAATGTGGGCTTTAAAGAGACTGGTCTCATCAGGAAAAGGCTGCAAGGGAGCAAAGAGGCTTCTTTACTTAGCGATGCCTTTCAGGGGATCAGCATTCTGCCCTTGCTGTCTAAAATGCTATGGATTTTAACGTTTACTCAAGTGCAGCTGTGGCATTTTTTTTTCCCGGCATCTTTCACTCAGATATAAATAGGTACTAGAGTAACATCACCAAGAATCTTTTTAAAGAAATCAACTGCTGGAGCCATATAAAAGACTTGAGCTAAGGCCCTCCAGAATGACTGCCATTACTGTTTTATACTGTTATTCTGGATTAGACCATCTAAGAATTGTTAATTAAGAAACCACGTTGAAATGGGAAGATATTTGACATCATGATTTTTTTCTGTGAAATGGAAAATTCCCATTCCTGGCTATTATTGGCTATTTCCTAAAACTGTAAATACTTTTTATTGATAGTTTTAAAGGGAAAGAGAGAGAAGTCTTGAATGTTAACTCACAAATGCAGATTAAAATCAGACTGACCTTCCCAAGCTGCTTTTGGGGTGCTACTTTATGGAAACCCTGTTGCACGTGTTCCTCACATGAGTGCCTTTCTACAGATGCTATTGGTGTTCCTCTTTAAAAGCAGACTGACGTTATTTTTCCCAACTGTAGGCATTAGTGGTCTCAGACTAATTATGTTTTTGCAAAGCGTAAGGCCGTCAGTTAGCTGAAGTGTAGGTTGATATTCATTTGCTGGCTGCCGACAACTTGTGAGTTTGAGTTGGCCTTTGTATATTTAAATTGTGGATTACCTTTGAAGCAAAAAGAACATGTCTGAGGAGCTGCTACCACATTCCATGTACGGCTACAGAGTGCCATGGCACAGGTCAGATGCAGCTGGATGCTGATAACAGAAAAAATGTGGGAAACTCTACTATTGGAAAGAATACAATCTTAAGAGAGAATAGTTTTGGTGGGTTAGATCTTACTAGTCTGAAGGAAACAGAGTCTATTCATTAGCCCTTTTTTGTCTCTTTATTTTCCTGTGACGAGAGACTTTTTTTCCTGTGATGAAATAAAAAAGACTAGTTACACTTTACAGCCATTACAACACACAACAGCCATTTAGTGGCCAGATCCTTTTTTCTGCAGAGATTTTGATCTGCTTCCTGGCAAAGCAGATTTTTTTGTGCTACATCAATGTGTTTCCCATCACTCTGTAGCCTGAAGAAAAGATCCAGTCTGCCAAATCAAACAGACAGACGCCTCTCCTTTGCAGGAGTGTGTAGACCTTAAAGGACTGCTTGTCACCAAATGGACATGTCCGTGCTAGTTCGGGATCTTCTTCAAGCTATGTCTGTAATATTTCTCTGCTGCAAATGAGTTACTCCTTCTCGTGGGCGGAATGAAAAATCTTACCCTTCATCTTAATTTGTGAATACTAGGCTCATGACAGAATGGCTTAGTCATACAAAAGAATGCAGATGCTACCTCCCTTCTACACCATGTAAACCTGCGGTAAGCACTGCAGTTGTACAGCGAACAGACTAGTAAAACCAGGCCTGCAATGTTTACCACAACAGTCAGGTTACAAACTCTGCATAGCCAGGTTAAAAATATAGTTTGTCTATTTGTGTGGGTTCTTAATCATATGCATAAAAGTTCACATTAAAGTTAGCCTTAATAGCATCTATCAACCCTTTCATTTAGATGAACAATGCTTTTCTATAAAATTGATAATCATGATAATCATATCATATTCAATTATGTAGCAACTGAATATTCATATTCTACTTTTGGCTTTTCCTTCCTATATAGGAAAAGTATTCTGAAAACTGAATATGTGCAGTATTAATTATAACATATATCTACGAAGGGCAGCAAGACAGTTTTTCATTGGAGTTCTAATCTAATGAGATTTTCCTATATATGTGGAATCAACTCGGCCATTCAGCATTTTCTATTTTCAATTTTAGGTAAATCACACAAAGGTTATTTCACACAGTTACATCTGTGAAAGCGATCTACAGTTGTCTCCTGTATTTTACAACCTGCTTTCTTTAGAAAAAGTGAGCTTTTATTACATTGGGTTTTACAAATACTCAGAAAAACAAAAAAGGAAGAAAAAATGCACACTGAAAGGGGAAATGAGGAACAACATGAACACAAAACAATAAATTTTGGAATTTATGAAAAAAAGGAAAGGTAGGATGGCCATAAAAGATGGTTCTGGAAGCTAAAGACTTGCTAAACCTTAAGAATGATGTGCAAGATGTGACATGATTTTTCACCTCTGTAACCTCCCCTATCAAAGCGGGCCCTCCCAAGCACACGTATTCCCCACTTAACGCTTTCTCTGTGCCTCCTCTCCCTTGCTGGGATGCCGTAGGACCTACCGAACTCAGCGCTGGTGCCCAGCAGGCTGGGATATCCATGTGTCTCTCCAGAAAGCTGCAGTCGGTCCGGCTGCTTCCGCAGGATAGGGTCAGGGTGCCCTCTTGCTGACGTGCTCATCTGCACGGGCTGCACTGAGCCAGTGCCTCTGCTTGCCGTTCCAACACGCCCGCTGCCTTTTAGGATCTTGTCTGGTGGCTCTGACCCAGAACCACAAAACTGAGAGGTCGCTTTTTGCTCTTCGCTGTCGGCAGTAACCATGGAAAGGTTTCACTAGAGCTTCACCTGGGATTCAGCAACGCTCCCTCAAACCTGAGGTGCTGAGTTGTTCAACTTGGAAATGGGAGAAGTCACAGGTTTACTTCATCTGCAGTACAAGTTTATTCAAGCAGCTTACCCACCTTTTTGGTCCAAGGAGACAGTCTGGTGAATTGACCTGAGGTTGTTGAGCACCCAACTCCTCCAGCCATCTGTGCGGACCCTCTTTCACCAGCTCCCCTCCTACAAGCAGGCCTGGTAGCACGGAGCACCTGCGAGTGTCCCAGCACAAAGTCTCCCGCCTCTGCACGAACCCCTTTCGGCAGAGGTTTGCAGCAATCTGCTAGACTTTGCACGTGGGACTTATACGCACAGCCTGTGTGAGCTGCTTTTCCACAGCAAATGGGGGTGACAAACTGTGGAGAGCTTAGATGGAGAAGAAAGTAAATTTTCTTAAGCCACTAGGCATTTGTCATGAGTCTGTTCCTGTGGGCTGTCTCCAAAGGTCTGTGGACTTTGTTCTATGGTATTGCAGAAATCAATCTTCAGCCCCATTTAAATAGCTACAACTATTATAGGAGGCTGTTATAAACATTCTCAGCCAAATGAAAGAATATATAGCATGCAAGCATTAAAGAATATAAATGAATATTTTGCAAAAGTGCCTGTAATTATGCAAAGTAACTTCTATGCAAGAAACGGCACCACCTAAATGTCCATGTAATATGTGCATGCATGTACAGAATAGTGTTTTACAACAGCTCATTGTCACCATCCTGGGATAGCTTGAGAGTTCCCTGAAATTACTGGCCAGCCTATCCTAGCAAAATGAACTGGAGGAGAGGCACTTTGCTAGCAAGTATGTTCTTGCTCTTCTGTGTTGAAACAGTAAAGGTACAGTGGGACCACAGGGCAAGTTACAGACTTTGCACATGACAGTGGAACATGAACTCTGCTGCAGCTTTTCTCATGGTCAGGTAAGGAGTTCAAAGTTAGATGTTGCTACCTAAGCTGCTTTTGTAGCTAGAGTTTGCTTATTTCTCACTTTAAACTTGGGCACCAGCAGTAAGTTTTGTTCTAGCAACAATACCCAGATTTATAGCTTTTCCCAATTTGTCGCCATTTTTATGCTTCCTGATAAGGCGGAAGGGTCTGCTCTAGCCCTGGCAGTTAGCGTCTGCCTTCCACCCCTGTGCCATAGCGCATGCATTGAAGGAAGGAGTGCATCTCCTCGGGGGAGCTGGACAGGGGCTGCAGCGCGCTGGCTGGGAACGCAGCGGCGCTCTAGAAGGGGAGGAGATACAAGTTAGAGACGGCAAAGCGGAACGTCGACTGCTGTGTGTTTCGAAAGCTTTGAGAACATGTATAAAATGGGTATGTGTTACGGTGACACTGCTGCAGTCATAGTTGTATCTGAACCAGAAGGTGATGGTAACTTCCTAAATTGTAATTATGGATGCGTTGATATCATCTTCTTCCTTACCTTGTCATTTTCAGCTTTGCCATAAGGGTATCTTGCAGGGCTAGAAAAGGGGAAGACACTTAAGTTTTGAAGGATTTGCAATTATAAGCAGCTGAGAGGAAATGATTAATAACTTTGTCACAGGCAGATCGTTACCCTAGAGGCTACCCAGAGGCTCCGCTGCACAGTGGAGCAGGCCAAGTAGAAAGCCGTGGTCCAAGTGCCACCAGAGAGATAGAGGAGTGAGCTTGAAAAGTTAGATTTTCAGGTGAAAAATCATCACCTGGGAGAATCTTAAGGAGGGACCTGCCATTCATGAATTTAAGTTTAGGCTACTTTAGAAGGACAACCTGCTTTGAGAAGAATATCCTAATAGATCAAAAAAAGCAATGTTATTCCACAGAAAGCAGACCCAGGCTCTTTTGAGATGAGCCCTCTAATCCAAAACTTCTTGTGCTGGAATTGATTCTCTTGTCCATATGGCTAGGTCTTCTCATCAAGTATGTTACTGAGATTCCAGTTTTTACTTCCACTGAGTTTATTTAGCGAAGATCCAAACCCTTTCATTGTATGAATTAATGGGCATACCCTTGCAATTGCAGAAGACTGTACTAAGAAGATGCCTGTTTCATTTGGAAATCTAATGGATCCAGATTTCTGCTCTGTGGTGCCCAAAGTCTGACAGAATAGAAACCAGTTTGAATTCACTTTTATCATCTATCTGAAAGCAAAGAAAAAGCCATCATATAAGATGTGTAAACATGTACCTCTCAGCTTACTTCACATAGACATCTGGTGGGAGGATGAATTTTGTGCCTCTTGCAGGAGGAACTCATGCCTGGCACTCATGTATTTCCAGTGCAGCACTGTCATTCTCCCTAGCGCATCACGAGGGTGGTCCTTTGTAAAGGCTCATAAAGCAGGAGAGGAACCCTGACTCTGCAAGCACCCAGGCTCCGGGGCCACCGAATTCCCACTCAGGTCATCTAAAGTGGTGCAGGATGCTCAAACATGTAACCTTATACTAGGGAGTTGTTTTTTTTCCACAGCCCCCTTCGCCCCTCTTTGCCTTCTACAGTTATGTATGGCCTTCTACAGTTAACATTTGTCATCCCATAGTACCAGCCATACCATCTCTCTATCTCTCAGCCTTGGTAAAGTGAGAGCTCTGAAAATAGTTGATCTGCAACCCATTTCCTAGGGTTGGACTACTGAACTACACATGGGAGGCTTCACCTTCCTGTAACGCTAACCAGCTACTGCTAGGAAAAGTGCTTATCCAGCTCCGCTTTCATATTTTAGAGGATTTATCCATGTCCTGTTCATAGGATGAATTATTCATTTTATCTGCTTTCACAATAAATACTTGCCATAGGTTTTCTCCTTTGGAGTTTGTGTTGCTTCATTGATTCTCTGTAATGTTATACTGTGCTTGCATTGACAAGAATATGCATTGGCTTTAATAAAAGCTATCTGAACTGCTGTTTAGACAAATTCTTGTTGTCAGTTTGTACTCAGTGTTTCTGAAGAGACACAGACAGATGAGACGACTGTCTCAGGCTCCCCTAAAGGATTGTGTAATATCACCAGCTCATTGCTGGTTCCATTTTAATTCATGGAATCTCCCTTCCCCAAATTACCACTGCCTCGAGGTGCAGCACAGTGTCCTAATAACTGAACGCCCACTAATTTCTGTACAAATGTTGACTTTGATGCTGCTAAAGCTCGCCCCTAAAATGGTTTTCTTGGTAGCATGTAACAAATGTGTCACAGTGTAACAAGATGAGTATTTAAGGTCTTGTATTGTGGGCTCCTAACGATCATCAATGGAAGTCCCCACTGAGCAGCAAGTGCCACTGAAGATCATTTGTCAAGCGGTATGACTAACACCACAATTTATGAGCCCATCTCATCTCATCGGGCTTCAGTTTATTTAATGTGTCACTCTTTTAAGTCTTATGTTTCACCACAGCTGTTCATGTTTTAACATTTAAAGGCTTTGCGTCTGCTATGCCTGATAGTATAGCACTGAAGGTCACTAAGCTGCGTGTACTCTTAGATGGTGCTATTAGAGTGCACTGTTCATTTCTATAGAGCAAATGTGATGAGGAAAAGTCACAGTGAAATCTGTTGACAAGATCAGAT
Source organism: Crypturellus undulatus (assembly GCA_013389825.1). NCBI lineage: Eukaryota > Metazoa > Chordata > Aves > Tinamiformes > Tinamidae > Crypturellus > Crypturellus undulatus. Next base: position 620,341 of record VWPW01014798.1, read on the forward strand.
TTAAATGTTTTACATATTAAGCTACTTTGTTTTCAGTTGGTCCGTTCAGCACAAGTGGGCTTGGAAAGCTCATTAGAGTATTTTAAGTGACAGATTTTGTGATGCCAGCTGTACACTTCGAGTCCAATACTGTCCTTCATGTGAACAGAGGAAGAGTCTCGTTGATCGTTTACTTAGAGGTTGCCGTACAACCACGTCTAGGGCACCTACTGACACCAGCCACTCTGCCCTCAACGATTTTGTTAGCAGAGTAATAACAATAGGAGGTTTTAAAGTTTCCTGTTAGACTGTTAGTTATGGGTTAGTTTTGTTTTTCTGGTTGGTAACCTCCCCAATATTAGCTATTATAATGTTAACTTCTTGATCACCAAAGTGAATATGGCAGAGATGTGAAAATGATTTGTAACTGTCAGCCTTGTTTCATAAAATTTATGTGAGCCAGGCTTGTTTGTTAAAACATCCTAAGAAAATAAAATGAAAAAAAAAAAGCGTAAAAAGCTGTTATTGTTGCAGTCAGTGAATGCAATAAAATATCCTAACTCATTGAAACAATGGGAAGAATATATTTTCTGACAAAAATATTTTGGAATGAATGCATTTTTCTACTTTCAAGTGTATAAGCCTTATCCTGTACATACGTCAGTAATCTTTTACATCTTCGTGAATTTTTACAGTATCTTACAGTAAGTACAGAATCTTAGAGTACGTAATAAGATACAAAAGTTTAAACTGCTACTTTTTCAAGAAAATGAGGTGCATGTGGTCTCATAACTAAATGTAACAGAACAATGTAGAAAATCATCTCACCCAATATAAAACAGGCAAAACAGGCAGTTCAATCTGCAAAAATAACTACACCTAGACTGGATACTCAGTAGTTTGGTGTGATCTTTCCTAAAGGGACGGTCACGCTTTGAGCACTCTGACAGAAATGAATCGGCATAAACCACAGCAGCCTTGGCCACTTACATTTAAAAATACAGCCAGCGAAGGAGGCGGTTAGGATCGTTCTTCTTTATTTAATGCCTTAGTGTTTGGAGCACTCGCCCAGGACGAGCAAGATCTGGGTGCTGGGCCCTCCTACACCATGCGGGGCGTAGAGTCCGCATTCCCCTCATTCCTGAAGAGCAGTGGAGCAAGGAGGCTGTAGATTGCGCTGCGACGAGGAAGCCGAGTGGGTCGACACGAACGTGAATCACGAAGCTCCAGCTGGGAAACAGGAAGCGTGATCTAAAGCAGCCTCCCACTTGTTCAGAAGTAGCTACCCCATCCTTAGCAGGGGTAGGATTTGGGCCTCTTTCAGCAATTTAATTCTGCAAGCTGAAGGTTACTCAGTGTTATAGATCACATTTTACAGCATCTTTGTCTCTTCCACACCTATTAAGGGAACTTAGGCTAAGGTTTTTGATAAACTAACAGCTGAATAGCTAAAGCCTGGGACAATGCACTTCAGTGGTCTCAGTCCTTTCATGCCTCTCTCCTTGAGCCCTTGACTAAACAAACAGGCATCTGAAAATGACATGAGCAAAGAATGGGATTTTTTTTTCTACACTAGTGTCATTATCCTTGCCTTCTAGTTTTATTTGTGAATTACAGGATACCGATAGTTAGCATCAGCATTATGGCTTATCTACTTAGGCAGTCAAATATAAGGTCATTGGCTAATGAAGCAATTGCCGTTCATTATTTAATTAAAGGAAGACGGCTTTGATTCCATGTATAGGAAACTTGTTCAACAGCTATAATAGGCTATCATTTCTTTTAATAGGTATTTGCTTGAATAGGAAGCAAGAGATGATGGAGAAGATGAATAGAAGTGAGTATGTCTTTTTACACTGCAAGAAATTCTGCCATCCGAGAAATGAATACATGTAAAGTAAAAAAAAAAAAAAAAGATATGAATTTGCTGCAGTATTTGCATAAATATTTTGTGAATTGAAATAAGTTATGTGGATATTGAGTATCTGTGTACACACTCACGATGCTAAATACTATAACTGTTTAAGCTGAAATAGTTTCAAAATAGACATTGAAAAGATTCACTGTAGGAGTGTAAAAAAGTGTTAAAATATCTTTTCCCAAAAGAAAGTTAAACGGAGGTAGTAATTTTTTGTGGAATGTGTTCTGTTAGATGAGTTACCTTTTCAATGACAAAAAAAAAAAGAAGTATTTCTGGGAAAAGTTCTGAAACATTCTGCTGCTTGATAAATGGAGGGTAATGCCTATTGGAAGGATTCGTGTTTGTTGCTGAGCTCTAAATTATCTTTAGCCACATAGGGGAGGAAAAAAAACACCTTATTTCCTCTTAGGACAGCTGTATGAAATATATGATCAATGCACAAGCGTGGTCAAGAAAGCAAATCAAATGTGAAGATGGCTAAGGTTAAATGTAAGACACTTGAATCAGGTTCTCTGAGAATCCATAATTTCTGTGGTATGCATCTGGGAGTACATGTACTTGGTACTTGCAAACTCATTTTTGTTGTTGTTTGTTTGTTTGAATATAGAGTGTGACTTTTAGAAGGCCTATCAAGAGGCATTGCCTGTTTAGGAAGCAAATAGGAGGTGAGAGAACTTTAAGGAACATAAGACATAGACTCCATATATTTGTTTTGTATAGGGTGTGTGGGGGAAACTATACCCATATGATTTTTATTCTACTTTTACAACTATTTTTCAAATGGCTTTCAGGTAATCATTTCTCTCTTTTCTGGTTGGTTTTTATTTTGGCTCCCTCAAGCAGCACTAGATTTTGCAAGCACAGAGCAGTACTCTTAGCAGATAACACTGACGCAGACAGTAATTTTGAAATAATGATTTTAAAGGTCTCTTGCTTAAAAAGCTTTCTGAGTATTGTTTTGTTTCAAATGGCTCAACTGTTTTCTGCAAAGCAAAAAGGCCTAGGTAAAAATGTTCCAAAATGGGCTTTAGAAATGGGATTCTAGAGAAACTCTTTTTCTGGGGTTAATAAGAAGCTGTGTATTTCAGCATTTACAGCATTCGGCTTTTACTGGTAGTTTTAGAATAGTGCTTTCTCATGGCAAATATAAGAGGTTGCACACTTGGGAAAAGAAAACCAAGAAGTCCTGACTTGTGCTTCCCCAGCTGTAACCAATATAGCCACAGAATAATTCAGGTTCCAAATAAATGACGTGTTTAATTAAAGACAAAAACAAGCTTATTGAAAGTTGAAGGAAATAATGAGCTATTTCTTGTTGTACATCATCTTTGTATACAAAAAACCCACATGTGCTAAAGTGCTTTGCGGTTGGCCGATGCTTTCTCTTCCTTTGCTAAAAACGGGGAGACGGGGAGGCCTGTGCGCAGGAAGGGTTTTGCCATCCAACAGGTGCCTCCAGGAAGGCAGGGTCACGGGTGTAAGGAGGGGATGAAGCGGAGCTTGCCGTGGGCTGCTGCTCGGCCTGTGTCACTTGCTCTTTTGGGTGAGCACAGCTGTTGGTAGAGCTCTTCCCTGAACCATTTTGGGGAACTGACCTCGCAGAGGGATAACCGGTTTGGGGGAGGGGAAGCTGTGGTTGTATTTCAGGTGGATCCCTTCTCCAGTCCGCTCATCCCATGAACAGGCGAGCACTGCTAGTGCTGTGCAGGTGAAGACTCCCTGGAGAAATTAAGCAAAACTCCTGCCAAATTTTAACCATGAAATCCAATAGCATGGTTAAAAATGAGGAGCCTCTAAGCAGAACTAGGATGAATTTTCAGAGAAATCTAGCTATGGCTTATATTATTTAAGACGTTAGGTGCATTTCCTAACTTGTAAGGAATGATGGAAGCAACAGGAACCAAAAAGTAAAAGAAATATTTTTTTCACCTCTTGAGACTCACAAGCAAATGTGATCGTGCAGCATTTGTCTTAATGTGACGCAAAAAGAAATCCATTTATGATGACTTCTTGTGCACTAGTATCATCAATAAGTCTAGCAAGAAGATGCCTAGAAGCATGACAGCTAAGTAATCACTGCACATTAGCAACAGGAGTTCAGGAATTGCAAACTGGTCTATGTTTGTTAGGGTCGCATGTCTCAGAGCCAATACTTTAAAGGCACTATGCTGCAGGAGATCAGAAGAAATTATATAACTAAGTAGGAAAATCTCCTGCCTGGTTTCTGTGGTGCTGTAACAGCTAAGACAGCTTCTGCACCTTGGCCTACCATGCTTGACGCTCCACTAGGCCCAAACTAAAAAGTTTGGTTTCCAGTCAAGGTTCCAGTCAAGGACTGGTTTCCAGTCAAAGGGAGAAAAGGAGCAGTGGATTGGATCCATAGAAACCAAGCAATATTCTCTTTCATTTTTTTTTCTGCCCTGGTAATTCTTTATTATATTACAGACACTAAGGAATCCAAATGCCACCAGCAGCTCTTTTGACATTATGGCCCTGAAAAAAAAAAAAAAAAAAAAACCTTATTGTTTTCTGATAGAAGTATGATTTCCAGTCTGGTACTAAGTGTACTTAATATAGAACGTGTGTTGCAAATGGAACATGAAACTCAATTCCGTCTGGTTTTCGGCAATACCATATGTACTACAGAATCATAATTTGCATTGCCATGTTTCAGATTATGTCAGAATTTCAGCGATAAATGCCTGTCTCGGCTGCTCAGCTGTTTTTTTTTTTTTTTTTTAAGAGGAAGTAGAACAGGAAGGAGCCCTTAAAAGTGATTGTTTTGATGAAGGGTGGGGAAAGGGAAGAAAAGAAAAGAAATGCAGTGGAACATGGTTTTTTTTTGTTTTGTTCTGTTTTTTTTTGTAATCTCATTCTTATTTGAGCTAACATTGGGGGAAGAATGAAAATTAAGAAGTAAAATTTATTTTCAATATGTGCTTTTTGGACACATTCTGACCATCAAAGAAAGCTATCAATTGAAATAAAGAAGGTCAAAATTTGAACACATGATTTTAAGACGTAACAGCAATTTTTTGAAAAAAATGCTACATTGAAAACAATATTTTCAAAGTATTAATGTATTTTCATGTTCAGTTATGAACATGAATAGTGCAGCATATCTCAAAAATACATAGTATAGAATAATCTGTTAAAATTGCATCAAAATGATTATTGCGTGTTACATGTCAATATACTTAAGGCTGTGGACTGATGCAAAATAATATACTGAAGGAGGAGGGCAGGGAACCTGAGAGGGCATTTGGGCACAGCACAGCACTACATTTGGGACAGAAAACTCTTATTGGGACCAAGCTCGTCTCAGTGGTGGCCAGTGATAGGACAAGGGGTAATGGGTACAAATTGATACACAGGAATTTCCATCTCCATGTGAGGAAGAACGTCTTTTCTGTGAGGGTGACAGAGCCCTGGCACAGGCTGCCCAGAGAGGCTGTGGAGTCTCCTTCTCTGGAGATCTTCCAAACTCACCTGGATGCCACCCTGTGCCATGTGCTCTGGGTGTCCCTGCTGGAGCAGGGGGTTGGACTAGATGATCTCTAGAGGTCCCTTCCAACCTCAACCATTCTGGGATTCTGAGAAAACTTCTCTTAAAGAACAATCTCCAGTTGTTATAAATCTGACATGCAATCAAGAGTCTGAGCGCAGATAAAAATTGCACTCAGCAAAGTAATTTGCAAGTCACTTCAGATCTCATTACTATTATTATTTGCATAAGGTCTTGTCTTTTACACAATAAATTATTTGGGAACATTAATTTCAAAAGGTGTTTAGTATACTTGCTATTAAAAAAAGGCAAAAACATTAAAACTGATACAATCTATAAGCTACAAATCTTAGAGGAGCAAATATTGATCAAAATGCCACATCTCCTGCACAGAAGCTACTATTGTGAAATATGGCAGTTTGCAGGTTGTCAGGAGCTGTGCAACATCTGGTATTCTTCTTAAAGTTCAAGATCTTGCAGTGATGTTATTACATTATAATCTTAGCTTTAAAAAAAGATTAGCAGTCTGTCTTGAGGTGGGGGGAAATGAATTAGTGAATCTTAAAAGGTTCAGGCTCTGTTTGACAGCTGAGGAGCAGCCACAATTCACTTTGTGGAGACGGTCGCCTAACTCGAGACTTGTGGGTACTTTGGGTTATCAGTACAGCGCTGCTCCCCGCAAGCTTTTCCTGCAAATTCCTAAAAGCTTCACTGATTTAAGAAACCAAGCCGGGACACAGCCACCATATATATAGCTCAGGTATTCAAAATGTGAGGTGGCTTCTGCTGTTACGCGTGTGCCTGGCTCCATCAAAGCGTGTTTTTGGCGCACAATAACCAACACCGCCATGTGCCGCACAAACCAGTGAAACTCATTTTTGTTGCGATTTTGTGCCTTGCCCCCCACCTCATGTCCGTGAAGGAGAACCCAAGGGCCGAGTGGGGCATCCACTGTGTCTGCGGGCAGGATGGGGCAGCAGCGGGGCAGCCGTGACCAGAGCCAGCGCCGTCCCGCAGTCTGCACCACGGGGAAGGCAGCGCTGCTCCCTGCGGCCCTCATCACCCCATCCTGGAGCTACCAGAAACACCCCATCCCGCAGCCTGCACCACGGGGAAAGCAGCGCTGCTCCCTGCGGCCCCCATCACCCCATCCAGGAGCTACCAGAAACACCCCGTCCCGCAGCCTGCACCACGGGGAAGGCAGCGCTGCTCCCTGCGGCCCCCATCACCCCATCCTGGAGCTACCTGAAACACCCCGTCCCGCAGCCTGCACCACGGGGAAGGCAGCGCTGCTCCCCGCAGCCCTCATCACCCCCGGGCTTCCTGCGACCGGCGTCCTGCCAGGCCCCTCGCTGCTCTGCGCTCCCCTTTCCCCTGCAGACTGCAGTAATGAGGATAATATTAACGACAGGAGCTTTCCAAAATACCATTTATTTGCAAATTTCCCTGTGGGTTGTCGAGAGCAGAAACCCTTCCCGTAAACGATTTGCTAGCAGGAAAACAGTTAATAACACTCCTTTTTACTCCCGAGCGTGCCCAGCGCACCGAGCTGGCTGTAAGGAGGGGACGGGAAGGGAAGGCAGCGCAGCGCGGGGTACCGTCCCGCGTGTGCAGGGGACACCGCTGCTGGCGCTGCCCAGAAATTTCTGGTAGAGCGCGGTCTCCCGCAGGCACCTCGGCTCCGAGGGCAGCGCCGGGCGGCAGCCCCGGCCCGCGGCCGCCCAGGGCCC
>VWPW01014798.1:628109-662445 GCA_013389825.1 Crypturellus undulatus
GGCCCGGCACTTCGGGAGCCGCCGGAGCCCTGGCCGGGCCGGCGGCGGCGACGGGGCACGGGCATGGGCTCGTCCATGGTGACCGCGGCGGGCTCGGGGCTCCTCGTCCGAGCGGCGAGACCCGCCCCCCTCCCGCTCCCCCAATAATAATGATAATAATAATGGTAATATTAATAGTGACGGTGGTGCGGTGCGGGTCGCGGGCGGGCGGGCACGGGATGGGAGATGCTGCCCGCGGAGCGTGGCCGCTGCCCCCAGCCCCGGCCGAAGGTGACGGCTATTTTGGGCGCATGACACAGGGCGAGCGGTGACGCTGCCGGGCCCGGGGAGGAAGGAGGAGGGAGACACGGGGCGTCCTCCGGGAGCCGCCGTGGGAAGGGGGCTCGGGGGCTTCGCCTGGACCGGGGGCTGCGGGAGAATCTCTCTTTGTCAAAAATGGATGCCTTCTACGGCTGTTTTTTTTTTCTTCTTCTTCTTTTGAAGTGAAATGATAAGAGAGAGAGGGGAAGAAAAAAAAAAGCCTAAAATTAGCTGTCAGTTTTCACGTTTGCTGTTTTCAAGGTAACTGTTGCTGGCTCACGCACGTCCGCACGCCGGAGGGAGGTGTGGCGGCCTCCTTCCCCCATCCCCTTGGTGTGGCACACGAGGCAGGCTCTCGGGAGGGGATAAAGGTCTGTTTGCTTTGGAATAGTCACCGAGCGAGCAGGCGGGTGCCCGTGGCGGAAGGGACGGGGGCAACGTGGTGCCTGGAGCGTGGCTGGTGTCGGTGGTACGAGTTTGCACTAAAGCCGCCCTCGTGGAGGGAGAGGCGCTTGCCTCCCCAGACCGCTGCCGCCGCGGGAGGCTGTTTTGGCAGCCTCGGTGGGGAGGTAAATGGACTAAATTTGTCTCTTCATCCCCTGGTCGATACTGATTTAAGGTGAGGAGTGCTAACAGGCCGGCGCAGCAGCCCTTTGCTGCCCACTTCAGTGCTAAACGACATCCGTGCTTGTGAACTTCGCTTGCTGCAGCTGTGGGTCTGACATCTTTCCGGAGTAATGCACTCTTTTACAAAGCCTAGGGTTGATGCTTTGCTTAAATATCCCTTAATGATTGCATTGAATACTCTGTTATATAATCCCTGGTAAACACTTGACAGAAAACGCAAACAAACAGCCCTGAGAGTAATGCTGAAACAGGTGAGTTACAGTTCCCAGTAAAACTGCTGCTAGCAGCTCCGTGGTTCAGCATGACTGTAATTTCAAATCAAGAATAAGCTTGAAGGGTGGTGAGGGATTGATTCTTGTACGTCAGCTAGTAATCCACACTCGAATAGAGAGTTTAAATTAGCAAGAATTTTAAAGTAAAATCTCTCCCTGGATGATGATTAGTTGTCTGAATATCTGCAGAAACTGAGTAGAAGAGCAAGCTCTTTCCATGACAGAGATTTTTTTTATTCCTACTGAATCATCTCATTATTGCATTATCTAACATTCATTGTAATCTACTTACATGCATGCTGTGGGGGGAGACAATCTCGAGACTATTTCGGAAAAGTTACTTGACTGCCGAGCGAGTCTGTCATTGCTCAGTGAGAGTAATGAATAGCTAATGGGATGACAAACTTCCAACACGTTATTTAGCATGCTTTCATTGAAGATGAAAAATTATGGAACTCCTTTGGACTGATGCTTGGCTGAAAGACGGCCATTCCACTACCTCTCCTTCTTCTCTCCAAAGGAGAGAGTCCCATGCCCTGTAAATAGGGAGAGTTTGTTCTGGAGGCCTCAAAGTTTGTCGTGATTGTTCCGTGTTAGCAGGAAGGAGCCACATGCAAACAGAAGTATATTGGGTTTCCCAAGAGATGTCTGCCGTCAGCACGCCCTATTCAGAGCCGTGGTGCCCAGCGTGGTTCATGGGGTGTTTTCTTGCTGTCACACAGGAAGTATGTGTCAGGCTTCAGCAGTACTCCGAGATGCAGGTTGTTTTTATGAATAAATGCTCTAAGTGCAGACAGCTCGTTTCCCACTGAAGCTGCGTGTAGTTTGCTGCATGGTTAAAGAGCCTGGATCAGTTCAAAAGTGAACCTTTCTTTCAAGCTATTGGTCATTTTGACCATACCAGCTAAAACTGGTAATTTATCTCCTGAATCAAATGGCTAATCATGATAATCATTTTCTTTTCGGTATTTTTTTCCTTTAGTGATAACACAGGTGTTCATGAGTTTTCTATAATGTTCATATTAAGACTAAAGTATGTGAATAGAGGTGAATCAGCCTGTAATTTTTATGGGTAGTTTCTGCTTTCACCTAACTTTCTTCTCTCAGTGTTTCTGTCTGGTAGAGTGTTTTAGTCTGGCTGCTGAAGGCTGAAGAATCTGCGTTGCTTGATTCTCTCTACTTCTCGCAGCCCCAAATTGCTGCCCTGGCTCTGTTAATGTTGGTGAAGGCGTCTGTAAATTTTCCTGTCAGAGGAACAAATCTAAAGACTGTCGCTCTTGCTTTGGAGAGCCTTGCCCTCCTCTGCAGGTCAGTGTCCCTCAGGCCACGAGTACAGTGAACTGGGAAAAAGGGTAATTTTCCAGTGGCTAAAAATGAGGATGCAGAGAGGTCCTGTGTGTTCAAGCAGGGTGTTGGTTCCAAGTCACTTCATCTCCTGTTGCTGGTGCTGACCATCTCGGAGCAGAAGGAGACGGGTGTTTAGAGGATGCTGCTCAGCCAGCCTCTGGTGAGCGTGACTTACCGGGTACTTCTGTGCGAGGGAAGGCTGGGCACGGGGCGATGGACGGGCTACGAGGCCATGTAGTGAGCTCTTGGGTTTCGCCCGGCTACCACAGTGCTGAGCCCCAGCATGGTGCTTTGGCAGCGCGCTGGGTGCAGCGAGCACTGCTCTTGCTGAAGGAGCACACGCCTTTGGTTAAGGACACTACCCACCTGAGCAGCACGTGGCCTTAGCCAGGGGCTGGCACCTTTTAACTTCATCCCGTATAGAAAAGCGATGTGTTTTTGTGTCTCTGGCAGTGCAAGTGTCCACGCAACTCTCAGTGCTCGGACAGAAGGTGATCTCCGAGCATGTCTCCCTAGGACTTGGGACGCGTGGAAAGCCCAGGAGGTCTCAGCTCCTGCTGTTGCCGTGCAGGGAGACCCGCTCCTGCGTGCGAGCAGCAAGCGATATAATAACAGTAACACCTTCTGATCCTTGTTATGAAGGCATTTAATGTCTGTGCGGGGGTTATTTTGTTCTTCAATCCTTATGAAAAGAGGAAATTTAAAAAAAAATAATTAGCATAACATGTTACGGATTGGCACCTTGCTGGAACAGTTAATAGTAGTTTAAAACACATGTTCTCAGAAAACCATTCACAAAAATCGAGCAATAACTTGGATTGTCATAGAAGGAGTTTGTAGCTGTAATGCAATTACTGGCATCTACCTCGGGTAATGTATTTAAATATTGTCTGGATCACACCTTGAAGGAAAAAATGCCAACTTGAGAATATGAAAATATCAGATTTACACATTTTTTCATTTTTTTTCTTACTTTTTTTTTTTTAACTTTTTTTTAAAGTATCTTCCCTGCTGGGTGAAAAACATGTTTAGGATAGCCCTGTATCTACAGCTATTAGGAAAAAGGCAAAAAAGAAGACAGAAATCTCACCTTCTACGAAAAGATCAAAAAGCAAATTACTTTTATCTCTAAATAGGAAAATGCTTTGCAGTTTAAAAAGTGCTTTGTAAGGGTAAGTGGGAGGATAATTGAATGGTTACTTTTCTTGCCCTCTTCCATCTAAAAAGGTCTGTTGAGGCAGGAAGTCGCATCTCTCTAAGCTTGTCAGACTGGTTGGCTTTCCTAGACTTCTTCAGCTAAATGTGTGATGAGCTTGCTTGCCATGTTCCAATGATGAGCAAGGAATACATATACGTATTTTCTTTCAAGAGTCTATGCGTGCGGTGAAAATCTTGTGGGAGCCTGGCTTGGGCGGTGTGAGTGACCGCGTCGAGGGCAGCGTCTTGCATTCAGGTCATTATAGTGGGGCCCAGTGCAGTTGTTGAGCTGTCAGGTCCCAACTGCGTTCGAGGCTGCGAGCGTTTTTGCCCAAGAACTGGAGCTGTCCGTTCTTTCCCACCTCTGCAGTGCTGGGGATTGGTCTAGGGACTCCAGAGGTTGCTGTTCCTGCTGCTGTTGGCAGTGCTGGGGATGGGGAATCATCCGGGCACCCAGAGTGGCTGTTTCCACGATTCCCTCCTTATTCTTGCTATTTACTCGCTTAAGTGAGGATGTTGATTTGTGGCTCCCAGCCAGTTCTCTGGCGAAAGCCAAGAGCCAAACATGACATTCCTAATATTCCTTAGCAGGAAAAAGTAAACAGCAAGCTTAAGAACAGTATCTTCACACAGGAAGAGCATCTTTAAATTTCCCGACAGAACAGAGCTAGTGGGATTGAAGGACATGTGTTTTGCCTGGGCTGGTATGAGGCCGTTTTGTTAAGTGGGAAAGAAGTATGTGCGAGAGCAACTTCTCTTTTCTGGGAAACGAAAGTATCCTGGGCAGTTTCACTTTCTAGTTCTCCAGTGCTGACTAGCACGCTTACCTAAATGATGATGTGAAATCAAAGTAGAAAATATATATGTGTATTTTTAAATGGATTAAACCTCAGCATTGAAAATTAATAACCAAGTTAATAGTGCGACGATCTTTAGTCAGCAACTGCATGTCTGTAATTTGAGAGTATTCAGTTTCTGACCAGGGGCTGTGCTCAGCTGTGCCTAAGGCTAGTACAGGAGCATCAGGAGGCAAATAACAAGCCAGAATATTGGAGTATGTTGTTGTGACAACATATTTCAAAGCGGTTGTATAAATTCAGGATAAACTTCACTCTTTTTCCAGGTAGAAAAAAAATACTGCTTCTGTTAGTTGATCATTACCCCTTTTCAGTTGAGGAGCTATAAAAATAGTCCGTATCTGCCAAGAGTATCGAGTGCTTGCATGGAGTGAAGGTTGACTTAATGAAGTTCAGTGAAACTAATATAACTTGTGTGGACCTTTTGCCAGAGCGCTAAGTGCAAAATAGATAGGGTGGTAATTTGTTCCACTATTTGGAATTTGAAGATTTATAATATGTGTGAAGCTCTGGTTAATAAGTGGTAAAGTATAACTAGCAGTGAAAAACTAGCGCTAAAAATCACCGTGCTTGGTGGTATGTAAACTATGGGCGATGCTGAAACTCTTCTGGGAGGCTCCCAAACTTTTCTTTTTTGACCTTTGTAGACTGTTTTGTAAAAAGTAAAAATGTGGAGCCAGAGTGATTTCAAGCTGTGAGGCTGAAGTAAGGGTGATGGGGTGGCCCTTGCACGGAGCAGGAGAGCGGGCTCCTGCCCTGCTGCTGAGCAGGGTAGCGGGACGCGACAGGCTTTGTGCTGAGTCAAAGGAAATGCCCCTTACCCCTGCCCTGCCTTGGGCTGACAGGTGGTCTCAGCTGGTGCTGTTTTTGGCACTTGCATTATTGCCGTATTCAGGCAGTATACCACGATATTTCGTATTATGGAAAGCATATCTTGGGCTTTTTTAATACTGCCCTAAATTAATGCTGTGCTAAGTACAAACGCGTCCCGTGCAGTGTTGTGCTAATGCTCCTTCGCTCAGCCCCACAGGTGAAAGAGGGAGTAGTCTTAGTGCAGGACCCCTTGTTGCCCTCCTGCAGCGGTAGCATCTCCTTGATCTCACTGGATTTCTGTGTTGGTAGATTTCTCCGGGAAACGAAACCTTGCAATGAGTTAACTAAGGGGAAATAGTGATGCAGCTGAGCAATCCTGTCAGTGCTGCTCTTCTACTGCAAGTTACTGCCCTGTTGTTCAAAACCGGTTAAAGGGAGTGTAAATCTGTATCTCTGGCGCCCCAGGTTACACCTCCTTGCCTTGATATTGCTGACTTGTCTGGGGTGATGGAGGCGATGGCTGTGGGGCTTCATCTTTTGGCAGCGGGCTGACTTAACATCCCTACTATCTAGCGGTGAGCATGATGCAGAAGCTGTGAGTTTAGGCTGTGATAGGAACAAGGTGTTAGGCAACACTTCAAGTCAATGGTAAAGTGCCTGTCAAGTGCTATGAAGGAGGAGCTGGATCTTAAGACAGTTGAAAGGACAGGTTGGCACAAAATGTCCTAAGACATTTTGATAACTTCCCTGCTGCCTGTGACAGCTCGGGCTTTGTGAGGTCTTGCCTGTATGACCATGGGCTGCTTTCGTAATGTCAATTCCAAGCAGTTAAAAATCATGAACAGTGATTTTTTTTTTAATCCATTTAGACTCGGAGTCCTGAGATGTAAAAAGGTGCCTTTTATTGTTTTTAGATTTCGGTTGTTTGTGATCTTTGGGGAGTATCAGCAGCTCCGTATGTATTTTTCTTTGCCGCAGCAGTTAAAATTCAGGAACACGTTGAAAGCCTGGAGCGTAAGGCTTTCTTCTGAACTCTTGTGTTTTCTATGATGGGGCTTTAATATAAACAGCATGGTTGCGAGAGATGGCATCACTGCGTTCATACAGGTTTAACGTAACTCTTGTAAGTAAAGATGTTAGGGAGAGGGAGGCCAAAGGACATGCCATGTGGAGTAATTTGAAGGCTGGAGTGCAATTAGGTTAATTTTTGGAAACAACGCTTCATATCAGTTTGTGTGTGTAAGCAATTTTGAAGGCAACATAAATATCCACAGGCAGATTCTAATAGTAGTTTTTATTCGGAGATGTACAGCTTTGACTTTATGCTTTTATTTATAGTAGGTCACCAAATTGCTTTAGCTGGTAGATTCTTGCTGACAAAAATTATACCCTGCAGAATGTTTCTTTCAAAATATTTCTGTTAACAACAAATTGGCAGCAGTCAAGTTTATCAAGGTTTGGTTTTAAGCAAATGCAGCTTGTGCTTATAACATCCTTGGCTACGTTTTTTTTAACCATCAGGTGAAAGCATATTTTTTAGTTTTACAGTAAGCACATTAGGCAGAATAATATGTTCACTGCGAGATTTTTGAGGGGGGCAGTTGTATTTTAAAAACTTCATTCACAATTGTTTTAATTGACTCTTCAGTCTTACCTCGATATAGGCACAAGTTATGGAAATTAATACATGTGATGTATCAGCACCATATACCTCTGGGGCTCCTTCCTACCAAATGCTGCGTTGCAATTTCTCATGCCTTGCACCCTGTAATTCAGAGGGCTCCCTCTAATTTGCCCAGAATGTTCACTTGTCATTAGGATCTGAGATGGAAAAGTTTAGGATTGTGAACTGTGTAGCTGTGTATAATGCAGGTATTACTTTTGGAGGATAGGAAAAGCTAGACTTGACTTTGCGCATCGTTCTGTGATGACTGCTCTTCTCCCAGCTCTACAGCTTCAAAAATGTGACGTGCCAGAGATGAAAATTTCTATTTTTATTCTCAAGCTGAAAATCACTCTTTTTATTTTCAATGAAAGAAAGAGCGGAAAATTGCTCTTTTCAATAAAATTGTTTGCACTTTGGAGAAATTGAATTTCTCTGTGTTTTTGGTCTGGCAAGCCAGGCAAAAGCAGAAAGCTGCACAGGGGCTGCGTGCAGTATTCGCTGATGTTCAGGTGTGTGATCTGAGGGTACTTGGAGGTGGGTAACTGCAAAGTCCCGCGGGTGCAGGGGTGCATCGCCCTCCATGTCATCAGAAGAGGAGATGCTGCCAACGGACTTCTCTCCTTTCATGTGCACAGTTTTATTAATCTGAAAGTCATGTTGCTTTGAAAGAGAAATTTCTCCTGGGAACACAGCTGTACGTCTTGGAAGTGTCACTTTTTAAACTAAAATTTAAGCTTCTAAAAACACATAGGTGTAAGTGGCCTGGTTAGAGGACTGAATGTTCCTCTGGAGTTCATCATTTCACAGAAATCTTATATTGTGACTGAGAAAGTATTTCTTTATTTTGCAAATTTTATTTATCCTTTTACTTTTTTTTTTTTTTGGATACAGAATCATGGGAGAATGTATGAGGAAAAGTTTGTAGCCTTTTAGATTTTTTGGGGGAAAAGCAATAGCTTTTGAACTGTTTGTAGGGAGTTGCTTTTCTCTGCATGCTAGAATCTGCTTTATACTCACCCAGGAGCTTGTTTAATGAGGGCACCTGGGTTCACGTGTAGGTTTGGTGTGTCGGCTCTGCTGCACTGTTTCAGGCTACGAAGGTTTTGCCACTGCCACCCCGTGTCCCTGGGAGAGACGCCAAGGCCTGTGAGCTTCCCGTGTTTCCCCGTTCCTCATACTCGAGGCAGCCTGTGATGCTTCGACGAAGTGAGTGGCGACCAAGGACAGCACCAAGTCACTGTCGTGATACCAGTGAGACGGGGGAGATTGGCGTGGCTGCATTATAGCAAATAGCAGCTAAAGCCAAAGCTGCCATGTGGCCGATGAAACCGTGTTCTCGTCAAGGAGCTTATAACATGTTCAGCTCTTTATGGGATCTCGTGTATTGCATGTTTCAATATGTGATAATTCAAAATTCAATTAAAAAAAAACCTTAAGGTTTTTGTTTGTTTCCTTTTTCTTATTTTTCCCTTCTCTTTGAAGAAAAAAATGGCCCAGAACCTTTCAGGTGTCCTCTGTGAAGGATACTGTCCAACTTACCTTTTTTGTTTAATTGGGAAGTCCTGAAATTAAATGCTGATCCTAAGCAGAAATTTCAGCATATATTTTCAAGCATCTCCATTGTGTTTGAGGTTCATTTTAACTCTCATTACCTGTATCTGTTAAGATTATTCTCCAGCACAAGGAAAGCTACTGGCCAACTTTCCCAGGCTGATTGTCCATAGTGCTGCCACCCCAGCCTTTCTGCAGGGGCTTCCTGGTGTTTGACTTGGAAAAGATTTTCTTGCCCAAGAAATTGTAACTACTGGCAGAACACTGCAGCCTTGCAGGCAGCCTCTTAAATCCCAGCTCTGTTTTTAGGTATCCTAATGTTGACTGTAGTCTTCTACTGCAGAATTACTTTTTCTTTTCTGTCTTTTTAATTTTTCCTTTTTTACACATCTTCTGTCTCTGCACAGGGGTTTTCTGTAAGTAATTACTAGGGGGGCAAAATAAACTATTAAATGATAGTGCCGGTGCGTGCCGGCGCTGGCACTATGTCCTTCAGGACGTCAGATTGGACATTTCTTTTAATCAGGCTAAATGGAAGAGCCTTTAATGAAAGGCTTTTCAGTGTTCTGTTTGTTTTTAGCCTTTCCCCTAGGCTTGGGCAGTTCAGTGACATCACTCTGCACTTTTCCCTACTGCTTACCACAAGCTCTACCTCATAAATACATATCTTAAAACGTGCAAGTTAAGTTCTTATTTTGGATTTTCAGGTAGTACCATTGTAAATCTGCTTTGAAAGGTTTAGTTTGTGAAATGCATCCTGTTCCCGCTAACCTAAGGCAAACAGCAGAGTTGTGCTGAGGTGAGAGGCATCTTTAGGCTGTTAGCACTTACAATAAAAGTGATGTTTTCGGCTGCAAGTGCCATGTGCTGGAGAACAGCACAGCGTTTGAGTACAAGCAGAAATAGGACTGGCCACCTATAGCGGTACACAGAGTTTTGACCTTTTTAGTGCATCAGAAGCACTGCATCGCTGCAGGTGTTCTGCTGTGGTTTTAATTTTGTGTTCGTCCCTTGGAGTAAGTTTTCCGAAGCATCATTTTCGTGCAGGAAAGACTGAAAGGACTCAAACCAAGTCAGAGAAACTGCTCGATCTCTTAGTTATTGGCAGGGAGCTACAGAGGTACAGCCTGTGGTCCAGCACTTTGTTATTTACACTTTACACCTTATTATTTTCAAGTACTGCAGAGACCAGGATGCTGCTGATTGGAGCCACTAGCAGCTTTCAGAGTGGGGCTGGTTGCATCCACCATCATTGCTATTACCATCCTAAGGAGCCGAGCGAGGAGGACGAGAGAACTCGCGCAATGCTCTTTTATTGGAAACTTATTGTTGCTGTGCAGAGCAGGATGTGAAACCGTTAGAGTTTGAAGAGGGGGAAAAGAAAAAGGGAGCTAAAAGTCCTGCACCTGAAGGACTTACCAGACCTGCCCTGTTGAGTTGAGGGGCAAGTCTTTGCCTCTCCAGGAACAAACAAGTGACAAAATGGGTAATAGAAAGACTAAAAATACTTGAGAATGAACCAAAATAGTTTTTGCTTGACAGAGTGGGTTAAAGGGGAATTGGGATGCAAAGAGCAAGCAAACAAACAAACAAAACAAAAACCCATCAAATCAAGAGGCTTTACAGCGTTCTAGATTTTCAGAGAAGATTTCATAAACTGTTTAAAAGACACTGAAAAGGATGGTTGTAATAATTGAGGCAGTGAAAGGGTGGCATCCTGGGCTATAGTTTTTTTCCTGTGTGGAGAAAGACTTGGCAAACACTGTAAAATTTGCCGTTTGGGCATGATTGTAGATGTCCATGCTCAGAATGGGGGAGAAGCGAAAGCAAAAAACCCACAAACTTTTATGCTAGGAAGTGCTCCCCAGTGATGGAATTAGAAGAAACAAAATGTCTTAAGAGAGTTTTCTTAACATTTAAATTTCTTAATATGTAAATCTGCTGCAGAGGGACAGGGACCCTGGCCAGGCCCTGGTCACAGCGTTGTGTGGTTATCCATAGAGGGATCCTTGGGGGAATCCTCCTGCATTTTACACATAGTTCACAGATAATGTGTGGAATGGTGAAAAGAAACATAGCGCCAACCCATCAGCTTTTAATTGAGTGGGAGAGATTTTTGTTATTTGCTGTCATCGTTAATGGAGTGCACAAGAATCAAAGCGAACTTTCCCATGGCTGTTGCATTGGATACAATGTGCAGTTTCACTTGTGCTAATTCAGTGATGCCACAGATCTCATTAGTTTTACATTAATTATTTTAGAATTGTTGCCTATTGTGACCATTTTTATGGTCACAGTAGAATGTGAAGCAATGAACTAGCTTGATGCAGGCTTTATGGGACTTTCTCTGTGTTGTGAAAGGCAGAGTGTGAGAAATCACAACAGTGGTTTAAAATGCCAAAATGTCAACATTCCCCCTAGTTTTAAATTCCTGACACCTTTTGTTCTGAGTGTGGTATTACCGATTAAAATTTACTGTGCTTTCCTAGCAGTGCGCCTGTCACAGAAGCTGATTTAGGAACAGTTGTCAATAAGAAATTGAAATGTAGGACTGAGCAATTCTTTGGATATTTCTTCCTTCAAACGATAATGTTTATAAATCAATTCATAAACTAATTTTAAGATGGAACCTTGTTTTTGTTTTTTGTTTTCCGATCCTTTTCTTCTCCGTTTGGGAAGTTTGGTTCTAAACTTTGGGTGGAAATTACAAGGTTTTGAACCAGTTTACATTTCTATTGTGGTAGATCACAGTGTTTATTATCTTATTCTTGTAAGTTACTTTAAATGGCTTTGTTCCCTTCCTCGTGTTTACTTTGCCTTTATAATGAGTACAGCTATTGCCTTGTGCCACTGTTTTTCTTTTTTTTTTTTTTGGCTTCCACCCTCCTAGAGAAGACAGATCTCTGGATCATGTGAAGTTAGCATGGTTAGTGGTAATCCGTGTCAAAGAGCTAAAGCAAAGTGTGTCTGAGCCTAGGAGCGAGTTTGGGTCCTTCCGTGGCCAGAGGGGAGAAGGGGAGAAAGTCATCAGCGCTGGCTCTGGGCAGCGAGGAGGTGGCCGCCGTTCCTGCAGGAGCGGCGTGATGCGCTCCAGCTTGGAGGGGAGGCCTCCCTGGGTACTGCCTGCGTCGTCGTGCCCGCTCCTTGATATCGCAGAACTTGCCTGGGAGGATCCACAGTGAGGAGCCACGTCCTTCGTGGTCCTCTCCAACGAGCAGTGTGAGGAATGTGGCTTTAAGGCTCCCTCGGGGAGAACAGTGTGTGCATGTATGCTTGTGAAGGGCCTTTTCTCCTTCCAGACTTGTACTGGGTCCAGGCCGTGGCTGCTTGAAAGTTATTGCTGTTGAATGTGTCCTTAAGGGTGCTTGGAACAAGTTTGATCTCAGCCCAGTTTCAGGTGGGTAAGTGTCTAAGTCACGCAGACTGCTGCTGTAATTGCCAGTTCTTGGCAGCCTGAGCAGAGCAGTCTCAGGTCGAGAACATGCGACCTCTGTGCACATCTCTTCTCCCTAGGTGATCGTTGCATGCCAGGGCTGAGATGTTTCACGTTGGTGTATCTATAAAAATAACACCACACGTTTACCTCTTCCTTAGAGGACACAATATCTTGCAAGAGGGTTCTCTTTTAAGACCAAGCAAAAGCAAACCCGTTTGGTAATTAAGCGTCTGAGAGACTTAATTCTAAAGTACTTTAGGAAGGTAGTATAAGAGTGAGCACCTTAAAGCCGGTGCAGGGATTCAAACTTTGGTCTTTACCCTGGCACGCACCTCATTAGCGTGATGGAGAGAGTGGCTGTGCTGCTGGAAACCCTAATGGTCTGCAGGGTATGTGGGCCTTTTAACACTTTCCAGGAGATACAATTAATGCGGGAGAAAAATAACATAATTGAGATCTTTGGTATGGTCATCCTTTCTGAATTTCCATTTTTTGAAGTTATTTGTTGGAGCTGGAGCTAAAGACTCTTACAAGGTACAGGATCATATTCCTTTGGTATCTCAGTATTATTCATATGATAGCAATATCATATGATGAAACTACCTTATTAGGTACTTGTCTGTGGACAGTACCAAAGGTCGTTTTCTATTACAATTCTTCTCTGTCTAATAGATACTAAATAGTTTGTGCAAAGTCCGTTCCGTTTCCTTCTAACAATTAAGTCCTGTGAACTGATGTTGCCTATGAAAGCTGAGCCAGTGGTTTTATGTGAAGGAACTGTCTTGAGATACTATTTTCAGCATTCTTCCTGCTTCCTTGGCTTTTTTTTCTATTTTTTTTTTTTTTGTCCTCAGTACAAATATTCCTCCTGTAGTTCGTTTTCATCATGTGCTGTCACTCAGATGAAATGTGTGTGGAGCCAGCAGGCTCGGTTTGATCTTGGGCCATCCTCTTCAGCACTAGACATGCCGCTTTCTGTCTGCGCTTGGAAACTGAATGGGGGGGGTCTCATCATCTACTCACACTGCAAATGTATTTGGATGTTGCCATGAAAAGGCAAATCTTACATTTATTTCTTCAGAGATTACAGAGATGAGAAAATAAGCAGATCAAAAGGTGGTTATTTTATCTTTCCGAATATACCTGCATTTTAATTCTGAATCAGTGGATTTGTGAGATTTATCTTCCCCAAGGCCAAAATTGCTGGTGTGATTTAACTTTTGACCCTGATCCTGGTACGTTACCAAGTTCCAGAGTTTGCGATGCCGCTGGGGATCCGATATGGGCACGGTATCTTCCCAAGCAGATGACAGCCCAGATCCTTTTCTGCTTTGCCAGCTGACTGCTAAGTGCTATAGCTACTGAATGTGCTATTGTGTGAGCTTATAAACCAAATAATCTTAATTGGGCATTTCCTGGCGGGGAGGGAGCAGGGCTGAGAGAGGAAACAATTGGGAATACAGGCAGCATTCCTAACATACAAATTTGGCACCCGTCCAGGAAAATAGGAGCATTTCCTGTTAGTTAATATCTTCTGAAAGCCTCGAGATCCATACCACGGAGACCCAAAGGAAGGGGCTGTGCTGGGAACAGCTTATGCACCAAATCCCGGGAGAAGTGCCCGCTGGAATGTATGATGGGACTGGCGGGTATGTGCAGCTGGATCTCGGAACAGCTATCACATGAAGGGAGCAGCCTCCTCTCTCTTTCCCATGGCCGGGGTCAGGCTGCCCTGTAGCACTTGCACTAGCAGAGCCTGATGACACAGACGGAGCCTGGGAGCCCTTTCCAACCCAGCTCCAGTGCGGTTCAGGCCGCGCGGGCGTTTGGGCCCATGTGTCGTCTACGCCTGCGTGTATAATGTGCCACACAGTTTGTGTGCACCTGGTTACAGTGCAGCCTGTGTTCCCAGATTGACTGCAGCTTCCGTGTGGAATAGATAAACTGCGAAACGTAAATGGGAAGCTCCAGAGGAAAGACTGGCAAGTGTCAAGCAAGGGGAGAGCATAAATGAGACCTCAAACGAACTGAAATCCATTTCTCTTAGCACTAGTGATTGCTCCTTGTTCCACGGTAATGATGTTTTGGACCTGCATTTGAAGATCAAGATTGGTTATTAAATAGAATTAAAATGCGATGAGTTACAATCCAGAGTTTGCAGGCCTCCTCATGCAATATTGGAGAAAACATGTATTGAGGGAAAAGCTGGCATGTTCCTGGAAGAGTAATGAGAGAAAGCGATCTTTGTGCTGAAACTGGAGGCTGTGCTCTGCTGCTCTCTCCCGGACCCGATTTGATGAACACGCATTAATGTAGATGCGTCAGATCCTTCTAAATACCTGCATGTGCTTCCTTCCTCGTTACCTAGCTCTGCTTTAGTGTAACTTGAGCCCTGAGTTGGGGTTATTTTTGGTAAGGCCTCAAGTGAATTAAGATCATTCATCTTAGGATATCAACATTAACGTTCATGAATGTTTAAGGGTACGTGTGCTGCAGAACAGCCTTAATAGTTTATCAGTTCCACTAGAAATTGATCTCCAAGTTTCAGTCATGGATAATAATAAAATATCTTTTTTCTTTAAAATCATCTCGTATGTGGCACTAGCATATTCTGAAGGGCCTCATTCAAAGACAATTGGGCTTCACTGACTCTCTGATTGTGGCAGCCTCGTATTGATCCACTAAATTAAAGTTATATCAGAATCAAGTAATGTCAGCTCTGTGAATGTGGGTATCATCGTGTGTCCTAAACTTCTTAAATGGAGCTGAAAAGATGGAAAGGCCAAAAGAAAATTTAATTTCATCCTCCAATTATGGAAAACGTCTTTTGGTAATTGCCTACACTGTCATTGTTAATGAAAAGAAATAAAATTCCCTGCATCAGTATAGCTCCATGGGTGGAATTTAGCTGTAAAGGTAAATATTGGTGAAGATGCTTGTGCAGTTGCAAGAAAGATCTGTACTCTGTAAACGTGCAGCGAGTAATGTCACATTTGAGAGGATCAGGGGAGAACGGCAAATGCCTTGAAAAGCACCATAGTACAGCATTAAGGAGTTCTTTAAACTGCCCTTTGCAGTTTCAGAATGCTTTCCAGTGACCACCTAGTCTTGATTGTAAGCTGGTATTTAACCAGTGGTGAGCTGGAAGCAATTAAATTGTACCTTTTAAAATATATATATATTTTTAATTATTACTTATTTATTTTTCTTCTCCTTCCAGTGAGTGACATGTATAGTTGTTATTAAATGTGTGTGCAATTTGAAATGACTCCATTAAAAATTAATGCCAGCTTGTCAGTATGAGGATTCCTGTGTTTAAAAGCCAAAAATGTCCATGTCAAAAGCAGCTGCCATTAAGATATTCTGGATAACTGTCCATATTGCTCTTAATTTCTGTCATTTGTAACTGTGATTCTCTGCGTTGTTCCCTTAAGTATCAACTGGAGCACTCAGGCTGTTCTGTGTGCCAAGCTGAGCCAGGAGGGAGTGAGGATATTTGCGTACTCGATTCCAAATAGTTCGTGTTAATTGAAGTACTTTAGCAGTAGCAGCGTGGCAATTGTAGCTTGTCTTTTGTAAAGTTTGGAGAATAACATGAGAGCATTTAATTGTCATTGATAGGAAATATGCTTTTTTGTCTAGCAAACAAAAACCTTGTACTCTATAAAGGATCTTTTATAGAATAAATGACTGTTTTGAGTTCAGGATGTGGTAGGCAAACAATAAAAAGGGGGAAAATAACCCTACTTGTAAATGCCACCATTTTTTTTGTCTCTTTCTCATTCTCCAAAGGAGGAATGGAATTTGTTAACTTAGAACAGTCAGTGCTTTGTGTTTTCATGGCTTTAATGGTTAAGTTCAGGAATCATGGCAAAGTAATGCTTGCTTTCTGCTTTTGCAAAATGAAACGTGTTGTCTGAGGTTGAGTAGAGGGAGTCATCTGTTGGCTAACAGCAGCCAGTAGGGACGGGTTGTTCCTCAAAACTTTATACATCTTTTTTTGTTTTCTAACTAAATTTTACCTAAAAAGTTAGCTGTAGGAACTGGCTGAGCCCTGCAAATGGATTCAGCTGCTGTAGGAACAGGGTTACGACTCATTCCTGGTGTCTTGCTTTAGTCTTGAGAAACTGTTTTGCATAGGTATTTCTATACCTGTGTTTCTTCTAAAATACGCTTTAAAAAGTTTGGTTAAAAATGACTTTCCAGTTTTGAGGTTTGAATGGCTGGGAATTGTGAATGTTAAGTTGATGCTAGAGCTGAGAGTAACTGAGAGTTGAACTAGTTGGTTTTGCCCTGGGTTCAATAAGCTGCTGCCCCTGCCGCCTTTGAAGAGCAAGTGGTGCAGCTGGTTTGTTCAGAAGGGCCATCTGTGGCTTTGTGCGGACTGCGTGCACCTGTGTTGTGTGAGCTACTGAATCATCCTCTTTTTGGAAAAAAAAAAAAGAAAAAAACAACTGTTAACATTGGGAATTAAAAGTGCCATAGTTGCAGAAAGTAAAAGCTGAGTTATGAAAGCTCTCTCTCTGCATAAAGATTATTTGGAGATACTTTTAATATCTGTAGAGAAGCATGCTGTCATAAAAAACAGGGGCTTTGCTGTTACTCGGATGTTATTTTGATAATCTATGTGTTTGTTTATAGCACCAGCAAACATTTCTGAATCAGCTGAGGGAGATCACTGGTATCAATGACATCCAGGTACTACAACAAGCACTCAAGGTAAGATGGAAGTTCTGACTTCTCGTATACATATTGTTAGTAGCAGCCAGGGAAAGCTGTAAGACTCAGGTCTTCCTGGTGCCCTTCCATCCTATTCTCTCCTCAGCTTGAAATCTTTTTAGGTGCCTTTTGGTGAAAAAAGTTATTAATGATAGCGTGTTTGCTTCAGAAGCTAATGCAGTTTGTTCTGATATTGATAGAAAAATTAATCTAGTGTTCAGACATTGAAATGTTTGATGATGTATGTATGATTGCTGCTCCTGACTCCCCTTGTCAGATGCAGATCTGCTCCTCTGAAACTGCTCCCTCTAGCCTTAAAAATGAAGAGGCAGATTTTCAGAACAGTTCAGTTGCTGCTGAAATCTTGGAGATAATGTTTATGATGTTACCTGAGGTGTTGACCTATGCCATGATACTTTTGATTTTTTTCAGTGGTACAAGGAGCTCTAACAAAGTTAATTTTCAAAACATGTCTTGTCTATGCTTTACTTTAAAGCTATTGAAGTGTGCAAAGTATGGATCAAGTTTGGAAACCTCCTAGCAGAATTTTACATGAAAATACAATGTCATTGATCGTATAAGAGAGTGCCTGTAATTTGGTTATTTGCTGTTAACAAAACAAGAAAGAAACGAGGACTCTTATGTCTTGTTTTTTGTCAATGCTTAAAGGACAGCAATGGCAATTTGGAATTGGCTGTGGCTTTCCTCACCGCGAAGAATGCCAAGGTTCCCCAGCAAGAGGAGGCAACTTACTATCAAACTGCACTGCCTGGGAACGACAGATACATCAGTGTGGGCAGCCAAGCAGACACGAGTAGGTATTTTTCTATTCATAAATTTAGGATCAAGACAAGGAAACGAAAACCTTGCTTGTAAGATTACCATTAATTTTGTCTGATAATTCTTACTTGACAATTTTTAGACTATTACTCATTCTTTCTCTCCTTCTTTCAGCATTTTTTTTTTATTTTGGCTCTCCTTAAGCAGACCTTAAACATGTATTTATTCTAGTGAACAGAATGTGAATATCTAGGTTTTCATACCTTTTTTTCTTTTCGAGGATTTGTTTTGGGAGTGTGGAATAAATAAAGGCGAAAGCTGGGCAACCTATCAACCTAAAAAGACAATTAGAAAAGAGCAAGTGTTACTACACACTAAAGTATTTTTAATAAGCTAAAACAGACTTAATAGTAGCTTCCCCCTAATAGGAATGGTGTTCCCAAAGGAGTAGATGAGAAGTTAGACTTTTATTTTGTAGTTAAAAAGTCAGTATTTTATATATGAGAGTAATATTAGAAAAGTTCTACTTTGAGGTCTGATACAGGAGATTCCACAACCTTATTGCTCTCTTTCCAAGTTCAACTCCTATGACTAAGTGCGCAGTTCTTTTTATGAGAATATAGGGGAAGAAATATTAAAAAACAATTGTACATTTTAATAAAATGATCGTTTGGAAAGTGAAGAAAACAGTTTTGTTTTTTGTGGTCCTGCATGTTAAGTGCATTCCACAAATGAATAATGGAGATAGGATGAACCAAGAAGTGAAGGGAAGTTATGTGGCTGGATTGATTTCTGTAACATCTGAGTTTCTTGATACTGTATTTACATTCCAGTATAATACACATAGTTACAGAGTATTTTTAATTCAATATTTATTTACTATTTGAATGTATATGGTGTTCATGTGTGTAGCTTTACTGAAAAATGTAAATATATTTCACTTTATGCAAAGTGATATTTTTCCTTTGTTTCATTAACACAGAGGTGATTATAGTGAAGTTATATTACAAGGAAGTTGACTTAGAACTCACTTTCCATTTTACCTTTTCTATCTCTAGCACCTTGAAATGAATGTCTTTAAAGCTTAGACTTTTTTTAAAGGATGAGTTTCAACATTCTGTGATCAGAAGAAGATACTTTTCATGCCTTAGTATTATTCACACCCTGTATGAAGTGTGCTTAATTCATTATGGGAAGTTGTGCATTCCCTAAGTAAGATTTAGTTTGTTTGTTTCTGTCTTTATAAAGACAGAAAGAAACCCCAGATATAGTTAATTTTAAATGTCAAAAAAAATTGTCGTTGAGTAAACGGAAACTATTTACAACAATCTGAGTTACTTATTAACTTACTAATTAGTTACTAACTTGTCTTAGTTTCCAGTACTGAAGATCTAGTATGACAGTGGAATAATTAACTGGGTTCTGGTGAAGTCTATATTTAATTAGATTTCTTATCAATCCCATTAATAGAAGCGTTTACTTTTTGCTGTCACTTAGTAGGCTGTGCAACCTTGTTGAAGATAAGAGGTTGCAAGGGATACAAAAGAGAATCAAGTTTAGCCTGCAGAGTTAATTTAGAGTTGCAGATTCCAAATTGAATTTCAGACTTTCTATTTTTATTTTTTAGGGTGTTGCAGACAGACCTGAGCTCTTTACAATTATGCAGTGCTTTGCAAGTCAGTAGTTAAGAAGTACGAGCTCATGTGGAGGCAGCAGACAGGCATCCCTTGCATGAGCTCTCTAGTCAGGGCACCAGGTCCTCATCAGCATCAGAGAGGAGCCCTTTGCCAGCCCAGGTTTAGGATATAGACCGAAGACAGCGTATGAGACCCAGGTGCCTTGGCTCACTCTGCTTCTTCATTTTGGAGGTGATATGGGAAAAGAACTAAATACCCACGCAGAGCCTGCTTTATCAAGCTCTGGTCACAGGGACCCCTAATCTGAAACGCAGAGATGCTTCATGCATTCTGCAGGAAGCTTTTGAAGTTCTTGTTTTGATCTGCTTGATAATGATTATTTTGTTCACAAATTCTCAAATGTGGTGCATTTAGAGTGGGCAAACGGCATGGCAGTACAACTGTAAGCACTGTCATGTAAAGGAATGAAATGAAAAACACTGCATGATTTGGGACAAGAAAAATGGAAGAGTGGGCATATATGGAAATAAAATATTCAGCAATGATAATTTCAATCATCATTATTTCTTCTGCAAAAAAAAAAATGCTGTTTCCATTTATCAGTAACTCTGAACTGTTGACAGTATCTCACCTTCCAAATTTATTTGAATTTCTTTTATTACTTCACATATGGTTATATGGAGATAATTCTACCTTACAGTTACCTTTCCTTACTGCTTAACCATACATGTGCATTTGCAAGTTATCACGTTATGAGTAACATAGGTTTGCAGTCCTACCAAGTTTTAAATCAGCCAAACTGGGAATAAGTTTAGCAGATAAATAACAGAACTTTTTTTTTTTAAACAGAAAAAAATCACACTGCTTAGAGAGGTTTTTGAAAATATGCTCTGCATAAGGGTTAATTTAATATATTCTGGGAACCTGATTATTTCTTTGAAAGATGGTTAATTGGCTGAAGGATAAAATAAATGCATGTCTAGAAGCACGACATACCTTAAAACCCAGCTCTTAGCCTGTGTTGTGCGTTGTATCTTCAAAAGCTGGCAATGGCCAGTTAGCTACTTGAGCACTAAAGTTGCATTCAGCATGGAAGAAGTCCAAGCTACTGAACAGAAGCAGAGTCTGTACCTGATTTTTAGCAATTAGTAGCAAATGCAATACCTCTGTGGTTGCAAAAACTATTAATAGACTTTGCGTAAAGATGTAGTCTTCTCTTAAAATCCAAGTTTAACTTGCACAGTCCGTGTTATTCATGAGAGCTGCCTTTTTGCCAGTTCAAAACAGCATGTGCAAGCACCTGCAAGGACAACTTTTTCATGTTGAGAGTAGCGCATAGGTTATTTGATCTCTTTGCAAAGTGACGTTCCCCTCTCTTTTCATACGACAATCTGTTAGAGAGAAAAGTGGCTTAATATTAGGGTTTCAGCGTACAGGGGCGCATTTTTTAAACCAAGATCATCTTAATGCTGTTAGTTGTATTAAGTCCTAGGCACAGCATTCAAAGTAAAACAAGAGAAGAAAGTTTAGTGGTGCTGTTCAGTATTTGCACTTAGGCGGTTATTTCCCTAGAAACCTTTTTTTTTCATTTGTATTCACTTCAATGTATTTTCATCTGTGGCTGCACAACAGAACTGTTGCCTTGCTAAACATGTATCAGTTTCCCTCTCTTTACTTGAGAGTCTTGCAGAACTCAGTTGTAGGAGCAGAAAGCAGCGGCAGAAGGAAGATGTACATTAAAAAAAGTCCTATCTTTGAATTAAACAACTGTCAAGACAAATATCCTCCCACCCTTGTTTTGAAAACTCAAAAAATGTCAAAATTGTTTTTCACAAACACTAAATGAGCACCTGTAATTGCATATTCCACAGCAAAGACAAAAGATTTAAAGCCTTTTGCTAAGGGCACAGTGTAATGTAACTATAAAGTTCCACACACCAGCTAGAGGATCGTAGACTTCATTGCTTCTTGGGGCCTGGCTTTTTATGTGTTCCTTTTCCTAGAATTGTGTAGGTTTTGAAAAGTCATTTAGTCACCCACTCTCCCACAAGGCCAGATTTTACTACACCTAATCCTTCCTAACTGATGTTTGTGTAAACTAATTTAAAACAAAACAAAACAAAAAAACCAACTTGCCTTCTGGAGTTTCTGGGAAAAAAAGAGACTTATAAAGCAGTTTGTTTTGGTGCTTATGCCCTGTCCTTATTCTGAGAAGGCTTCTCCTAATGCCTTACCTAAATCCCCGTCACTGCTGGCTGAGCACTGCAGTCTGTTTGACCCTGTCACTGGAGTGTGCACTTCATGTCTTCTCTCCAAGTGTTGTGATAACGACGATTTGTCAGGACTTCCCCCCATTTTCTCAACTTTAGACAAAGCAACCTGATTTTTTTTCAGTGATTTTGGCTCCATTTTCTATACCTATTCCTACTTTGTTTGCTCTATTACCTTTCCCCTTCCCTCCTGTTCATTTCTTAGCCAAATTTGTGTATGTGATAGTCCTTAAATCTTGACATAGGGACCCGATTCTGGATCCTCATGAAGCGTTCTGTCCCCTCCTTGAATCACAGCACTCAAAACAAGAACAAAGACCCAGCTGAGTCTTAACAGTGTTAGGAAGAATAAACGAATCCCTCTGAACGTGTGTGTGATACACTGTGTATCAACAGAATAACACTATTTACTTTAATGCTATAATGATGAGAATGGCAGGTCAAACATGAGTCAGTTGTAGCTCCCGGATCCTTTTGGGCACAAGTCCTAGTCAGGCCTCGTTCTATAGTTTCGTCTGCCACCGTAACCAGTTTATATACCCAATGTGTCTTCATAACCCTCCCTTCTGTTTCAGGGATGATTGGTGTCCTCTGCCATCCTGGTCCCTGGGACTCTCTCCAGCTGCTATGGCAGGGTCCCTGCTGCAAAACCTCAGGAGTCCCTGACCTTGTTGTCCTCCTTTGGTCTTGCTGGTTCCCTTGCTCCTCTGTTCCATGACTGTCCCTCACCTTCCCATTCCTCTCAGCATGAGAACAGTCAGTTCTAGTATGTTACCATCCTAGAACAGTGTAAGAATTAAGTGCAACTGAGATGAGGAACATCCTTTAACAGCAAGATTAACGTTTGCTGGCTCTTTCATTGATAGGAAGGTTTCATCAGCGCTGAGACACTGGGGAGATGTGCTGTATCCTTTCTCACCCCTTTCAGCTTTTACCCAAATGGACATAAGTAGCATTCTTTTAAATCTAGACCAGGAACTCAATCCCACTGTGAGGTTTAACATCACAGACTAGGCCATGGGATGTAGGATCTTGCTTAGCTCTGCGAGTAATAAATAAAAGTGATGTAATCTTAACAATTATTTTTCCCCTTCCTTCCTCCCCCTTCCCATAATATTGCTGTGTTGAAATTATAGTCTTGCTGTTGGCATTCCAGGCTTGGCAGGTATCCACTGAACCCATCAGGCTTGCCCCTTCATTTTCCTTCGCCTGTGCCAGCAGTTGCATCACTGTGGTTGTTTATTGCCCGTCCTGGTGCTCAGTTGCTGCTTCAGATCTAACCCTTTATGCTGAGTTTCCCAGCCTACTTATGTCTGAAGTCCTTACCCTCCACTCCTCCTTGTACAAGTAGCGAGTTGATAACACTGTAATTATTTTAATAACAAAGGCAATTGCCAAGAAAGAATTACTTATTTAAATGATACAAACGTCCTGGATAAGCACACTGAATAAGATTTTTAAGAAAAGAAGGTACATGCGCACACACAATATATATACGTGTGTTGTATCTACCTGTTCATTTATCACAAGTTTCAATGTATAACTTGCTTTTCTATAATTACAAAGGGTAATAAACTCTCTGAATATTATGTACCAGAAGCACTCATTGCAGTTTAATATGTGGTAAGACAAAAATATTGCTGTTAGCGGCAATAACAGCTTATTAACCCTGCCCATTAATTTTAGTTGAATAAACATCCTGAACGTGGCTATTCGGACTGTTTTGAGAAATTTCTTTATCAGTTCATAAAATTTTTGTCAGAAATGGATTTTTTTGTTTGTTTCTTCTGTAGTTATGGCTTAGTATAAAAAAGGCAAACATTTTAACTGTCTGATTTGCAATAAGAGGTATCTTTATAAGAATAAGATGTTGGGCACTACAGGATTCTTCAACCTAAATGAGAGAGGTGTAACTAAATCAATACGCGTAAATTACAATAAAATATAAATAAATTTGGAAGTGTGGCATTGTGCTTAATACTTTTGTGAGTGGCATCCTTCAGCCAGTTCCAGGAAACTTAGTGGACAAGAAATGATGTGTCTGTTTATAAAACAAAACAAAAAATCTACTCTGACCTCATAGGTATGTCTAATTATTTATCAATAATTCCAGTAGAAAGCCTCCCTCCTGCCCCCACATGTTCAGAACTAGAACACAGAAATTAGTTGATCAAATGAGAAACTTCAGCAGATGAGTTTCGTGGATGAATTCCACTACTGATTGATGTAAAATAAACACTGGCATGGGCCCTATACAATCTCAGTGGAGTACGTATTTAGAAATATAGTCTAGGGTTGAATTTGTTGTCCATCTTGAGAGAAGGCAAAATCATTATACTGTTTAGTGTGTATATATGTGTGTATATATATATAGTTTTCAAGCAACTGCTTGAAAACAAGACGTCTTGCTTTTCAGTTAAAAATCATTTTTCCTATGAGATTTTTACAAAACATGAGATTAAAAAAATCACTACATGAATTTCAGATAATAGAAGTACATGTCTAATTCTTAAACAAATGCTAGGAAAGAGACTGTGATGCTTCGCTTATGAGTCCTTCTGGGATCTTGTTCTGCTTAGGATTCAAGACATAGGTAAACTGTTGCAGCTTAAGGAGTTACTGTACCAGCAGTGATGCTGAAAAAAAAACTTGCATCAGCCAACAAGCATAGCCAACAAGATCTAAAATCCTGTTACCATGTTAGCTTAAATATCCAAAATATTTTATTTCAGCTTTGTTACAAAGTAAGAGCTCAGTCAGTTACCATGGATCATCTGATACCTATATATTTTCTCTTGTGAGAGAAGTTATGGTAGGTGAACCCTCCTTGATGTGAGCTAATTACACTAAGCCCATGTGGTAGTAGGTCTTCCCAATTTCTTTTCTTTTTTTTTTTTCTTTTTTTATTTTTCCTTTTTTATGCCAATCATGGACAAATGATATGTGAAGATAACATTTATAAAGGGAATCCTGTAACATCTGCTCCAAATTCCTGGCGTAGTGGAGGATCTGTTCTTTTGACTTGGTTTCTGAAAGAAAGCTGAAGTCAAGGATTTTGTTTTTTAATTGTAAAATAATGTAAATGCTGATAATATGAATGATTTTGAAGTTGTGAACACATAGGGTGGTAGTACAGATTAGTAAGGATTAAGAAGATAGGGTAGTGCAAAGAAATTGTGTAATTTAATGAAAGTGCTAGTTGGATTTGAGCTTGATAGGGTTTGTGTGTGTGTGCGTGTGTGTGAGTACGTGCAGGTTTGTATAGCAGTGGGAACCTTTTCTTAGCAGCCAAATTTTCAGCTAGTTCATGAGGGATTTTTTTTGCAGAATACTCTCTATATAAGGGACTTATAAGTGATCCCATAGTTCCATCACCAATGTGTGTGGCTGTTAAATTGAAGTTAAATTGAATTCCATCTTCAGTTGTGACTGCTCTTACTGTTTTTAGAAAAACGGGAAGACTGCAGTGGAGATGCAGCACTTATGTATGAATGCTTGCAAGTGGGTAGAAAATAAGACATAAACTATAATCATTATTTTTTAAAGCCTAATATATGGTATGTGAAGCCACACAACACCATCATTGCTCTTAGTCTTCCTACCTTACTTCTGCTGTCACGTTGCAGAGCAAAGCCGTATTTCCATACGACGAGGGTTGTGGTGGTATTTTAGCCTGACCCTGTGCTGTTCTCAACACATGACAACTCATATATCAAAGTTTCTGTGGGTGTGACTTCTGCTGGTCTTTCACATAATTCCTTCGGTTCTTTTGGAGGAGAGTTTCAGGCATCTGGGTTGACGTATCATTCTGACATGCTGAGAGATCTGAACTAACTATAGGGAAAAAAAAAGAATAAAATACATAGTGCCACTGCTTCTCTGGCCATAGTGTTGTTTCATACTTCCAGATCACTTCAGTTTGTGCAGCTTACTTGCCAGGTAAGTTGCTGTGCCTAAAGACTCCCTAAATTAAACTGAAATTCAACAGAACATGATTATTATGTAAAAGGGAGGGAAGAAAATAATGCCTCAAGATGCTGGTGTTAACAGAAAAGTTTCTTTTGTAGCTTCTCATCACTTTCAGTCTTGCGTGAGTAGAAGTGGTCCTGTTTACTGTTACTACGTAGCTATGGAAATTCTAATTGTATCATATGTTCAGTATTTTATTTTGATCCAATGAGAAATATCACAGCCAAGTAAGTCCAGGGAAATAATGAGAGCTGGCTCTGCAGTGAGTCAGGCTGTGCAGGAGAAAAGTCAGAAGCTAAAAAGAGAAGCTCTTCGGGGATGAGTTATTGAGCTGGCCTGTGGGAGGAGAAATGCAAGCATGCTGCTCATCTCTCTTATTTTCTTTTTCTGTTTTTGAGCAGCCACCAGTTGTAAATCTGTTTCTCTTTCTTCTGCAGTCTTTTAACTTCTAATGTTCAAACCCCAGCCTGGAGAATTATCCTTCTCTTAGTTCTTTGGGTAAACTTTGCCCTTGGAGGAGGCAGAGTGAGAATGGCAGGGTAGCAGCATATGGTGTGAGTGTGTGTCCTTCTGTGTAACATGGCACACACAGGTCAGTTATACACTTTCCCCTCTCTTTCTGTCTGGCTGACCTGCAAAAGGAGATTTTTGGCCCTAGAAGTCATGATAGCCAAAGACCCTGGCTCTTTTGAAAGCCTCTTGCAGCTGCCAGGCTGCAGCTGCCACCGCTGGCAAAGCGGTGACCGCTTTGGAAAGTGTGGCCGAGCCTGACTGAGGAATGATTACAGCAGTGTGAAGTGAAAAATGAAGTTCCTGTTTACCGAGAAGGCACAACGTTGTTACAGTGTCCAGGAAAAAGGGAGGCTTCTGGGGTATCATAGCATCCGATTCTTTAGATTATGTTGGAGAAAAAGTAAGAAATGGTCTTGTTTCCACACGAGGAGCCCACCCTGCATTCCTCACTTACCAAAGCATGCATCCCTATTTTGACTTTGTTTTCTTAACTCTGATGATAGATGGGGTATTTCCAGTAGACAGATTGGATTTAAATGTATATTTAAATATGTTCAGAAAATGAATACTTAAATAGAATAGAAGTAGATTACCTCAGGAGCTCTGTTACAAAACTGCGTAAAACTATTTGGCCTACTAATGTACAGCAATATCTATAGGATTTGGGGGTTCTGTCTGTATTTTGGGCAAATTCAGCACACATTGCTCCATGTAGAGGAAGAATAACTATGCTCAATGAAGATACTTTTTTATGAGAGAGTTGTTTTCATCATGTGTATCCTGGAAGCACCCAATTATGGTAGCTGAAGTAATACTTTAAAATGCATTGCTTTAAAAGGACTTTTAAAAACTGTTTTATAAATTTGGCCCATAGCTTTATGAAACATAGGAGAAAGGCTGTTTCCAGTCATATCTTAGCGAGAACAAGCTGCTGAGATTCTTATTTGGCCTTGAGGTGGAAGGGAACAATTTGCACAGCTAGACTTTAGAAGAAAGCAGGCCACCAGAAGGATGGACGTGAACATAGTTTAGCAATCCCCATGGGTTCTGTGTCCTCTACAGTAAGACTTACCTTTCATTCTGTTTCACTTTTAATTTTGAGAAAGATAGTTTTGCTTTTCAGATGTGATTGATCTCACTGGAGATGATAAAGATGATCTTCAGAGGGCAATTGCCTTGAGTTTGGAGGAATCAAACAGGGCATTCAGGGAGACTGGAATAACAGATGAGGAACAAGCCATTAGCAGGTAAACAAAACAACTTATATAAAGCAGAAATTAAAATTAAAGAGTTGGAGATTGGCCTGTATTGCTTTTTTAATGGTTTTAATTTAACAAAGAATAACTTGTTTGTTTTCACTTATGCTACTGATATGCCTGGCTTCAGGATGTTGCTTTAATATACTGTATGTTCTACATTGGAAATAGTTTATTATCTTTGGGCTAGGAGTTAAAAGTATATTTCACACCCTTGTATTCTTTTCAATACTGAGGAAATGGATGAAGATGGAGAATATATGATCATATTTAAATAGGACCTAAAACTGAAAATTTTGTTGTGTATTGGGTAAAAAGTAATAATAACAAAACACAATTAAGAAAATAATAAGCTTTCTTGCCTAAAACTGAGATCGAGGGAGGGGATAGTACTATTATGACTTTAGTGTACTAAGAGCAGCTGCTGTATTTTAACTGATAATCTATGTTATTAGTCTGTTTATCAGATGGGTTATATAAGTTTTTGTAAGTTTTTTTTTACCATTTTAGCTTAAGATTTTAGCTTAAGACTTTGTAGACTTAACTTTTTCGCTTTGCAAGTTAACTTTTGATCAGATCTGATAATAACTTACAGTAACTTTTTACATTGTGTGTTTATGTATAAATGTAAATATGCCAATGAAATACTTGCAGCTTGCAGCTAAACCTGGATATGGGGCTGCGTGGTAGGTGTTTTGGATTTGGCAGGGGGTTGGGGATGGTCAGGGGGCTGTGGCTGTAGAATGTAAAAGACATTTTAAAAAGACTGATTTAGGCTTGGAAGTTCAGCTCTTGTGCCTCCTCCTCTGGGAGCACCAGAACCCTCTAATTGCAGCACTGTGATTTTGGTGGCAGCTCGGGGAGACAGACTTACTTCTGCACTAGGAAAACTTTTCCTCTTTTTTTGCTCCCTAGCCTTTGACTGATTCTGTTATGATCACTTCACGTGAGCCTTGAGGCTTTAGTTTTTTTCCTGTGATAGAAAATTATTTCTGAATGGTACAAATACAGGAAATTCAGAATTCCTGACCTGAACCATTTGGTCGATTTTCTTAAGGATTTGGCTTCAGATTTTTTTTTTTTTTCATGTTAAATTACTTTCTGGTTAACACCCCATAGAAGAATGCTGGCATGCGAATAAAAAAGACAGTATGCATGTTAGACTTCTACAAGCCAAAAGTAAAACAGTGGTTGTAAACAAATCAAGCTTGTCAAGTCAAACAAATCTTTGCTTTTGTTTTCTCCAAGTTAAATAATAAGCAGAAACAAATCAAGTAGCTCAAAAGCAAGTCAATTCAAGCATGGGAATGTGTTTAACAAAATCAATATAAATCAGATTCTAAACCCCTACATGTAACTTTGGGAAAACAAAAACCCTCTTCCGTTTCAGAAATTATTTAAATATGCACACATCCTAATCTATGAAAGTTTCTCAGGGAATGTTATTGACATTTTCTGACATGTGTGACTCATGTTGCATGCATGCAGAATTTTTTTTCCTGAGTATAATTGCTTTGTGCTGCTTGGCGGAGACAGACCTGATTATGGCATAAGTGCTGAGGAGTGCAGCTGAAATACCCAAGAGTGTCCAGACAGAGTATCTTGTGCATGGCATTTTTGAAACTTTTAGCATTCCTTCTTTTGATCTCCCAATGGTATTTTTATCCACTGCATTTACTAATGCGAAAAAGGTTTTTTTCTTATTGTTAACGCTGTTTAGAGTTTGAAGGAGGTTGAGGTTGGCCAGACAGGAGTTCCCTGGGGAGAGCGGTGAGAGGACAGCTGAGGCTATGCGTTGTGTCCACAGCAGTGTCCGTGCTTGAGCACGTGGTGCGTGCAGATGTGCACAACCACGGGGCATTTTCTTTACACGGTCACCGAAACTGCTGGGGACTCCGCGCTGTGGGATGCATCATCTGTACATGAAGAAGGTGGGACTGGAGAAGGAGGGGTAGGCTTGGCGTCACTTCTGGATGTCCACCTAGAGGACAGCCACAACATGCTGATTTTTTCCTTGGATTTTTGTTTTTGCCAAGTAGCCTGCCGAAGAGGCTTCTCTTCAGGATGCTGGGCTTCCTCAAAGGAGTTTGGCTGAACTTTAGTGCTATGGGCTGATTTTGCCCCTTAGTTTATTACATTGTCTGGCTAACCCCGTGCGCGGAGCTCTGGAAAGCTACTTGGCTCTGGCCAGCTTGTTACTGAGGGAAAGAAAACCCCGATCCCAAGGCAAGCGTGGCATTAGCTACCTAACCTTCAGCTTCAAGCTATGCTCTTAGCAGGATTCCCCAGGAGAAGTTGAATGAACGAATTGAAAATGAATTTGCCTTATAAGATGTACAGGTAGGGCACATGCTCACTGAGAACAGGTAGTGTGAGAAGAAACCTTTTTGCAGGAACTGTTTCTTTAGTGCTGGGAAAGAATCTCATGAATCTACAAGAACTAGATACTTTATTAAAACATGAAAGCAGAATTAAGAGAGAGTCGTGAAGGAGGAGGAAATCCCTCTCCTACTGCAGAAATAAGAAACACAAGAGAGAAATTTTAATAAGTAAATAAATTGATAAATGCCACCACTCTTGGGGTCTACTTCTGTGTGAAGTACAAGAGCCTGCAGTGTTTTTTTGGCACAGGAAACCAGTCTCCCTTAGTTGGGTACTTTTTTTTTTTCTCTTGAGGATCCCAGCTTTGATTTGCAGACGGGATTTAGCAGAACTTTGCTGGAAAAAAAGCTTTCTGGAAAAATGCATTGGCCTAGCCTGGCCATTTCTTCCTCTGCTGCAAAAGCAGCCTGGTGTACGTGCAGTAGTTCTTTTCAATATTATTCTAAGTGTGTTCTAGTCTCTCAGAGCCTTTCAGTTTTAAAGTTCCCTTCAATTTACTACAGAGTTTAGATCATTCTTTCTGGATGAGAAATTATTTTAAATATGCATGGCATTTGTTTTGAATTCATTTTTAATGTCATCATCAGCTAACTTGTAATCTTAATGCAGTTAAATTAGCAATGATAATGTTACCTTCCCAAGTTTTAAATGACCAATGTGTAAGTCTTTGTTTACCACTAAAGAGTCAGGTTACATCACTACTCGTAGTTTGAAGATGTCAGGGATCACTACTGAAGGACAATAAGAGAGCACAAAGTCTTCAAAGTTTATGTATGCAATGTCAATACCTTTTGGAAAAGGATGTGCTGTTTACAAAAAATCAAAAATCAAATGTTTGAAACTGAGTAATCCAAGGGTAATTCCAAGTTTCAGGTTCTTCCAAGATTTATTGTAACAAACATATTTATGCTGAATGTCTCTCAAATTCTGAATGTTCTTGTTTTTTAAAATACATAATAAGAGCAAATCAGTATGTTCCTTAAAGCAGTTGATCTGCACAGTTCTTGTAAGTCTTGTAAAATGCTTTTTGTTAATTTGACAGGACAGTCTGAAACAAAAATATGCAGTTGGGAAACAGTGATATGTGACATACCACCTATCACTTCAGACTGTGCAGACAAATGCTTGCCATGGAACTCCACAAATCCTCTGTGGGGGAATCCTCCGTGGCTCGGTAGCAGCTCAACCAGTTGTGCAATAGTCTGGATGGTTTCGGACAGTCACCTTGTCAATTGTGCCCAAGCCAGACAGATTTGCTTACCAGTCAGAGCATTCGTTCTACGGCTTTAATGTACTACCCATGTGTATCTTCTTATTTGGAATATGTAGCTACTGCAAATTACCACTAAGGTGTCCTTGTCACCAGACTAACGATGTGCACTGGGGGAGCGGTACTGTGTTGAGTGGAACTGGAATTTGGGACTATAGCACCTACTGGATCCTTATTAGCATGTGAAATGCAAACTTTCTGTGTAAGTCATGTAGGAAGAGTTTCCCTGCGAGCAGTGTGGTACGCAATTAAATTGTAGGGTGACAATTTTAGTAATCAGGAGGGGGGGTGTATCCATGGTTCATAAAGTAATTACTTGCCATGTAAAGCAATTAGTACAGTGTCGTAAGATGCAGAAATGGAAATGAAGGGCGAGGTTCCTTTTTTTTCTGGAAGTTACCTAGTTGACTTTGGTCTCATATCACTAAAATAAATACCAGTTACTTTGTGCTTTACATGGCACTTAGAGTATCTATCTGTAGGTGAAAGCACTGTGTGACGTACTGTAAATGTTGCCTCAAATATCTCGTTGTCCATCCTACTTGAATATGGTTCTTCAATAATTGGCTTTTCATAGACATAGTTTTTGTATCTAGTACTCTAAGAGAAGAATCTCACTCTTGTTGAAAAGATAACAATATTATAATATATCTGCAAGTAAAGAAATCTTATTTCTAAATAAATATTATTGTACATATATCTGCTTTAAAAAGAAGCTCAGCAGCAAAAAGAAATCAAATGTCTGCATCATCTCTACACAAAGGTGTTTTAAAATGTCTTTTTGCTTTTTTTTTCACATTTTCCCTCCCTTCTCTTCTGAAGAGTTCTAGAAGCCAGTATTGCAGAAAATAAAGCAAGTTTAAAGAGGACACATCCAGAGGTGTGGAGTGACTCTCCAAACCCTTACGATCGAAAGCGGCAAGACAACTGTCCAGTAGGATTGAAGAATGTTGGCAACACGTGCTGGTTTAGTGCTGTCATTCAGGTAAGAACCTTCTTGATTAACTGTGCGTACTCTTGCTTGGATTTACTGTTAGGTGAGTTATTCTAAGTAGGTAACATCTCAACATTGTTTTCCTGGGAAGTTTAGGCCACTGAACAAGGCATGTTTGAGTATTACTTATTTATTGCGTATCTGTCATGTTGAAGGCAAAGAGTTGAGTGTGTGAACATCCTGAATGACCGCAACTCATCATGGTTTCAGTGACAATCGTGGACGCCTAAAAACCTGTGAAAATTGGATTATGGATGTGGAACAAGCTTTTAACATAAAAAATAACGACATGCAAATGATTGAGAGAAGGTGGCTGACAGTGCCGGGAAAGGAAATGGAATTCCCTTGGTCATGGAATACTTACCAAAATAGCTACAAGTTGATATTTGGCAAAGTATGGTGAAAAAAAAAAGTAATGAGTAATAGAGAAGAGAGCCTGAGATAGGGGAAGTGAAGGGCTGATGTGGATGCACTTGTGTTTGTTTAGGGGTTACTTTACCTACTACAACCAGTTCTAGGCTATGTGTATATAGAGCTGACTGCTGGCTTGTAAAAACAGCTTAGTTCAACTATCTATAAAGGATTTTTATTTCACTTAAGTAGAAGAAGCCATTTCTTTAAGGAATATGTATAATGGGAAAATGAGTGCTGATATGGCAACTTGTCTAGTGAAATCTGGTGTTAGAATATCAAACATTCTTTGTACATAAACTTTATGAATGTTTCCCTTGAGAGAACTTTTTTTAAAGGAGTGTTTGTTAAATCTATAGGCTTCTGTGGATATCTTCTAAAGTCTCTAAATCCACAGAAAACTTGGAATGAAACTGAAATGTGATAGGAGGGATTTTTCTTTTTCTTTAGCTTATGAGACATAAATTCAGCATATTGTAATTCTTGATACAGTCCGACATTTTGAGCATTTTGAGACAAAGCAAACTAAATATTTAATGCCTATTTTCAACAAATTGCTGTCACGATGAAACTTCAGATAAACTTAACCTGTTATTTTCATAATGGTAGCTCTTCAGGCACAGGGAAAGAGTTCATTCAGTTCACTGCTCTGTTTCACA
Source organism: Crypturellus undulatus (assembly GCA_013389825.1). NCBI lineage: Eukaryota > Metazoa > Chordata > Aves > Tinamiformes > Tinamidae > Crypturellus > Crypturellus undulatus. The sequence goes on from VWPW01014798.1 coordinate 661,036, forward strand.
CTTTCCACAGATGGATGTTTAGGGAGGAGTACAAGATAAGTATGTGTGATACTGCACTTCTCAAACATTCCTGAGCCTCCAATTACTTTTGGCTCATGAGATTTCTTGGTCCTGTTGTAGTTTACTTAACTAGTAATCCTGCATATACCTCCCTTTTAAGTAGTTGTCTTCTTGAACCCTCACAAATTTCTTATGTCTGCAGCGTCCTTTTATTAGGAATTGTGAGGAATTTCTGTTTCAACATGTTGGTGTTATCTCTTCCAAGCTGAGGAACTAGTAAAGTATTGAAAATGTGGGTGGGTTATTAATTCAGGGAATAGACACATACGAGGCTCTTCAGGAAAGACAAGGAAAGTGGTTGCCCTTTATGCAAGGATGCAGCTCAAATGTGTGCAGTACCTGCATGGGGGAAAATGAGAGTTTGTGGTCAGGATCGGAGGAGAAGCTGGTAAAAATGATGCCCTGACGAGGTTGTTATGGACCATCTGATCTGAGTGAGGAATTGGACAAAGCTTTCTCTGAGGAACTCAAGGCATGTCAGGGACTATAATAACCACCCTGACATCTACCTGAAGGGCAACGCAGCAGGAGGCTTCTGAAGAGTACCAGGGGTAACTTGCTGGTACAGGTACTGAGTGAATCCTCCAGGAGTGGTGTACAGCTGCATCTGCTCTTCACTGAGAAGAGAGAACTGTTTGGGGGGGGTTGCAGTAATATAGCTAACCCTGACTGGAGTGGCCGTGAAAGAGTGCAGTCCACGAACATGATGGGAAGGAGAAAAGGAGACCAGCAGAGTGCACCCTGGGCTTCAGGAGAGCAGGCAGTGACTCCTTCAGGAAACTGGGAGGTAGCATCCTGTGGGAGGCAGTTCTGCAAGGCAGAGGAGCTCAGGGAAGCTGGCAGCATCCCCCACGTGCGAGAACAGTCCATCCCAGTACTCAGGAGAACAAATAAATGTATGATCAGGAGACTGACTTGGCCAAGTGGGGAACTTATGGCAAAGTGCCAGTGCAGGCAGTCAGTGCAGGATATGGAAGCACTGGCATGGGCTACTGAGGAGCAATTTAAAAACATTGCCCGACCATGAAAGAAAGCACGAGCTCAACTGTTGTTGAGGTTTGTAAGGGGCATAAAGGACAACAAGTAGAGCCTTTGCTGCTCTACTGGTAATAAAATGCTGAGCAAGGAGAACATGAGTCTGTTACTGAATAGAACTAATGATTTAGTGAGAGGGGACTCAAGGCTAAGGTACTCAATGCCTTCCTTGGTTCATTTTTTTCAGCAAGATCACCCATACTCTTGTATGCAGAGACAGGATTCAAGTAGGAACAGTAGATGAGGATTGAGAAAGAGATTCCTTGAGAGAACTTGACATGAGTGCGGAGTCTTGTCCCTGGGAAGGGAGACCCC
>VWPW01014799.1:0-46102 GCA_013389825.1 Crypturellus undulatus
AAAAAGAAAAGGTCAAGCCAAGTCTCTGTGTGGATAGAATCCCTGAAAGAGCTGTGTTTCACTGTGCAACTCAGATGTTGCATCTGCCCGACTAGGATGCAGCCTCTCCTGCCTGCCCCGTGCGCGAGTCCTGGGAGCTACAGGGGGTGCCACTAATGGCAGGTTCTGTAAGAGAGACCAGGGACCTTGAAGGGCGTGTTTAACTAGGGCTGTAGACCAATGGACACCTCCTCTGTCTTAATTGCTTAATTAATACTCTGCGCAGGCATTCAGCAGCATGAAAGCAAGCAGGTGTGAGGCTGCAAGCTGCCCTGCGGAGCTGCTTCCCATTAACATTCACTTGGCTTGCTGCAGCGGGAAGCAAAAGAGCAGGGCAGATAAAGCGTAATTAAAGGGCCATTCATTCAAATGTTACATTTCCATCGAGTCGAGTGCTATCAGGGATGCTCCAGCCTGGCATGGGGCACCAATGATTTGATTAGATTTTCAGCGCTGCCCACTTGGAAGTGCCAGCCGAGCCGGTGTCTCTGCAGCAGGATGCTGCTTTGCCAGGCAGCCTGCATCCACAGGGAACAGGTGTGGGAATGCTGCCAGCCTGGGCAGCCAGGTCCCTGTGGTCTCATGGCCAGCACCCCCTCTCCCTCCCTTAGAGGGATGGGGCCAGTGTGGAAGCAGCCGCCTCCAAAGCAGCCACGGTGAGGGAATTAGGAAGCTAGGCAAGGCAATGTTTGCTCAGAGCAGGGAGTTGCAGATGATTCTGTTAATTTGCGGGCAAAAACTGGAGCTGGATTTTATCCCTAATGAAATTAGCACTGATGAAAGGAGCCAGAACAGGAGCCTGGCTGTTCACAGGCTTCTCCTAAGCCGCAGCTGTGAGGACGATGGGGAGGGGGGATGTCCCATCTCTGTGCAGAGCATCAGAGGGAGCATCTGGGTGGGGGCTGCTGCGTCCCATGGTAGCACCCTGCATGGGAGCAAGTCTTGACATGCTTGTTCTGTGTGTCCCACCGTGAGGTGGGGTTGCTCTACCTACTCAGGGTCATGGGCCAGAAGATCCCTTTGTGGACACGAGTCCTGGATGACCGTGACTGCAGCTATCAAACTGGAAATAGTCCCCCAAACAAGTAAGCACCTGCCTCACTGTGTCAGGAGGCAGCAGAGCTGGAGCTGTTGATGTTTTCTGTGGAAGAAAAAACACTGTGGGAGTTTTCCTACCTACAGAACATGTTTTCCCACCTACAGGCTATATCGCAGAGATGTACTCAATGACACATTGCTCCCTTGAGTCTCTGCTGCTCCGCAAAAAGCAGCCCCATGCAGTGCTGGGCCAGCAGGGAAAACACTGTTTTGACTTCTACCCTGCTGTCATCTCCAAGAGAGACTCTGAAGTGGCACCAGGCATTGGATATCTTCACCAGAGCTGTCTACCATGGGCAGATGCCTGATGGTTCTTTCCCGTCCCACCTCCTATGGACCACAGTGCCACACAAGCAGCGGCAGGGAACAAAACTCCAGGAGGACATGGGCATCCCTCTTCTCCCTAACATTGGAGAAAGCCAAAGCTCCTTCATTTTAGCATCATCTTATGGGTTTTGTTTGTTGGTTTGTTTGTTTTCTGAAGACCCTTTTTTTCAATGAATACATGAGATCTGCTTGCAGCATTGCCCTGTCTGCATCAGGGAGCACTGCCTGGACAATCGTTATTGTTTTGGAGCAGCAAAAGGCCTTGTGGCCAATGGCCATGGACTTTCATGATCCTGTCTTCTCCTGCAGGCACAAGTCACATCTCTGTCATCTGATTTCTCTGAAAGAAGTGTACATGAGGCTAAATATATTTGTTCCTTAAAATATGAAGCTGCACCCACGCTTCCTTTATGGGACACCAGAACTGCTACATGTCGCAATGCTTAATGCAATACTGGAAGGTGCTCAGATATGTTGGGAGAGTCTAGGTTCCAGTGGAGACTTTGACAGATGCAATTAGCGCCGAGCCACCTCACTGCTGTGGTCACCTCCAGATCTGGCAGCAGAGTAGCGAAAGGCAGAACAGCAAGTTTGTGTTTCTGAAAGGTACCAGTTCTTCCATTCCTTCCTCGACCTAGACAGCATAAAGCCAGGAATAATGCAGCCTGCATAGATTACTGTCAAAAGGAGCAATAAAGAAGACGTCTGAAATCCAGGCTACCTTCCTGAAGCCGTAGCGGGTTTCCACAGGTGTTTGCAGATCCACAAGTAACAGCTTCTCATGCATGCACACAAATGCACATGGAGATCAAACGCTCTTGAAGACCCATCAGGCAGCTTTTCAGGCACTTTAATCACCACCCAGGACTAGGATTCCCAGTTGCTGTAAAAATAAGTAGAAACAAATGCAAACCTTTGAAGCGAGAGGAGGAAGGATGGCAACGCGACTGAGTTATAGCCCACGCAAATGGCAACTCAGAGCTCCCGTCGCTTCTTGCCTCCAGAAATGGTCTGCAGCAAAGCAGCCACCTGTGCTTTGCTTCTGGAGGTGCAGAGGGAACGGATGTCCTGGGACTGCACTTGGAGAAGTGACACATTCTGGTTACACTTCAGGGATAACTGCATTTCAGCAGAGACTAGAAAGATGTTTGGGTGGCCCCTGCATTGTGCCAACTCTAGCTCCTCTTGCAGGGACTCCTTCCCTCTTGCTGGGTCCCTTTACCCAAGTCATGGAAGATCTTGGAGCTTGGCTGCAGAGGAGGAGGTTCTGCAGCCATTGAGGAGCCTGCATGGGGCTCTTCAGGGACACTTTGGGCTTTGCAAGGATTAGGCATCTTGCTGGAAAGTCTTGGGCTGCTTCCTCATTTATGTGAGAGATGCCAAGGATTATTAACCATTACCAAAACTGTTCTGTACTAGCTCTGCAGCCCTGGATTTGAATACTACAGTAGTCTCTTCTCCTGCTCCTGCCCTTCTTGCCAGCTCTGCTGTGCCACTATTTACACCGGGACCTGGGTCTGGCGATGCTGGTCCTGATCCCCACCCTGAAACAAAGAGCTCGTACAAGGTGACAGAAGGGAAAATGCTAACCCAGCATTGGAAGTAGCATAGCCACAGCAGCATGGTGCTAGTCATACCTCTGAGAAGCAGATACGTGAGGTGGAAAGTGTTGGTCTGCAGCTCTGCAGCTTCCAGGCACCCAGCCAGCTCTGAATCCTGGTTGAGCCCTGTGTTTGTGGGATGCTTAGGGTCTAACTCACCTTTTCCTTGCACACTCAACTACTACCCTGCCTGCTTGGCATGTACTCCAAGCTGGAAAGATATCTTGTTATTCCAGTGATGACTCTGCACAGTTCCTCTTCCAGAAATACTTGAAACAAGCAGGTTTTCCATCCTGTCTTTACAAATGCCTCACCTTGATGAAGAAGAGAGAATTAGGTACATGGGATGGTGATTGCTCCTGTTTTGCAAGTGCAGATGCATCATATTGATTGAAGGCATGACCATCCTGCCCTGAACACCATTTATAATAAATGCACAGTGCTTCAAATGTAAACGTATTCCCTTAAAGACTAAAGCTCTCAACTTGCTCAAGTGATCCCCAAATAAAAAGCAGGGCAATAATGGGATGGATGAGTTCACATCAGGCACAGGCAGCTCCATAATGAATACCTAGGGAAGTGTGAGCATGTTAAACAGGGCTCGCTTATGCTATATGGGGTCACTATTACATGCCCTTCATTATTGGAAGCTTGTAACAGGCAGATGCCTCTGCCTAGTGTGAATTAAGTAAAAAAAAAAAAAAAGAAATGACATTTATGCTTTTCATGACACTATCATTTGCTACCTAAAGAAGCATCCTTTCAGCAAGAACTTATAAAAATAATGAGCAGGTGACTCTCCTTGCAATTTCCTGACATTTATTTGGAATGTCCTTAATTGCCTCATTTCCCAGAGCACTGACAGTAGCACTAACCTGTTCCAGACGGGTATATTTATGAAGCTTTTGTTTGCAGGATCATCCCACAGAAACCCTCCAAGAATCAATTTGAATGAGTCAAAAATTTTGGTTTTACAAGAGAGCTGCTGGAAATGTGCAGTGGCTCTAAGGCTCTCCAGAGCCACTGATACATAATACATGCAGTCATGCCAGGGCTTTGCTAAGAAAAGCTCCACTGCAAATGCTGGGAGGTGCCTGGATTCCCTCCAAGTCAGCATTACAAAATGTCTTTGAAAACCCAATGCATTGAGTGGCAGGAGAAAAAGGCTAATCCTGAACTCTGAGGCATCTGTAAAGCATTTAGTTATGGTTTTGCAGAACGTGGTATTGTAGATAGTCAAGCTGGAGAACTATTCCTTACCTCCAGTTCCGTATCTCTTGTGCTGTGCCTGCTACCTACACTCAACAGAGCATGACAAGTGAATAAAAACTGTGGCCTCCAGCCACGTGTGTCTGTTCTTGTATTGTAGCAGTCACGCACACAAGAGCTTTACCACGAGCAAGGCACTGCATCCCCAGGCCATTCAGCTCCGTGTGTGGAGTCAGATGTGACCTGGTTTGTCCAGCTGTCCTTGAGGCAAGGGTTCAGCCTGGACAGTAGTTCTCAGCCATCCTCTTACCCGCTCAGCAGGTTGATCCATATTTCCTCCTCAGAAGCAATTGCCCTGGCTGCTCTCTTGTTGACACACACATCAAGCCACATCCCAAACTCAGTAACACTTGGCACCCAGGCAGTGATAGCGAACGGCTTGGGTTCCCAGTGACTGTTTTAAGAATCCTCCTTCTGATGGTGTCTCATGTCCCTGAGTGTTCACACCAAATGACAACCAAACCTGCATCTGATCCTGCATAATCCCACTGAGTTCTGTCTTTAAACCAAAGCCTCGTGCATTGCCCTGGAGTGCTCATGCCAAGAGGCTGTTCCCAATGGAATACATTTCAATCAATCAAAAAAAAAAAAAAATCTCTCCTTACCCCTTATTTCAGTCCTTCTGAGAGAGAACAACCTCAGCACAGACCTGGCCTAAGGGGAGAGAAAGCTGAGAGCAGGAATTAGGACATGATAAGAAACAGAAAGAAAAAGAAAGGAGCAGCAGATGATAGACTTGTCTGCCTGAAAGCTGAATCAGCGAGAACATGGCAGAGCAAATGGAGATAGGGAAATATGTATTAAAAGGGGGAAAACCAAGAAGGGAGATGAAAGGGGAACAAATTCATTTCGAAGCATTTGTTCAAAGGATTGGTTGATGCCCATGGAAATTTAGAAAATAATGCAAAAAAGTAAAAAGTATAAATAATGAAATGTAAAGCGGTCTTTTGCACTTGGTAGTCTTGAGATTTACTGACTTTTTCTTCTCCAAATTTTGATACCCAGAGAACAGAGTTTGTCTTTTCAAGAATATTTGTTCCCCTTGGCTCTGAAAACTTTCTGTTTCCACAGCAAACCCTGGCAGCATCACAGTAAGAGATCCCCATTTTCTTCTTTCTACCCTTACTATCCAGTACAGGGTCAGTAGAAAAGCATGGCATGAGTTCAGCAGATTTTTGCTTTAATACATCGCATGATAAAGAGCAACAGCAGTTGTTTTCTGTTCCCAAAGGCAGAGTTGATGTCCAGTCAGTGTTAGAGAGACAGGAGACAGTTCTCATTGTCTCTGGGGCAAAACCATCCTGCTCGGGTGCCCATCAGCCCCGTTCCCGTGGATCTGGCGTGCTGCACACACTAGGGTCCCGCTGACTGATGGACTCATCAGTCGGTCGTGCAGCTGCGTAACAAAAGGTCCTGGAGCTCATCAGTTTCCCTTCAGCACAGCAGAAAGGAATCATCTGTGCCATTTATTTTACTTCGGCCACTGACAGCCTTGGTGTCAGCCGGGGTCCTCGGCAGAGGAGAGCAGGGTGAATTGTGTGTAGATGACGGAGTGCAGGGATGTAGGTTTGCATCCAGATTTCAAAAACTGACTAAAAGCTTCTAAAAGTTAAATGATCCTCTAGTCCTTACAAAACTGCTTTGGTCAAATTTAAACTTATCCTGAATATTTTTTGTGGGTGCACATTAGTAGGATGACTTTGCTAAAAGTTATGGGATTCACCTTTAGGAGCTTGCACATAGGTAACATATCTGTGTATTTCTAAACATATACGTAGACACATAGATTTTGAGAGGTAAATCTTATTTTTAAAAAGAATGATTCTTTTGCTTAGCTACTTATACAATGTATTAAGAGCTTTTCTTTTTTCCCTTGCAACCCGAAGGTTCTAAAATAATAAATCAGACCTCAAAACTGAGAAAGCTGACTTAAAATCATTATATTTTTTTAAAAGAGACTGTCCCACATATCCTGAAAATTTGCAGATTTTTTTCTTCTCTTTTTCTTCCTTCTTTTCCTCGGTAAAAGATAAAGCAGCTCCCCACCAGCCACAAACAGTTGTATATTTTACTCCAAGCTGTTTGGACTATTTGTAGACATTGTGTGTGACCCTCCTGATGGCAGCAACCAAGGCCTTTGAGACGGGAAATGAGCAGTGTGCCTGCACCACGCACCAGCTGGGGACTCGCTTCTGTGCAAGTCCTGCGTCCATCTGGGATGATGAGGCCAGAATGTAAAAGCTTCCTGACTAGAGACCATCCTGGATGCTGCTCAGCTCCCCTCTTGCAAGACTAATGACTGTTTCTCCTTGCGTGTAAGAAGTCTCCTAAGTGCAGGAACTGGAGCCTATCTTGGCAAATTCATTTCAATTAATATTGGTTCAATTAGCTTCAAAAACAAAGGTTATATTTTCTGTCATTTGTGAATTTTCGAAGATATTTCCACTTTTGCAATTTACTCACAACTCCATTAACGACTGAAATACATCTGGGGTGACGTATTCTGTACTTCTTTCTCCTGCAATGCATAGTAAAACCCCAATTACAGCCATAGCTCTAATCAATGCAAGGGAAAGTCTTTCCAATTCTTGACGTGCAAGGCTTAGTCACCAGCTCAGAAATCAGGTAGTAGCAGGCAGATGAGGTCTGTTGGCAGCACTTACACCAGCTACTGAGCAGGACTGTTTCAGAGAAGCACAAGTGTCACCTAGGAGGACAGGATGCTCTCCAGGTGAGAGGACTTGCCCCATGTCTCCTCAGACTCTCCTTTTGGGGCTCTCCCTTTGCCTCCTGCCGCTGTAAAATCTCTTGGGTGAGCTCAACATTCCATAACCTGTTTGGCTGGGTTGTTTATTCCCACAGGCACCTTGGTCCCTCCTTCTCCATTGCTCAGGGCGTTGCAGATGATCACACTTGTGATGCAGGATCCATTGCCAATGTAGGGCTGGTGCCTGGTAAGAAGCCAAGTAGGGGAATGAATGCTTTTCCACTTGGGAATCTAGTCTCGCAAGGTATCTATAAGATGCAGAAGGAAAAATGCAGTCAGCTAAAGCTCTGTTTATGGAGATAAAACAGCAGAGGAGGAACCACTGGACACTCAGGTATGCAGCGACACTGTTCTACAGAGCAGATCGGGCACCATGGGGAAAGAGGAGTCTCTGGTGAGAGGCGGTCCAGAAGGACACATCTGGAATGCCAAAAACAGTGCCTGCTCCTCTCCACTCCTCCAGAAAACCCATGCTGTGCTGAGAGCTGTTCACCATTCCTCAGGTCCTTCCTAGAGAGTCAGGAGCTTGGTCTTCTTTGTAGAAGAAGACCGTGCCTGGGTTCCCCTCAGCCTTCTCAGCCTCTTGTCCTTGAAGAAGTCTCCGTGGGCGCACAGGGATGTGCAACAGCTCTGCTTGCTCTGCTAATTCCGAAGGCCCCTCTGCTGGATTTAGTGGAAAGATCAGCTGTTGTATACAAATTAACACTGCTCCCTTAACTGGCTTCAGTCTTTACATCAAGAAGGCATTTGTAAATGTGTGCAATTAGTAGCTGAGTCCTGACTGAACCTCACTGGGCAGCAGCTGTGATCTTCCATGGCACTAGAGGTAGTTCTCGACATGCACATCCCGGCGATACACTGCAGAGCTCTACAGGGACGATGGCATCAAGATGCAGAGAGGACTATCAGGACAGTCAAGGAGACAGGTCAAGCCTACAACCTGGGCTGTGGGAATTGCCCAGTCCAGTTCTCCATTCTTTTGCAAACCACAAGATAGAGCTCGTTCCTTGAGGAGTTGAGGTTCCTGGGGCTAGAACCACAGCTAGGCAGGAGGTACTCAGTGTGCAAGGTTAGTAGTGAAACTATTTCTGGCAAAAAGTAAAAATGGGCAGAGAGATGGATATTGCTCTGTGAACCAGCAGGCCTGACCGGGCAAACTCATCTTATGGGGATGCAGAGAAGTCCTGCTCACTGCTCCCTCCTTCCATGAGCACAGGGCCAGGCCCTGTGGCCTGGAGAGCACATGCTAACATGGCACATATGTGACACATATGTGACCCATATGACCAGTATGTGAGCAGTACATGGCACTGTAACACACTTCGCATCATGGCACGTAGCATGGGATTGTGGTTAAGCGCAGAGAGTTTGTAGCTCCAGATCAGATTAAGATGATCTGTAAAGACTGTTTTTCTACATATGTTTTCCCTTGTGATGGACAGCTGTGGTGAAAGCCCTGCTAAGACCGCTTATCCCCCGCGCAGCTGTTTTTGCTGATGTGCTCTTTCTGTCGCTCCGGTTTGTTTTCTGCACTCAAGCCCTTGTGATCAGGGCAGGGAATGTCGCTAATAACATTCTCTTTCCTTCCTCTCCGCTCCAGCTGTAGTAGAGCATCCTATGGAGCCTTTACTGTTCTCATGCCCTTAGTTAAGGGGCTAAATAAAGGCTATGGAGACTTTATTATTCTCATTCCCAAGGCCTTGAATTCCAGGTGGAGAGAGATTCCATGGATGGATGCATTCCTGTACTGGACACAGGTGCTCGCACCAGGCTGGATAACATCTTGTCTTTTCCTTTGACGACCAGGAGTCTTTCATTTAGGTCTGCCATGTCTTCTCACTGATGCTCTGTTATTTTATAAATGTTGCTTCAAATAACACAAACACAGAATGCTACAGAAAGTGAATCCTTGGGATTAGAACAGCTAACTTTCAGCAGCAGGGAGGGGGTTTTGTTATGTTCTGATTTAAAACAAAACAAAGCAGAAAAACATGTTAAAGAAACAATCATGACAGAGAAGAGGTAAATAATTCTGTTTTCCCTAGCAGAAATACTGTCCATATTTCTCTTTTCTGAAGCTGCTGAGAACTTTCCGGAGGAACTTCAAGTTCTTCTTAACTCGTATGTGTGACCTTGGCTGGTCAAAGCCAACCTATGTAAAGTGTCCTGAGCCTGGAGTCCCTCTTGGGCAGCAGAGCCTTGCAGAAAAGGTGTTTTCTGCCCTGCAGATTTGAAGCATGTGCTGCTGCTGAAGACCGAAAGAGCAGCAGCAGCAGCGCAGGTGACTGGGAAGAGGATGCTCTGGGAGCCTTGAGGTGCTACCACCCCTAGCACCTTGCCCACAGATAATTGATGAGGATGAATTCGGGCAGGACAGCACAGGGCTGAACAGCCTGCAGCAACACAGTCTCCTTGAGTCCTCTCCCTGAACCTGCTTGTTTTGTGGATTCATGCACAGGAAATATATCTTTAAATAGCTCCCATAGCTTCCTAGCTAGGAGGCTTTGTTCACTCTCTGTCCAAAACTTTGGTGGAGGAGGCTCCATCTTTCCACTGTACCATCTTCAGCAGATCAATCTGTCTGGGCACTGGAGATCCCGGGGAAATGAAGCTATGATTATTAATTTAATACCCAGAACAAAAATCTCTCAGTCAGCTCATAAAAAGACCACTCACACTTGCAGGTGAATACAGCAATAAGCAGAGATAGAGAGATATTTGATATATTTATGATATATAGTATAACAGATAGAGCTAATAGGCCATCAAAGGGCTACTTGTCAGCATCTTCACAGAGTTTTCTGGAAAGGCTGATGGCACCTCTCCATTCTCCCTGTGCTTTGGGGACCATCTGCACTCAGTTTCTCAGATCCAGCAACTTCTCTGTGAACTAAAGATTTGCTGAAAGTGAGAAGACTGGTAGCAAAAGTTCAAGTGTTATAAGCAAAATCTGTTTTTCTTTCCTTCTTGGAAAGTCCATGCAAAAATGCATATATCTGTATAAAAAGAAAAAAAAGAAAAAAAAGAAAAAAAAAAAGCTGAGAAATACATCACCTTGAGCCAGCAAATGTAGCATTAAAGCTGAAAGCTTGTGGTAGCTCTGCATCTTAATCCTGAAGCCTTGGCTCAGGTTTCCGCTTTCAATAGTGCATTATTTAGCATCTTAAAATACAATAGAGGAAATAAGCTGCAGTGTCTAATACAGCCTCAGAGGGCCCTGTTCTGGTAGCAGTGACAGCGATGTTAATGCAGACCTGCCACGTGGAAGGCTCACTCCAGATTTACTGAATCACCACAGAATATGGGCATAGTGACCATATAGTCAGATTCTGAATGTTGAAGTGGAGGGCATGGGTATCTATAAAGACATACGTGGTATATCTGTAAAGATATTTTTGTCAGTGTTAAGTTTTGGATACATGTTTTCTGAAATGGCCGGTGGAATCCCAATGACATTGTGAAAGGCTCCATGGTTGTGTCTGCCTGTCCTTTCTGCCTCTGAAATCCTGCCTCTTCCTCTGCTGACACTTGAGAGCCCTCCTGCCTGTGCCGCACTTCCCTTGGGAGCACAGGTACTCCGTCTCCTGGAAAATTATCCCAGAGGAAAGCACTGCCAAAAGCACTATAGTGTCCAAAAGCACTGTAGTGTCCATGAGATGAACATGGCTTGTTCATATGATTTCCAAAATTACAGGAGGAGTTAACATACTGTGACAGAGGAGGTGAACTTTCTGAGCGGTTTATTATAGCCACTGACTATAGAGTGTGCCAGGAAGAGAAGCACACACCATCCCCACCAAAAGTCATAGTTTCTTCCGTCCTTTATCTCCACCTACCAGTCTGCACATCATAGAATCATGGAATCCTTAAGGTTGGAAGGGACCTTTAGAGATCATCTATTCCCTTCCTCTGCACACACAGGGTCATCTAGAGCATGGGGCACAAGAAAGAGGGTTTTGAAGATCTCCAGAGGAGCTTCCACATCCCTTCCAGGTGTATGTGCTCGGAGCAAGCCAGTAAGCAGAGAAAGGAGCAGACAGGAGAGGAATAAACAACTCCAGGACCAGCATGTCCTACCCGTGGTCATCTGAAAGCACCACAACAGCCTCCGTCCCATGTTTTGACTAGCACCATGGCAGTGGCTGTAGAGCCGCTGTTGGCAGTGGGCTGTTGAGAAGGATGAGGGCCCTGCACCGTGTCTCAGAGCCTGGCATCTTCCCAGCACCCATGGGCCTTGCTGGGAACCGTCACAGCTCCTGCAGTGTCCAGATGTGCTGGTAAACTGAGTCACCAGTGCCAAAGCACAAATGTGTGCACACCGGCTCTGCTGGTGCTCCAGGGATAAAGTACTCCTGGCATCCATAGCCAACAGGCACCACGATGACCTCCTTGGCAAACCTATCCTCTGAAATATCCGTGTTCCCTGTTTTCCGGAGCTCCTCTGGTCCTCGTGATTGCCCTGGGTGTCCCAGCACTGTCAGGCAAATGAAGCAGCAGTGGCTGCAGTTGTGGGTATTGATGTGTGCCTATATTCATAGCTCCATAAAGGAATTTTATGGTGATATAATAACCCTAAATATGGGATGTATTGGCAACAGAGAGCTAGCAATTCTAAGTGGCCTATCCATAGTGAAATAAATGCCTCCCGGACATCAATAGGGGAACTTGATGGAGTCGAGTAAACAGCTACTTTTCAATATCTCTCTCTGCTGTAGATTCACAAGGTATCAATATATCTATTGGAGTCTTTTGTGAGTAAGACATAAATCTGTGAGTTTGTTTCCTGGGAACAAATGTTTTATTATTAGCAAATTGTGAAGCAGGGTCTGGGCACTTTGCTAACAAGTGCATGATCTGCAATTCTAATGGCTGTTCATCTCCTTTCTCGCACACACATGCATGCACACACATACACCCCTCCAGTAAACACCTCAGTGGGAGTGATTAGTATCTTCTGATGACTGATAGGCAAACCCTGTCCTCCTGCATGCTCTACCAGTCCCGATGCTGAAAATCAGACCTGCAACTGCTCCGGGTCTGGCAAAAGAGTACACAAGAGCCAGGCAACTCAGTGCACACACAAGGTAGTGGAGGAGCAGTTTGACATCCTTCCAGGCCTCCTGGAAAAGGAAGGGAAAAAATCCATTTTATTGGTCCTTTTATGGTCATTGTTATTAAAAGCAAATGGGGAGCTCTGTCTATCAGCAGCAAAGGTTGCTGCAAGCCAGGCTGGCTGGCGTCACCTATGTGGTGCACAGAAGAGGAACGGGGGTTGCAGAAGTCCCTTGGGGGGTCTCAAATGGGGCCTTGGGCCAGGTTATGAGAACCACATTGCCCTCTCCTTACAGGATTGCAGTCTGGATACCCAGAACAGACTCACTGAGCAACACTTCACATCTGGATGTACTTACCATGAGTTGTCAGCAGTTTCAGGGACTTCTCCAAGTCCCATCCTGATATTAGGACATGTGTTTTCATCTCCACCTGAGCTCAGTGTCAGAAGGAATCAACCAGAGGCAGCAGGGAAACCCACGTGAATCCTTCTTACCTCTCTGTAAAGTGGCAATTGGCCCTGGAAGTTGATGCAAGCATCAACCATCGGTCTGGGAGACAACCAGCCATGAGTTCTGCAGTAGCACAGCAGATAGATGCCCTGCACAACTCAAAGGGGCAAAAATGTTCTTGTCTCCATGAGCTGAACAGTTGGTGTGATGATAGCTAACTGACTTAAAAAATTTAAAAAAATCTTTTGTCCTGGAGTTTAGCTGCGCTCTCTGATGATGTTTGGCCTTCAGGGCTGTCATTTCAAGGATGCTTCAGAAAAGTGGTTTGCAAATCTGTGAGGTTCACAGCAGCTCCTTGGGAGCACTGGAGAAAGACACCTACCACCCACTCCTTTCAGAAAGCAGCAAACACATGCAGACGCTTGAAAGCTATAATTGCAGTGCTCTTAAATACTTTTTTCATGTAAATTTGGTAAAGCTATTGGTGTTCTTCCTCACCCTGACACTATTTAGTGTACTGAAAAGTGGATTATGACACATGCACAGTCCGATGTCCTTCTGTGTTGTTTTAGAATGACATGAAGTCATCTTCGTGAGCCACAGACCCTCTAAAGCCCCAGGAACAGGGAAGCACCAAGGTCTCTTGAGACATCCCAAGCCCTTCCATGCCCAAGCAGTGGCCCGAAAGCTTCCAGATAGAAATTATCTATCATGTGATCCGTGGCTGACAGCCCTTCACAAGGTATCTGCTGGACCAGATCAGAGATGTTTGTCATGAAAACAGCTGTGAAAGGGAGAGATTCCCATGCTGCTCCGACAGTAACTTAGCCAGGGTTAGGATAGGCAAGGCACCTGACAGAGACAGATTGAGTGTGGGGAAAATGATTAATCCCATGGCCCTGCTTTCTTCCACCTTCCAAATGAAAATGTCTAGAAAAGGAGCTAAAAATGGATTGGATTTATTCCTAGTTGGGTTCCTTCATGGATGCAACTACCTTTCACTGTTTGCAGTTATGGAACTGCAGCGGAGGGCAATTATAGGTCTGAAATGTAGGTGAAAATGGACCTAAATGCCACAAAGGGAAGAGGAGGCGGGACTAGGAAGGGCACTCCCAGTCTAGGCTCGGTCTTGTGCCCGAAGAAGCTGTATTTTGTCCCAGGGAAGGAGCCAGGCCATCATGCAATGATGAGGAGAACATGTGTGATACAAAACAGCCTCCTTTTAAGTCTTTCCTTGACACAGATCCCACTGTATACACCGAAACTGTCTGACTCCTTTTCCTTAGGAGATGGGGTAATGAGACAGGTAGCAATTGGAGTAACTTCTCCAGGTATTAGCTAAAGGGGGCAGCTGGGATCCTGCCTTTGGAAAACCTTGAGAAGGAACAAGGGATGAGTATTGAGTCCTGTCCTGTTCCAAGGCATGGGGCAGTTCCCTCCCAACCAGGGAGCCCTGGGAAACAAGCCGGATGTGATGTGCAAGAGCACAGCTGGATCCCAATGTAGGAATCAGCATCTGCAGTGCTTGCCAGGAGATGACAGGACATACCAGGGTAAGGTCCACTCTTTACCTGACCTATTCCTACACTGATCCCTGAGCATCAATCCTGCCAGGGACACGTCTGGCCTTAGACAGTCTCAGTGCAACAGCTCCTCCATCCCACACCGTTCACAAGGAAGGTTCTTCCCACTCTGTTCCCTTTCAGCTCTGCCCAGGCTCCTCGAGCTGCTCAGGCCAGCTGAAATGCTTCTAGCACTGCCTTCTGTCCCCGGCCTGGTCTACCACAACTTCACTTTACCAACCAAATCAAAGCTGCAGAACTGAGTGAATATAGCAAAGAATTGTGTGGGTTTTTTTTTCAGCAGACGGAGGACCCTGCATTGCAAGTATTTCTTGTGGAGCAAAGAAGGCAAAGCCACAGGTCCTGCAGCACAAAAACGCTCCGGTTATCTTGCCTGGCACCTGCAGCTATCTCTAGCCTTGTGCTTTCTGCTTTATCTGGCATTCCTGTCATTGCACTGGGCAACATACATGTGTATGGTCCTCGGCGGGCACCCAGCAGCGCCAAGCCAGGTCCTTTGCTGCACTTGGAAGTACCCGAGCCCAACAGCGGATCCCTCTGTGCTCTGGGAACAGCTATTGCAATTCCTGCGCTTACCACTTAGATGGCGTTCAGCTTTGCGCTGTCATTTGCTGTATTTCAGCGTGCTTAGCAGCATGTCCGTGTGGGCATCGTTTGTGTTGCCAGATATACACCAATATGCATATATAGTAAAAAAAGAAGAAGAATATATATAGAGAGAAAAAAAGAGACATACATAATTCAATATAAGAGAAAATATCATGTTTTTATACTGACCAGCTATTACTGGCTTCAATGGTTTCTCTTTTTGTTTCATGCTCTGCTAAGATCCATTTCGCCATTGTCTTTTATAGTCCCCAGTGAAGGGACTATCATCATCTGCACCTCTGTGTCCTGCTTGAGATAAATGCAATGATGTGTCTTGCTTCTGTGCTCCTTAAAGCAACGTGTCTCTGCTAATGCTCTCTTGCTCCTCCAGGGCAGCGTGGTCAGATCACCAACACGTTGCCAGACTGGATTTTCTCTGCCAACTCCCCCCAGGTCTGGCCTGCTGTTTCCTTGAAACTTGTCCTGTACTTTACTTTGAATGCAGCAGGGAGTCAGAATTACGCCCACTGTTCCCTTCTATTCTTGGCCCTCTGCTTCCCTCACCTCCCAACCAAAATCTGTTCGCCTTCTGAAAATGGCTTTTATTTTGTGACTGTGAGAAAGCATCGCTCCCACGGGGGTGGCAGTGCCATGGGCTGTCACAGTGGGGAGCAGAGCAGCCTGGGGCAGGGCTCTGTCCCGCGTCACCTCTGTGATCCCTGGTTCTAGTGACGAGCGGCTGAGCTGCCTGCTGGCAGCAGGTTTTGTGGCCTCTCCAATCATTGTTTATTCCATTTGTCGCTTGCTTTATACCAGAAGCGGCTAGATTTATGGGAGTTGTCGCAGGAAATTATTGGTGCATCCGTATTTCTCTCCTTTAATGCCTGTGATTGCTGGGTGAGGCTGCACATGCTATTTGTCCCTCTTCCAAACAACGTCTCTGTCGAATCAACGGGAACAGATTATTCATCTGCTGCAGGAGGCTAATTGCAAACAGTCATAAAGCAAAATATTATTTCGATGCAAAGTAATGGACAGTGTTGTCTCTGCACCATATGGCACCCTGGTTCGAACACGGTCTGATCTGGCCACCTGAATGCAAGCCTGGTGCTAGCTCTCTTCCACTTGCTTAAGGGCTGTTCATTTAATGGGACATTTTCCTCAGCAAGGCAGAATTACTCAGGATCGAAGCAGAGCACCCGCGATGCCAGCACTGAGTGAGTCTGAAGAGAAGGGACAAGCCACAAACTCACACCAAGGCACAGACCCACAGTTTCCGTATGTCTGTCCACAGTATGGGAAATTGTTAGTTGCTCTCTAGTACTTGAAATCTCTGACGAAAAATTTAAAAAACAAACAAACCACACAACCCTCACATCAGCATCCCTAAACTTATAAAATGCTTGGGCAAAGGGACAAATCCCCAGGACCTTGGAGAAGAGTAACGTCGTGAAAGCAACAGTGGAAGACTTTTAATTCAGAAATGCTGCTGCAATGTTTTTCTGGAGGTGAAGTCCCACTCTCTTGGCATCCTGCAGCACTCCTGCTCAGATGGCATTGCCCACCACACACATGATATTCACTCGTGATGAGCAGCTCGGTTCAGCGTGGGCATTTCTGCAGGCCTCCCCCTGCTCCGCATCGGTCAGTATGGCCCCAAGGAGACCTCACTTCGAGGTGGACGGGGACAGGTGACATCAGTCTCACTGTCTATGTTATCTCTGCTGGGTCTGTAAATCAAGTGGTTGATTTTCAGAGAGCCAATTTTTCAATGGAGGAAAATAAAAAATATATATATAAATTTCCATAGGATGCTGATTCTTCCCACAGAGAAACATTATGCAAACCTCCAGCCTTCTGTTATTCTGTTCTTTTTTTGTTTTTTGTTTTCTTTTTTTTCATGAAAAACACTTTCTTTAGGAAGCTACGTGTATACTTCATTTTTCCTGGGGATACACTGTGCGAGGGCAGGCATTTAGTCATCTCTTCAGCCTCTTAACTGGAATATGAAGAGACAGAGAAAGCTGATGGCCACCAGATCAGTTGGATTTCCTCTTAGGCTCAGGCCACTGCCAAGGTTACCAGTTCCTCCTCACTGAATATGTCTACTTGAACCTGATTCGTTCCAGCAGAAGATCCAGTGCAGGAGGATCTCAAGAGAGCTCATGCCCCTTTGGAGGGAGTAACGTTTGCAGACAACTGAACCAGTAATCACTGTCACATCCCAGCTTCCTATCTTGCACCTTCCTCCAGCTCCATATGTTGTTCTTTGCCATGCACAGTTTTTATTTTTGCTCTTTATCCAATTTCTCATGCAAAAGGCCATGCCTAGCCCTAAACTCTACAGAAAAAAAATACATTAGTATGGGATGCTGAATCATAAATATGATTCAAACTCTGCTCTTAGCCCCCTACCCTGACCATTCTGCCTGAGGCCAGATGTGCTCTTGGGAAGTCCTACGCATGAAGAACTTGCTCTTCTTGAGGGTCAATTTCTTTTCCTAAGACAATATGGAAGATACCAAAAGGGTGACTGCCCAGGTGCTGTTCTTGCTTCATTACACAGGTGCTCTCCTGCATCCATCAGGTATTCCTTTATTCCAGAATTCCATGTCATTACATGTCTCAGCTGGGGCTGCAGTAGGTCCTATGTGGTGTCATCAAACTAGCACAGCTTGGTGAGCCCTGGTCCTTTCTTCCTGTGCTGTTTCTTCCTCTTTTCTCACCTTTTCACCTCCCATGTCGGTTCCAGATGACAGGAGAAGGTGAAGACAGGAAGACAAGAATGGATTCCTGTCTTTCACCTCTCTCACATGATGGCAGCAGGAAAAGGGGATGAGTCCAGTCCTCATCCTAGAATGGCCTTGTCTTTGCTGTCTCTGGGCAACCCTTGGAGCTGCTTCTTGCTTAGCAGCAAAGCCACATTGGTTGAGATGGACAAGTAGCAGAAGACGGTGACAACACGCTATTTGCCTCGCCACCGCTGTTCCTACCTCCAGCACAGCCTTTCTTAAGATATAGGAGCATCCCTGGAAATCTCTGCAGGCCCTGGAGGATTTCAAGTTAAGACACGAACTGGGAGAATAATTTGAAATGAATAATTTATTTTGGTGAATTTTGCTTCTCTCTGTTTACAGATTGTCTGGGAGCAGATTGCAGCTTTTGCACCTCAATTCATTATTGGAAACTATTTGCAGATAGTTCCTGGTCTGTAACTCATTTGCTAACTCTGTTGGGAGTACTGCAGATCTGAAATCAGAGCTGTTTTGGTTGGTCATGTGGTACTGCCATGCTCCCATTCCCCTATGAAATACATGCAACGTTTAGACTCAGGCTTTGGGGGCAGATGCTCCTAATCACAAATTTGTTGTTCTTTTATTTTTTTTCCAGTGCTCTCAGTAACTCTTCTGCATGCCCCTACAACTGCCCCTGCCAGGATATCTGTCAACATCAAGACAGTAGGAGTCACACTTTAAAAATGAATAACATCATCTTAAACTGAAGCTCTCGTCTGACTTTGCACAGGCTAATGAGAATCTCCCCCTCTCCTTTCGCCATCATAAATCCTACCAAATCCAGCATTTGTTAGGAAAAGCTCCTGGAATGCAGGGGAGCAATGTAGCCCTTGAATGGCTCACCTGGGATGTGAGACCTCTCTCAGCAGGACCTGCATGTACTGAGATCCACCACAGAGTCCATTGCTCTGAATCGACAGTCTGGCCAGGCAGCCACTGGAAGATAACATTTAGGACCTTCTTTTCCCCCTTTTCATCTTTCACTGATTTAGCATCTTTCACTGATACTTGTTGTTTTACAGTCAGCACAGAGCAAACTTAGGGCAGCTCATCCAGCTAAATCCCCTTAAGACCTCAAACTGAGCAGCTTTGTGTGAGAAATGCTGGGATAAACCTGCGGCCCTTCCTGCACTGCCCTCCAGATGCTCTGAAGGATTCCCGGCGCGTTCCAGTCTCAGCAGTCCCGCCAGGATCAGCTGGGAACCTTTTACTGCAGGAGGAGAGGGGATTGATATGTCAGACTGAAGCAAGCGCTGTGATGATTTATGGGAACGACTTGTCCAAGCCAACCCCACTGCTCAGGCAGAAGAGGGCTGAAATCTGAGAGAAATCACGAAGCTGGAGCTCTGAGGCTCGTAATTCACTTTCCTAGAAGAGGTTTTGTCCATGGGGAATCACTGGCCGTGCAGGGGGTGACAGAGCAGAAGCTTTTCCCACTTTGCTTTGCCCGTCCAGACTTTGAAAGACTCTGGTACAGTTTGTCATGACTATGGGAACAAAACAGCAAACAGGACCAATACAGACCAATACAGCGCCTTTTCCTGAGCTAGCAGGGCATGGTAATGCACGGAGGCAGCTGGCAGAGACAGACTGCCCTGCCTGCTGCGGGCAGATGGATGGCTCAAGCCACGCAGAGATCGCACCAGGGCCCAGGAAGCAATCAGCGAATTGCAACCCCAGTGCAGCCTCTCCATGCACAGGAGCCAGGAGGCACCAGCCACGCTTCACTCTCGTGGCTATGGGGATGTCCCTGCGGTGTGCTGATTGCCAGCACAGCTGTTGGAGGCATCCTGGATGGCCAGGACACATTGCTCACTGGGGTCTCCTGCTGTAGGAAAGAAATCAGCCCCGGAATGTACCCTGGGTCTGTCACGGGTGGATATATGGTGTGCAGGCAGGATGATTCAACATTGCATTTGCAGCAGGCTGGTATAAAGAAAGAATCACTCTGCAGCCATGTGACTTACCTACCCACCACTCTGCTGCTTCTCATTAGTTCATGTCTCAAAAATGGAACAGTGTCTACTCTGAGGACCTGGATAAATCATGCCAGCAGAGTGCATTCATGCTGCAAGCACAAACTTCACCAAGAAGCCTTGCTGAAGTCCCCCCGAGCCTGCACGTTTGGTCAGTCTGAAGGAAAGAGTGTGCTTTCAGTTGCTGAAAAGGTCCAAGAAAGAGCCATGACCTATGTGTTTTTCATATAGGACAACAGGTGGACAGCATGACACATAAGCCATGTCAGAGCCCTGAGTGTCAATGTGTCTTTGGAGCTCTTCCAAATCTGTATCTTTTTTCTGCTTATGGCCATCCTCTGAGGAGGAAAAATCATAAAGACAAAGTCTCCTTGGATATCAAGAAGGATGACTCTTTACTAGGGCTCCAAAGAGATCCTCATCTATCAGAGAAAGTGATATTTCCTGCTCTACTGACTGTCCCTGCTGCATTATACACCATGTGCTCCCTTTTATTCCCATCTCCTGTGAGTCCACAGAGCTCCAGCACTAATCCTAGGCACAACAGCAAACAAATTCATCTTATAGTGCTCTTTCCTCACCTCCTTATATTCCTCTAAGAGGTACTTTCAGATGCCTACATCCACATCGGGCCCAGAACAGGTGTCTTATGCCCCGGGGCAGCGGGGAGGGAAGGTGAAAAGCTTTTCTTGGGTCACACACAGCGAGTGTGCACTTGCAGCAATGATGGGGGCAAGTATTCCTTCACTGATGGGGCCTTTTGGTGTCTGTAGCTCGGTGCTGGGGGCAGAGGGGTGTCTCCAGAAGCCAGATGCACACAAGATTGCTGCGCTTGCCCATACCTCTGTCCCTGCAGCATGACGGACTGAGACTGGGTTACCAACAGGGTCCCAGAAGAAGGCTGAGCAGCAGGAAAAGGGTGAAAGCTGCTCAGGGATCAGCTCCAGTAGGTCTTAGTCTAAAAAATGGGGGGTTTAAAAGCAGCAAAGGGCTGTGCCCTCCCCATTTCATAGTGCCTATTAGTACTACATAGTACTATTTTTATCAAATATATTTTTACTTAATGGGGTAAGATTTGCGTTTTTGTTGTACCTTGTTTTGCACGGCAGGAAGACAAGAGGATCTTAAGCCCTGCCTGGGTGCCTGCAGAAGCGCAGGTTGCTCTGCAGCAGTAAATAGGCTGAGTTCTCTCCATCCCAAAGGAGCGAGCAGGGGGTGGAAAGGCAGCGCTTGTCAAAGAGTCTCAGGGCACAGCTCTTTCTGGGAAAGTCTGAGCACGCTTGTGCTGTCTGAACAGCTTGGCCTGCTCCCAGACGATACACTGAGATGAGGGATGTGGGAATCTGCGCTCGCTGCAAAGGCAAAAACCGGCTGCTTCCGTCTGTATTGTTTCCACCCAAGGAAGACACGGCTAACTCCAGAGCACCCTGATCAGCAGGAAGGCTGGGCCAAGTGCCGAGGAGCTCCCAAGGTAGGGATGATTTCCCTGCATGGGCAGGAACACGCATGCATGGTGCGAAACCCACACTCCCCAGGTGCACCAGGACACGGATGTGGGAAACGGTGATGCTCGCATTCAGCCTCACGTCCACCTTCTCCTCAGAACCCGTAGACAGACACCAAGAATGTGCTCCAAATACATGTTAGAGCCTCTGCACTCACAAACAAAGGTTACAGACAGCAAATGAGCAGTTGAAGCTTTGCAAGCAAGACCCACAATCCAAAGGAAGAAAACTGATCTAAGTGTGATTAAGAATTAGGTAGAGACGAACATGTAATTATCCAGTCAAAGCAAGGTGTCTCTTGATCTCTATGAATGTTGGCTCCGTTCCAAGCTGCAAATGAGCTGCACGGAATTACTCACGCTGTAATTGCAAGCCATCTCCGATCTCCCAGGAGATCTCCTACTTGGGAGACTCCTCTTTCAAGCAGTCACTGCTAGACAATGCTCAGCTAAGTTGGGAAATGGAAAGCATAAATGCCCAACATAGTAGCACAGTAAGAGAGCTCATCTGTGTTGGGTTCGGTAGCTTGTACAGCAGCTGGCAAAAGGGTTCTGGATGAGGATAGAGTCTGCCGTACTCTGGCACACCAGTTGACAAGCCAAGGTCACAGCTGACCATGTTTCTTCATGGTGCTTTGTGTGTAACAAATTGTTGGATCTTAAAACAGCCCGAAGTTGTGCAGGAATATGCCTGAAAAGTCAGGCCTGATCCTCTGCTAATGTACTTTCTCCATTTCAAAATTAACCTTTCAGAAATATCAGCCACACACAGCCTGCTGCCTTCCTAGAAAACCTTTCAAATTTTGGCATTGTGACTGTAACGTTAATTATCTCCATCATTGCTCATGATCTTCCTGTTGTCTCCACGACCATTTCAGCTCCAGGGCACTTTTGCTTACAGTTATCTTGATGCTCTGCATGTAGGCGACCTCTCTTTCGTGCTGCACCACTGGGGATGCCAATGTCAGAGGACACTCCTGAAACACGGCTGCGTGAAGGTGTGTGAGTTTGAAATGGAGGAGAAGCTCATCCCTAACAGTAACAGTGATGCTTTTACTGTTACTGCAGAAGAATCAGGTCTGGAGAGGCTCATCTTCCCTCCCATCCTCAGGAGATACCTGCAAATCAACAAGGGGCAGTACAGTGAACCTCACTTTTCCTGCATCCTTACGGAACCCAGCCAAGCTTTCCATGCCTTTAGAGAAGCCTGGCCCTAGCACCCAAAGGTGAAGGCTTGCAGTGCCAGCCATGGTCCCATCCGGACCAGGAGCACCCCAGCCACTGACTTTGTAAGGGCATGGTGCTCCCTTGGAAGCATGATCTTTAAGTGCGGTTTTGGAATGGGATGGGTACAACTGGAGCCTGCCCTGATGCCGAGCAAGCAGAGGGAGCAGCGCTGTAATATATGCAGTCATGCAAGGTGAAAAGAATAGAGAAGGCTTCAAGAGGTATATGACTAACCTGGAATGCTATTAGAGATTCAGGCTGGCAGACAGGAAAGGAGAAGAGATAGGGAATCATTTCTGCACCATGCAGTCTGGAGGGGCAGAATAAAACTGTGCAACAGGCTACATCTCCCCAGGTGACACCTCCCATTGCCAGGGGAATGAAGAAGGACCCAAGGCACCTTAGGCTGTGCCTCTGTATTTGGCCTGTGTGCTGAGAAGAGCCAGGTTCATCTCCGTGTTGCTGGTGGCACTGAAGGCCTTAGAAGAAGCCCAGGTGACGGAGGCCCTAGAAGACAGCTACAATATAAACTGCCCAGTGCTCTCGGTCCTACCTTGGACTCTGAATGCCCCATTCTTGAGTTACAGCAGAGTTACACGGTTTCTTCAGAGCTTGCAGAGCCCTCCAGCTTCCCGCAGTCACACAAATGGGTGAACATTAGTGATGACCCAGTGCGGAAAAGGCCCATACACTTGCGGGGAAACAAGGTACAGTTCCGTAGCTCAGGACACTGCCGTGCTGACCTGTATCCCTGATCTCATCTTAGGGCCTATTCCATAGCCCTGCCAGCAGCAGAACTCTTCTGGTCCTGGGTATGTGGAAGCCCTGTGTCCCAGCCTTGCTTTGCATCATGCTGGTGCTATTGATTTTTCCGTATATCCTAGCACCAACCTTTCCCCCTCTCTGCTCCCACACTGGGATTAGCATGAAGCACCACAGAGATTTTTGAGTGGCATGAATTAGAGTATCCTACAAGGAGAATGATTTTCCTGGTTCATCCTGGGACAAACCCTACATGGAATGATGCAAACTGGGTAGGCCTTCAACAGGTGTGATCATCACACAAGTCCTGAGTGCAAGTGGCTCTGGAGATGGTCATGATTAGGAGGACAAGTCAAAATAGGACAAGGAATATTCAATAATGTACATATATCTGTACGTATAGATTTATATGCATATAGACACACACATAAACTTATTTCCAAGAACAGTCTGAAGCGCTTGCCTCATGTCACAACTTGATGTTCAAGATTTCTCTTGCATCATCCTCCTGCCCTCCTTTCCCCAGCAAACAAGTGAGTGATATGTGGATTTCTGCTTCCTCGGACTGGAGAACGGAACCAGCCTATGCAGTAAATGTGCCTGCCTCAGGGTGAAGACCTGAGGTCAGGAATGAGGAAAGCCCGTGGGAGGAGGATCACCTTCACCTCTCAGCGGGTCGGGTAACTTGAGGCATGGTGTTGTCCACCCTGTGCGTGTGACAGCACGATGTGCACATGTGCTCCCGAAAGAGCACGGGTAGGATGTCATGAGAGGGCCCAACCACAGGAGAAGGGAAAGGCAGAGCTCTCCCTTCCAGCCGGGGACTCTGCTCAAGGTGTCTGCATTTCGCCGGGCTTCCTCTGGGGAATCGCGGTCACCCTGTACCAGCAGCAGCAGCAGCAGCAGGCAGCCGTACGCCCCGGGGCACTTGCTGGCACAGCAGAAACGACTGCGGTTTCAGGTGTCTCCCCGGATAAAGATCGCGGCTCCTCGCGCTCCCAGCCGGCTGCAGCGGGGGGAGCAGCCCCGCGGTGGCGGCCGGACCGCGGGGCTCGTCCGCGCGGAGCCGGGGGTGGCCGCGGCCGCTGGGTCGGCCCTTTCCGCGCCTTCCTTTAGGTGGCACCNCGCTCCGCGGGGCCCCGCGCAGGAGCCGTCGCCGCCGGCGCGGCCGTCTGCCCCCGGAGCGGCCCCTCCCTCCATCCCGCGCCCGTCTCCCCCGTCCTCCCTCTCACTCCTCCAGCCAGTAAATCCGATCTAGGCTGATTCCTCTCACGTCAAACCACATGATCCCATAAAACATTCATCGCCTCTCTCCATCCCCGCGCCCCGCTCGCTCCTGCCCGGGGATACGGTGCAGCAGGCTCCGCGCTCGCTGCCCGCCGCCGGCTCTGCCTCCTGCCGGATCCGCCGCAGCCCCGGCCCGGCCCGGCCCGGCCCGGCCCCGGCCCCGTGCGTGCGGCGGGCGGGAGGGAGGACGCAGGGAGGAGGCAGGCGGGCGGGCAGGCAGGCAGGGAGGGGGAGCCTCGCCTGGATGCTGACTCCAGCTCGGGGGCTGCTCATTCCCCCGATGAGCGAGGGCACCGGCACAGGGAGAGCCCCCTCCCCTTGCGCCGCCGCTCCGCGCTCCGGCTGAAGTTTTTTTTTTTTTTTTCCTTTTTTTTTTTTTCCTTTTTTTTTTTTTTTTTTTTAAACACGAGGATCTGCCCCGCTTTTGCAAGGATTTGTACCGCCGCCGCTCGACTTTGCGTCTCCAGACGTGCCTTCCCCGACCCCTAAGATGAAGAGGGCGACAGCAGAAGGTAGGCGCGTCTCCCTGCCCGGGGCTGCCCCTCGGCCCCGGGGGCGGCGGGGCAGGGCACAGCCGGGGCATCCCCAACTCCGCACGGAACCGGGAACTTCCCCCTCGCTCCAACTTTCTTCTCGGAGTCTGCGGAGCGGCCGCGTCCCGCCTGCCTCGGCGGCGCGGGGGGAGCGGGACCCCCGGCGCCCGCCGCCTCCCGGTTGCACCGGGCGAAGCGAAGGGGGGATCCGCGGGGGAGGCGGCGGGGGGTGGATTTGCACAAGGAGGGGGCGCACGAGGCTGGAAGTGGGGGACAGGGACGGGGCGGACCGCGCTGTGGCCCGGCTCGGGGCTGCCGAGCCGCTGCCCAGCCCCAGCGCCCGGAGCGGGGCTGGGAGCTGCAGGGAGGGCGGAGAGGTTGGGACCTCTCCCCACCGTCCCCTTGGGGGGCCGCTCCGCCTCCTCCCCGCACCCCTTTACGCCCCGGTTGGGCCTGGGGGGGTGACCGGGCTCCCCCCGAAGTTGGGGCAGGGAAAGTGTTAAAGAGGACGGGCCGCCGGTGGCAGCGGCGTCCTGTGGCTCTCAAGAGTGCCTCCCAGAGGGGCTCCAATCCTGCTCATAAAGGTGGCCGCGCTGCTCTCAAGGAGCGGCCAGGGGAGAGAGGAGCCGGGGAGGCGGGACGGGAGCTGGCGGGGGACGGGAGCAGCCTCGGTCCCTCCCGCCCGATCCCGGCTCACGGGGCAGGGAAGGGAGAGCGGCGGCACCGGGACAGGTGGAGAGGCCGGGAAGCCGGTGGGAGAAGGACGGGGATTTAGGAGCGGGTTTAGCAGGGGGCCGAGGAGCACTTCCATCCCCCGGGGTCTGCTCGGTCTCAGCTCGGTGCAGCCGGCGGTGCCCGCCGTGCAGCTGGGCGCACAGCGAGCAGCGGGACGGCCTTCCCCGGCGCCCAGCGTGGCATTGCCGCCCCGCAGAGCTGAACCAGCTCCTCTTGCTGCACAGAGCCCGGCTCCACAGCTCGGCCCTTGCTTCCCTGCTCCTGGCGAGGGCTCGTGTCAGCGGCGGCAGCCGGGAGCTGCTGCTGCTGCTGTTTCAGGTGTGCGGCTGCTCGGAGCTTTTGCAGGCGCTCGGGGTGAAACCTGGAATAAAGACCTACATTTGGAAGACGATGTTCTCACACTGCAGGCTCTGGCCACTTGGAGAATCATGTGCCACCCAGGTTTATTATTGGAAACTCTGCCCACGGGTTGCAATTTTTAACGGGAGGGATCAGCCCACTGTCGAAGCTCCTCTGCTATCCAGGCTGCTGGTCAAGAGAGGGTTTAGCATGCGCTGCCTCTTTCTGCACAGCATCTCTTTGCAAACCATCTCTGGCTTGCTGCTTCTTTCCATCAGTGACACAAATATAGCCATTCTTTTTTGTTTGGTTTCTTTCTTTTTTTTTTCCTTTTTGAGGACACTTCGGCTGATACACTTGTGATGCTCCAAGCGCAGATCCAAATGACAATCCTGCACTTTGGAGATTTTGAAATGTTTTTAATTTTGAAGCAGGACAGTTTATTCATATTTGGAAGGCCTCTTGGGAGCAGGTTGCAGGGTGGCTTCTGCGCTCCCTTGGGGGGTGCCGCTATTTCAGCATTCGTTTGTTACCTGCTGCCTGGTGCAGGGGTACCCGCTGGTTTGAATCCCCGTGTTGGCGTGCGCAGGTTCCTAGCACCGTGTTTGTGCTGCCCCAGGGCTGTGTATCCACAGGGATGCGGAGGGATGGCCGTGCTGGGGATGGATGGGGTGGAGGAGCCAGTGCAGCCATCCGCCTGCCGGCCGCAGCCCTGCTGCAGCACCGCGCTCTGCACCGTGACATTGCCCAGGCGCCCGCCATAACACGAGAAAATACGGATGATAATGAAATATAAAATCTGTGTTACAGCGACTTTATTTTTAGAACAAAGCTTTGACGGTTTGACTTTTTTCTCCCCCTGCATTTTATGAGTTGCTTCTGCGAGATGATGCTGGGTAGCCTGGATTCCTGGGAGGTGTGACTGTAAAGTCCACATGAACCTTGGGAGATTAGACTTAAATGAACGGTCATCCTGCAGAGTCTGGGCAGCGTTTCCCTCTTTGGCTGACATGCAAGTGCCTTGTAAGCCAGAAATAGCCAGCTGGGCAGTTTGATGGGCAGAGCTCTTACCTGGTGTTCTCTGCACTTATTATCTTATTAACACAATTTATTTATATTTAAAAGAAGACTTTCCATGCATTGTCTGCTTATTGTTTGATAGCATTTCTCAATAAAGCAAAACCCTGTGATATTACAATCATCACCAGGCTTGGAGACTGCATGTTCACTGATGGGGGAGCATCTCTTCCTGCTGCTTGTAGAGAAGAAACCAACTATTAATATATTATTTTGTGTCTCCGTTATATATGCTGCACTTTTTATAGGAAGGGACCTCATAATGATGAGGCTTTGGTCCTCAGCCCGCACTAGACAGCATGTATCTCAATCCTCTATTCCCTGGGACCATAGAAGACTCTGCCTGGTGAAGTTATTTAAGGAGAAATAGTGGGGCAAAAAGGTCCAGGTGCAGTTGTGTTATTCTGCACCCCTGCTGTCTGCAATGATTTCCCTACTAAGAATGCTAGAGAAAGCCCATCTGGAAAGTGTGTTAACCAGTCGGGGTGCAACGGAGCCTCTTGCACTGCTCCGCCTCGGGCGCAGCATGCAGCAGCGCTGCGAGGGGAATGGGGTTTCACGGCTGCATCTGTGCTAATCCCCTCCATGCTGCACCCAGATGCTCTGGGTTTTGCTTGAATTACAGCCCCCAGCTCCCTGCCACCCCGTGCAGGGGACTGTGCTCATGTACGGGGGGTTCCCACCGCTCACAGCCCTGTAACCCCATGGGACACCAGCGCTCCAGCACCCGGGGCCTCGTGCCTGGTTAATCCTCTTGACACCACGGCTGACTTTGGCCATTAAGCTTTCCAAAGGAATAAGCAAAATCTGCAAATCCGGACAGCATCTCCGTGATTTCTCCACCTCGGCTCTTTCGGAGGCAGCAGGGAGTGTGCGGAACGGGGGCTGGGAGCAGAGGCTTCCAGGGGCTCCTCCACGCACCCATGGGCTCCCGAGGGTTGCAGGGAGCCACTGCCTGCCCCAGAAAGTGCTTTCTCTTCCTTCCCTTTCCATCCTCCTGCTTAGAAGGAGTTGGAGCGATGGTCCCTCACAGGATGCACCAGAGGGCTCCTTGCATGCAGCTAGTCCTGGGAAGGGGCGCTCCATGGGCACGGCCAAGCTCCTTGGTGCTTCGGCCCCGGCTGAGTCCTACTCGCGGGGAGGAAGAGGCAGCTGAACCGGCGCCTCAGCACAAAGCAGGGCCAGAGCAGATCCGAGGGGCTGAGCTCTAATCCCCGCTCTGAGCCCGCACAAGGCCGCTGCTCCGCTGACTCCGGCCCCTCCATGCTGCAAGGTGCATCCGAGCTGCAGGATTTGCACGGCATATCCTACTGGAGGCAGAACCGAAGGGAGAAGAAAGGAGGCGGTCTAATTAGATGTGCATTCTCTTCCCCTTGGATTTGCAATGCTTTCTGCTGCTGTCACCTTCATTAAGACATATCTCAGGGTGCCAAATGCTTCTTTTGATGTTCCTAAAGGGTTTTATTTATCCAGGAGGCTTGCACAGAGCAGACGAGGAGTAACCCGTACCGCTCCGAAGACGTTGTACTGCTGGGCTTGCCAGGAACGGGAATTTCATGGTGTGCTCCCTCCTGTGCATGTGGAAGTTTTCTGTCCCAGATCCACTTGTATTTGTCTAGGATCTGCGAGAAATGGGGCTTCTTCAGCACAGAAACAGACTAGTATGAAAAGGAGGAAAGAGGCTTGGAAACCTCCAGCCTCTCCTCTGCTTTCAAGCTTATGGCTGCAACTCCTGGATGTTTCCTGAGCACAGAGGAGAAGAAATATTTATTCTGGAAAAACATAAAAAGAAAAAACATATTCGGAAAAAATATAATCACAGAAGGTCGAATCCTTCTGTGATTTCACAGAGGTGAAGAGGGAATCCATATAGACCTTGTTAAGGTATTGAGACTCACCTTGGCCTGCACTGTTGTCTTGTTATGATTGTAGAGGCAAGCAGCAGCCGGGGTTTGGGGGTTAGTTGCTTGTTGTGTCATTTAAGAGGTGTTCAGTGATGATATATAGACTCACAGCAGTCACATCAAAGCGACACAGGTATTTTCCATGGCGTGTGTGCAGCGTGCAAGGAAAGACCCTACCTAGATCCAACACAGAACACATCAGCACATCAGCATGTTGTGTGCACCCATATTCAGTTTGTTTTTAGAGAGCTTCCAGAGGGTAGAGTTTCTCAAGTCTGTTCTTGGTCCAAACTCTGATTTTTCCCTGCATCCTTCACCAGATCAGTGAACCCTGTGATTTATTTTCATCTTTTCCAGCTCTAATAGTGTACGAGTGATGCTGAGTTGTCTCTCAAGGGTCCCAGAACCCCATCAGTCCCAAGCAAAAGTGTGTAAGTCCATGCAATTGCAATGACTTCTTTAGCAGTGTCACGCTGCCAGGCAGCAGGACCAATGACGGTCCCTTAAGGGACGTTTCTACATGAGCAGCTGGTTTGTCTCTCTGCTTTGGCCTGTCTTCCTCAGGCCTTTGCATTGCAGCTCGGAGCTGAGCACTGGCACCAGCAGATTGTACAGTGCTCACTGTCTCTCTCGAGTCTCTGCTCCTGAAATCAGGGGATTAGAAGAGTACTTGAGTTTTATTTTGTAGCCTTGATGGTTGTCAAGAAAACCAGGATTATTCTGCATGTGCAAACAGGCAAGGGTAAGCGAGATAAGGAAACAGAAAAATCCAAATACTGTGATTTTTAGTACAATCCAATACTGTGATTTTTAGTACAATTTTTTGATGGCCCACCTGTACAGAGTGACCAGTGAGTGACATCAAATCAGGTCTGCTGTGGCTTTGTATAACTAAGCCTAGGAAACCTCCAATGATGAAAACTGTGCTGGAGATGAGGAAGAAGTTTTCCTTATGTCTGAAGTGAGCTTCCAAAACTGCAGTTCTTGGCCGTGGCTCCTTGCTGTGTCATCTGGCCTCGCAAAGCAGCAATCAGCTCCATCGCCTTTACAATGACCTTTTGAGTAATTGTGATCTACTACTAGAATCCTCATTCAGCTCCTTTTTGCCAGGCTAAACCATGCTAGCTTCCTCCAGCATTCCTTGTAGGACCTGTGCTCTGCTGTTAACATGGACTAGGATGCAGTAACTCTATCCAAAATAAGAGCAACTATAGATCCCATTCAACCTGGTGTCATCATGACTCTCAGGTTCTTTACAGCAGGTCTGCTTCTGACCCAGTTGGTTCTCAGTCCAGTATTGATGGTGCAGAACTTTACATTTTTTTCTTATGCTAACTTAGTATTTATTAGCTCTTTTTCCTCTTTCATTCATTCAAGAAACCTAGGGATTTAGGTAAATAAATGCCTACGTACATTTTTCAAGCCTTGTTTCCTTGGTGTGCTGATGTATTCTTCAGCAATGGGGGGTAAACTGTTGAAGAAATGTCTGAAGATTCCCATTCTGCACATCTCCAAACCATGCTGCTCCCCTTTCTCAATGATGAGTTCCACATACTGCTGCTCAGTTCCCAGCTTACAAAAAATAGCCCTCAACAAGGGGATATCGTCTGACTTTCCATATCATTGTGCTTAGTTGATCAAGCTCCTGTGCCAAAATTTTACTTGTCTTTCTTACCTTTTTCTTCCTGGAGTGTAGATTCAGGAAAAAACAAACAAACAAGCAAAAAGACTTGTTTGTCCTGGGCATTTTTAGTGTTTTGTCCAAGGAGGTCTCCCATGAAGATGTGGAGAGCCTTTCCTGCCAGCTGTGTCGTGATCTCCATCTGCAGCTGCGGTTTCCATGAAGTTGAAACAAGGAGCGGAGAAAGCAGCGGAGATCCCAGCAGGACAGGGTTTGCAGGATATGTGGGAGCTCCCAGCCCATCGCAGCTCTGTGCCGTCTCCCGGGGTTTGGCTCTTTCCTTCAGATGCCTCTTTGAAATGTCTTTTTTTTTTAAGCCATTTTGCTTTCTTCTTTCCCTTTGTGTTGCACCTTCAGTGGGAAACAAAGGAACGTTTGCATTTAAATCTGATCTTTTGTTTGCTTCCCTGAGCGCACAGCATAATTACAATCCCTTGCATGGACTTAGATGAATTGATCAGTTATTAGTGATAATTATGATTTACATAATGGTCAAGGAAGAAGGGACCCTTGCACAACAGAAGCAACATTGTAAGAAAACAGTTCAGCTTTGCTGGCGGATGTGTCACATCATCTCCTGCGTGCCACTCACTGGGGAAATCGGGTAACTTTTATTTTTTTGTTAAGAACAAATCTTTTGTGAGAACCATCTGGCTGCTGAATTTTCCTCCTGAAGCTGTGCAGTTTGCTGGGAGTTCATTTGCGTCTTTAGCTACTAAAGAGAAAGTAAAAGTGACTGATTAGTCTAAGACTGGGACCATTCACATCAAAGTGACAGATTTTGTGAGCTGGATTTGGGAAAGTGTTTAAAACCGGCGTGTTTTCATTAAATTTTGAAGACTGTGGGCAGAGCGGTGCTCTCGGCGCTCCAGCATGGCTCTCGACTCTGTGCTCGGCGCCGTTATGTCAGAGTGAATTGTGTGGCTGTTAAAATTTGTGTGTGCTTGTTTGATGACTTTAAATATTGATTTTAATCGTGCGTCTTTCTTAAGGCTGTGAGTGATGATGGGGCCGCATGGCACGCGCCGCGCGCGGAGCACCGCGACGTGCGCGGGAGGAGATGCGAACCCGGCCTGACTTTTAAGTAGAAGAGGGGAGGGAGGGGAGAAGAAGAAATCTTTTGCCCCTAAATTCTGCTTTTCTGGCTCCCAAGCCCACAGGAGGGTGGTGGTGGGGGTATTTTCAGAGAAGTGCTGTTGGCTGTGGTGCAATTTGAGATTTTAGAAGCATTTTGTCGGGTTGTGTCTGGCTGTGAAGGCTTCATACCTGACCAAAGGCAGCTTTAAAGCCATAACAGCGAGTTACCTGGTTTGTTAGTGAAAAATGATCACCCAAGAGCTGCCCGAGGGACCTTTAGCCCTGTGGACGAGCCGGTGTGTCTTGAAAGGCGATGCACGGTTGCAAAGCTGGTGCTTGGGGAGCAAAGCGGGTCCCTTCCCAAGCGAGCGTGTCCAGCACGGATCCTGCAGCAGCAGCCGCGTCCTGCGCCCGTGCAGACTCGGCTAGCGCTGGTTTTACACTAGAGGGCTGTCTGCGCCTTCCCTGCAGAGCCGCGGCACTGCGCGAGCGCTGCGAGCGCTCTCGCTGCACACAGCATCCCCGCGGTTTGACGGGGGCTGTGTTTGTCAGGTGGGAGATGCGATGCAGGGTTTTATTTACTGCTCAGCCCCTCTCTGTGCCGCGGATGAATGTCCATGCTCTGGTTGGGGAGCGCTTTGGAGCTGCGTGCTGTGCGTGATGGGAAGCGTTTCCCTATGGTGTTATTGCAAGGCACTTCCCCATCCGAGGGCAGCTACAGGTCAGCAGCCTGTAGACGGGACCGTTTCCTTTTCAAACGGGGTTATTTTTGCTCCTTGGTGCTCTCTGGAGCAATGGCTCTGAGGGTTAGCTCAGGGTCTCGCTCTGGATTTTGGGGACCGTGGCATCTCTGTGCTTGTGGGGAGCTGTAATGCTGATGCGAAAGAAAGGGAGACCTGAAGAAAGGGAGATCCAGGGCCTGCTGAGAGACAGCCACCTTCGGGGAAGGATGTGGCACAGAAGTAAGACAGAACATGACTTAAAAAGACAGAAGAGAGCAAAAAGACACAACTCTGAGGGGAGATACCTGCATTTGGCAACAGCCTTGGCCTTTCTCTTTCTAATCAAGCACAAAGAGGAATGTCCCCTTCTCTTATCCCTCCTGTATCAAGCAGGTGCCCAACTTGGATGTTGGATGCTTTCAGTTGTACTATAGCCCCAGGGAAAGCTCAGAGCCTCTCCAGGCCTCCTCTTCCTCCCCTTGCCTCTCAGCCTTAAATAACCCCCTGCCAGCAGTCTTTTGGGATGTCCACATGCCTGGAGCGCAGGAAGAACTTCGGGAGCTGCCTGGGGAACACATGGACAGTGTTGGGAAGCCACTCGCTGATGGTTGTGGTGCTCCAGAATGCTGCTGCTTGCAGCGCTGGGGCAGCCCTGACCCATCCTGGCTGCTGGCCAAGCTTGCAGGACACTCTGGTCTGTGCCCTTGGTACGGGTGACAATTTTGCATGGTCTCCTCTGCTGCCCGGCCATTATATCACTGTGCATGTGGCCATGCCGGCCCTGGGGCTGCAGGAGAGTCCAGGGTGCAGTCTGCACATCTGGACTTGCGGCCGTTATCATCAAGTGCCAGAGCTTCTTGTGATGCTGCAAGAGGTGTTAATGGAGAGCAACCATGTCTCCTGACTTTCACTAAGGAGGTGTCACCTCAGAGAGTCAGGATGGAGGTGGGAAGGGCCCCATGAGGTGGCAGAGGGGAGCAGGAGCTGCCGGGGATGCTGAGCGGTGCTGGAGCTCGTGGCTGCATCCGTCCCCTGCACACACCGAGGCGCAGACGTCGGTTCCCTGTCAGCAGCTGATTCATCAAACGCAGCAACGCTTCTCCCTCCCTCTTTTCTCAATTTGCAGCTAATATCTTCTGAAGGGGGCGGAGGGAGGAATTAATTATGGTAAATGGCAGCAGCTCGCAGTCCTGAGCGCTAGCAGAAACCCCGTGCGTAGCGATGGACCGGGGTCCTGCATGAGGAGGTGGAGATGGAGGTGGCCTGTTAAACCCCACTCTCCATCCATCACTGCATCAGGCAGGGCCTCCTCTTCGGGCATGCGGCATCTGCAGATGCAAACAGCTGCGGGAGGGGAGAAGGACACCCATGGGGTTCACAAAGAGGAGAGGGGAAAGCTCCAGCCCATGCTCCCTCCGTGTTTGCACTGCTCCATGGAGGCCGGTCATGGATGCGTCCCTCACCTGACTGGGACAGTTTCCATCCATGAAGGGAATATGAGGCCTCTGGGTGAGGTGGTGTTAAAGGAGAAGGAAGGGATTCTTCCAAGCAAGTTTTTTTGGACATTACGGGAGTGTTGGCTCTTGCAGGATTTGATGTTTTGTCTTTAAATCTCCATTCCTGGCATTCTGTAATTGAGACTTCAGCTGGCGCTTTGAGACAGAGCCTGCCCATGACCCCTCTGGCTCTCGCAGAAGACTGCAAGAGGCAACATCTTTGCACTTGACGTTAATGGTGAACGAACCATCTCTTCTTGTCTGTGCAATGAGAAATGTTCCTGAAATGACCTGCTTTCTGCTACCGCGTTGCTGGCTGTGCTCTCACTGAGATCCTGTGTCTGGAAACCAGTTACTCGAGCGGCATCTTGAACGCAGGAGGCACCGCTCCCGTTTTTCCAGGAGCCCTGGTGACGTTGGTCCATGTGTGGAATGGGAGCTCCTCGGGAGGGCTGGGAGGAGGCAGAGCTCCGTCTGGGGCTGCTGCCAGCGCGGAGGGAATGTGTGTGCCGGGCTTCGCTCTCCCGGCTCGACAAGCGGAGCTGTGCCTGAATAATGGGCCCTTTCCCTCCTGGATTGGAAGGAAGCACCAAGGGAGCCGCACAGCCAAAGAGGGACACTTAGGCGAACGGCAGAATAAATGAATCTGAGCTGCCTCCTGGGAAGCAGCCCAGAAGAGACTGACTTTACTTGGCCATGTCTTTCCAGCGGGAAATGCTTTTCTTTCGCTGTGTTTATTTTTGGCTTTCCTAACGTTTTGCTAGGCTTACAATTAATCCTGGGCGCCTGGGTGGCCATCTGGGCTGCAGGGACAAAGTCATCTCCAAACCGGTTTGCGAGGTTATTTCCTGTGGACCTGTGAGAAGACCTGAATCTACAAGATGAGCCAAAATGCCACAAGAACCCAGGAATGCTTCATTTGGGTGCCCCTGTGATGGAAAAGAGGTACCTGTGGCTCTGCTTATGTGGGGAAGTGGATGAAGGAGCTTTTCACTGTCATACGAGATGGATGGATGGAGAGTTCATGCTCCCTTTCAGCCACGGCGACTCTCTCTGTGCTGTGCACTCATTTCCCTGCCTACATCCCACTTTGCCCTGTTTCTACAGCTGCCGTGAACCCTTGGGAAGGGCTTGGTCTGGATTTCTGAGCCTCCCTCCCTAAAATGAATGTTTTCCCACACCTCACCTGAGTCTGACTATTTTGCTATGGACTTTAGTGACCTTTTTCCCAGTCATAAAGCCTTCCCAGCAAGGAATAGACCCAAAGGGGGAAAAGCACTGGTATCACCAATATTAAAATTCCTAAGGAAATCAGCCACAAGCGTGGGATTTGCTCAACTCCTTGTGTACCAGTAGGCGATAGGTGAAGCTGAGCTTTAAGGCATCTGTGCTCTGCTGCAATGCAAGTGATATATGTGGAGCAGGAGGCTGCCTGCCCAGGGTGCTGCATCCGTCTCTGCCAGGGACCTGCTGTCACACAAATCCTTTAATGCTTGACACAAAAAGGCCAGGAGGCAGCAGCTCCCACTGCCCCTGTTTATGATCGGAGCACTCAGGCACTCCTGAAACACCCGTGTCAGCACATTGCTGTCCTTCTGCACGGAAAGGATGGGGACAGAGACCACGTCTGCCCTGCCCTGCATGTCTCCATGTCCCTGGTCCATGGAGCCCATGTGCGGATTGAACATCTCCAGGGAGGAGACAGGACAAGCTGAGAGCCTGGAACGCAGGAACCACCAGGGTTTGTTGATCTGAGCCTGGGGAATGCAGAGCTGGGCTGCTAAAAAGAGAAAAAAAAAGGGGAAAAAAAGGGAAAAAAAGAAAAAAAAAAGGAAAAAGAGAAGGGAAAAAAAAAAGCAAAAACAAACAAATAAAAAATAATGTGAGGTTTCCCTGAATGCAGGTCTAGAGCAAAGCAGACATTTACTGCTTTCCATAAAACAGAAATCCTGTGAATTAAAGGAATGATCCTGACGTTTGGCACGGGGAGAGGTGGGAAGTGGTAATTGGCGACAGGGCTATAATGGCACAGGAATCATCTCAGTATCATGGGAGCTAAATGACACTGTAAGGACAATTGCATCTTATTGTGAATGTCAAAACTGGCGTAGAAGGAAATGCGATGAACGGGGTTTGCAAGGGCAGCACAACAGCTCGTCTGAAAAGGCAGCACCCAACCTGTGACTCGGGCTGAATCACCCTCCCAGGGCCCTTCACCTGGGCCTTGGCTCCACTTCCCTAATTGCCCCGAAGCTCTTGGGCTTGGGAGGGAAGTGGTGAAGGGCAAGAGAGCTGATCTGGCCACATGCACCCCAGTGCTGCCTGCAGCCCGTGTTGGCTGGGAGGACGGCAGTTGTATGAACAAATTGTCCATCACACCATGCACTGGCCTTGGCGTGATGTGCACACGCGTGTTGGGTTCTGTGAGTAGAGGACACACGTGTATACAGACAGTCAAGCAGGTCCATAGTGCTGCAGTAGTGGCTGCCTTCATTTTTGTCACAGGATTGCGGTGAAAATTACCATGGGATAAAGATACAGCTTGCAAAGTGGAAGGACCTGCCAGAAGATGGTTTTGGAGCTGATGAAGGAAGATCAGCACTGACACAGGGATATGAGTGCTCCCTGCCTTCACACAGATGTTGGACTCTGGAGGAACATTGTGCATGCCTTGGTGCTGGGGATTAAAAATGAATGAGGAGGAAATGAAAGGCCTTTAGGTAGATCAGTGATGCATTCTCCCTTGGAGAATAATGGTTCCTTCCTGCCACCTTCTCTCAGGGAAAAAAAAATACCAAAATTACTGAGAACATGAAGAGAGTTCAGCATGAAGAGACATCAAAGAGCTGGAGCTATTTGATGTCAAAGGGAGTTGGAAAAGCAAAGCCAATACACAGGAGAAAGCATGGTGACAAGTGGCACAGAGAGAGCAGCTTGAATACTCTTTCTGTGGCAACACATTGAAAGCCATGGGAGGAGGCTGTTTTCTCTAACAGCAGGGTCCTCCAGAGCTCCTTCCTGCAAGGTCCTGCTGCAGATCCCCTGGAAGGCCATTAAGGGCTGGAGATTTGTATTTTCAGAATCTCCAGCAGTGCCAGCCCCAGGTTTCCAGCTTCTGGCAGGGATGGAAGAGCCACGGGACAGTGTTGAGCCCATGAACTGGTGCTGCTGCGTGGTCCTGCTCCGGGGTCCCCCTGCCCACGCTTCAGGCGATATCCTCTGTTTCTCATGTGCAGTATAGAGGTTTATCCGTGCGCTTTAGCAGCGTGTGGCTCAGCCTGATCCCTCTCCCATGGAGAACCCTCCCTGCCTGCTGCTTTGCTTCTGCTTAGCTGAAGCTGGCTGCTCCCTGTTGGGTGATTCAGTCATGGTTTGTTCATTTAAATTTGTAACAGCTCTTCTGCACCCATTATAAGGAGTATTTAATGTGCAGCATTTTGCCGAGCCTGTAGTCTTTGGAGCTTTTTGTGGATACTTTTTGTGGCCTCCTGGGCACATTATTGGAGAGATGTGGTCCCAGGCATATAGCTCGACGCAGGTGTCACCCTGGCGACTACAGAAATGCTCCCCTAGTTTCTTCCTTGGACAGATCCAAGTCTTGGCTCTTCTTGGGGTGAAATAATGCTGTGTTTCCCTACAGCGGTCTAAGACGCTCTGCAGCTGCATGGCCCAAGCTTCATCCTCTTGTACTTTGCTTCATTTGCGCTCCCTTGGGACTAGAAGTCACTTGGGTAAGCGGGTCCGCAAGGATCCCTGAGTCCTGCTGGACACAAGGTGTTTTTGCATTTGCCTGTGTTTCTTGTGCAGAAGATTGGTAGCAGCTTATCTCAAACAAGTGCGACTCTTCTGAGCAGCACCGGGAAATATGCAAATTTAACCTTTAAATTTACTGTGCTGCTATTTTTTTCCCCTTTTCCTGGGAAATGTCACTCAGGGCATCAAGCTGGGATTGCCTGGTCTCAGGAGAGGAGTGCGCCCTGGTGACATATGCTCCGTCCCTGGTGGTGCATTATTGCAGCCTGCAGGAATCTGAGTCCTCCAGAGGGTCTTCAGGTTCTCCTTGCGAGCCGGTTCTCCATGCTCTGGAGTGGGTGAAAGCCACATGCGGGACCAGTGTCCTTCAGCACCGTTTTAATGTGTTTCTGTGACTTGAGCTGGCTCTCGAGTGATGCCGGGAGGATTTGTTCCCCGCTCTTTGGTGCTGTCAGCACTGACAGGTCTCATAGCTGTGACTGCTGTTTGCTGGAGTTGGCATGAATGCAGGAGGGCTCCTTTGGTTCCGTGGTGTGCAGCCTTCACAGGGTCTGATCCAGCGCAGCAGGAGGATGCTCTGTGTGCGGCAGAGGAAGATTGAAGGGAATCCCAGGTGTCAAAGCTAGCGATGACGGATGGGACTGTCCTCAGACGGGCCAAAGGCAAAAATGATGTGTTGAGTTTACAGGTAGCCCCTGGGAGGTGTCTACCGAGCAGAACGAGGGTGTGATTATAGTGCAGGATGATCGTATGGAGAAGATGGATTTCAGCATGGATGACTTACCAAGGGCAATACCGATATCCCTGGAGGGCTCAGCTCTAGCTGCTGCCCCATCCGTGCTGTAGCCTCTTCTGCCCTCTCAGATCTGTTGCTGTTAAGTGCTCCTGCCAATAGAGATATATGTGAATGTGGTGTGTTCCCAGCGATGGAGCTCAGTGGCTTCGTGTGTGGCTTTGGGGAAGCGGAGCGCCCTTGGAGAGCACTGTGAGTGGGTCCGGTTGTGCAGCACGGGTTCTGCTTTCTGCAGAGCTCTTACAGCTCACGGTGCGGATTTGCCTTGTCTAAGGCAACTGCTTCAGGGCTGGCAGCACAGGAACCTTGGAAGAGCAATGCAAGATGCACGAGTGGGTCCCCGCAAGGACCCTCCAGTAATAGCCAGGTTGGACATCCTGGGCTAGTGAGACCCTGAAAGAACAGAGTAGAGCTCAGCCCATCTTCATGAGCCTCCCTAAAAATAGCAAGACGAGATGTCCATGTGATGGGTTTCAATAGGAAAATAGATTCATTTCCCAGCTCCCAGAGGGCTTTTTAGAAACAGCAGAGAGTAAATAACGGCTTTGAAAGTGATGACAAATACCTCAGAGGTGCCCTTCCAAGCAGCCTTAACCGTTTGAAATTGCACTCACATCTCAGTGGTTCTGAAAAGGGGGCGTGAGGCCCTTAGGATCTCCAGGTCCGGGACTCTCTATTTGCTTGGGTGCCAATTAAGAGAATGTCAAAGCTCTGCAGTGTGTCCTGCAGCTCCCTGTAAATGCAGATAAGAGCCATTACAAATCCATCACAAGATGCATTAAAATCTCCTTAATTAATAAAGAATAGACGCAGTAATCTCTCTGGGAGAGCAACTGAGTGCACTGCAGGGGAACGCAGAACAGGGATGGACACCAAGACGCAGAGCAGTGGGACCAGGCGGAGGAGTTTGTCACTTTGGGACACTCAAGCCACATTCCCTGGGAATGAGGCATCACAGCAAAGGCTACGCCAAGGCCATGCAGCTCCTCTTGATAAATGGTGACTGAAAAAAAATGCAGAATTATCTAAACAAAGTAGAATAGCTGCAGCTGGAGAGGGGATTAGAGAATTGCCAAGTCACACCAATGGTTTACTTGGAGTACATGCTTGATTCCTACCATAATCATGTTTTCTGATGGAAACTGTTTCTCATAAAGGAAATCTTTGCTCATCTGAGGGGAAGGGTTGCTGAGGTTTGAGTTAGAAATGTTGATTCCTGTTTGGGAACTCAAGTCTGGGCTGAAATGGAAACCTATGGAGATAATGGCTCTTACTGAAACAGGAAAACTGCAAGAAAATCCTGAGTCCATCTTAGAGGAAGGTAGACCTTGGGAACATGGACTTTATAACCCACTTGATGCTTGGGAGATGGCAAGTTCCATAGAGTTTCTGGGTGAGATGAGCGAGTTCTGTGTCCCTCATCCTCAAATCCTCTTGCAATATCTGAGTTATATTGCCCCGTGTGGGAATATAGCATTTTAATTCATATGAATATGAAGATTCTTTTGAGAGAGCTATTCATGGTCAAACTGAAGCAAACCTTCTCCTCTGCCCCTCCTTTCTCTACTGATCTCCCACTAGACAGCCTGGATTTCACATTTTGGTCTCTAGTGTACATGGACATTATCTAAGAGCAATATAACATGAATATAAGTGGGTGTGAGGCCAGTGAAAGGAACTAGTTCATGTTTTGGTACTAATGGGGCAGTTTCCCCAGGACCAGGAAGGCAGTTGTGTCCCTTGCTTTGTGGATTCAGACTCTGAGTGTCCTTGACAGGGTTTTTTTTTGACTTGGCTGATCTGGATATGTGACATCTGGGCCGGTCGCGAAGCAAGCCTTGTCCAAGCTGCCTTTCATTCCCCCGGTGGTGCTCCCAATTTGTGTCAGCTGAGGATTGATGAGGCGAGGTGTGTGACATTTGCCTGGGTGCTGTGCTCGCAAGCTGGCATGGCTAAAGGAGAGCTCTCCCACAAAGATGCAAAATCTACGTTTATCTCAGATGGCATCATAAAGCCCTGACAGGCTCCAGACAGATGGTTTCTATAACAGACTCTATTCTTCACCTGCCCTGGGGCAGAAATACCCAGAATGATCACTCTTCTACTGGCTGTGCTCACAGTCTGCTCAGGCCATCATAGACCTGTTCTGTCCTTCGATGTCCTGTCATGGCACCTGCAGCCTCTCCTGAATCCTTCTCTTGGATGAGCAGTGTAAGTGGCTCTCTTCCTGTTCTGGAGATGCTGTCCTGCCTCCTGGCCCTGCAGTGCCCTGGACTGGACTCCTGGCCCATCCGGTCAGCCCTGAGTTTGTCACTTTGGGACCCCGGGGTCTGCCCTGAGCATCAATACCCTTTACGCCGGCAGCTTTCACCCATCTGGTGCATCACAGCAGCCAGGAGAAAATCTTCCCCAATATTCTCAGGAAATTGGTAAACACGGTGCTTGTTCTCCCTTCCTCACTTCCATTTTCCTAAGGAGGAACATTTACCTGTACAAATCTGGAAAGGACATCAGTAGCAGAGCCAGCCCTTACTGCAGATGCCCAAACTACTGTGAACCCTTTTCCCACATAAAGGTGTTGCCCCTGGAAATGTGTGGACAAGGATGACCTAGGTGACCAGGAATACCCAGGTGTAGGGCCCTCAACGTGCGTGCAGCATTATGTTAGCCCTACCACCAGGATAACCCTTACAAGACAAGACTATTCCTCAGAAGTGCATCCAGCATCAGAAGCAGGAGACTCCAGAGCAGAAGGAGTGTTTGTCCCCTTTCCTGTCTTCCTCATGCCACTTTGCTTTGTTCTGAAGATACTCTGCTGATCCATGAACGGTGTGTGATCCCCTGTTGTCTGAGGATAGATGCAACTGCTTAGCTTAAAAAGAAAAACAAAACCAGCTAATTAGTTCAACTTTTTAGGACTGCCCAGCTCACATCCATCAGAATCCCCACTGACATCTCTTTTGCATCCCAGAGATCAGAGGCTTTGGTGGTGATTCAGCCCCACAGACATCGTAGCTGTGACACTGCGTCCTGCTCTGCAGATAGGGACACGTTTCTGCTCACTTGCTCCTGCCCGTGTGTGCAGCACAGGACTCTGATGCTGTATTGTGCTCGAAAATATCCAGAGCTGGAGGACGTGTTGGATGATAGCTACAGCTATAGCAGAACTACCCGTCCTCAGCGGTATCGGCATTTCTTCCAAATTCATTCAGGAGCTGGCATAAGAGCTCCTGGTGCACGTGTCTGACTGCGGCTCTAACAGCAAGTGACAGAGATTTCAAACGGCACTGCCTGTTTTACCATTTCAGAAAGAAGTGCATCTTATAATTGCCTTGCTTATTTGGAAGAAGAAGAAAACACACTGTAGTTACTAGAAATTCAATATAGAAATTACTAGTTACTATCCTCTGTAGGCTAATTTTGAGGGTAGCAAAAGAATGAGGAATTTAATGCACACTGTAATGAATGTCAATCTTTTCTCTTAATGAATAGGAATCACAGTTTGCTGCACATTGTAGGGAAATGAAAAGCATCCAAATCCAAAGTCCTTTTTTTTTTTTTTTTTTCCTTTTTCTTCTTTTTTTTTTTTGAGAGAGAGAGATAATGCAGTGCAGAGCAGATGGGTACATTCATTTGTGAAAGCCGAGGATTTTTATCTTGCACTGTGGAAGTCAAGGTTTTCCTTTAACTGAGCTTTGTGAAATTTCCTATACAAGTTAAGCATAATGCAGTTTACAGAGCTGGATCTTTCTGAGAGCAAAGTGGGCTGTTAGTTTTTCTCTTTTTCTCTCTCCTTGATGGAACAAACCATCCAGACAATTAATAGCAGAGATGACCCAGACCTTGCTCGTTGTGTGCTCGCTATTCTCAGCCAGGTCTTTGCTTACTGGTTTTGCAGAGATGCGTGAGCAGAGGAGCTCCATTGTGCAGTTAGATCCCTTGAAGGGGATA
This sequence comes from Crypturellus undulatus, assembly GCA_013389825.1. Taxonomy (NCBI): domain Eukaryota; kingdom Metazoa; phylum Chordata; class Aves; order Tinamiformes; family Tinamidae; genus Crypturellus; species Crypturellus undulatus. The sequence continues at coordinate 42,389 of VWPW01014799.1, forward strand.
CAAAGCCCATCATATTGCTGCACATGAAAGTAGTATCTCTGCCTGCTTGCTTTGCTGCTTCCCTTGCCAACAGGGAACCCTGCAGTAAGCCAAAGGACTGGTTTGCAATAAGAGCTTTAAATCTGAGCAGACCGATGAGATTCCCTTATGAAAGCCTCTTTCTTAGCCGGGAAGGCTGTGCAAACATTCGTTTTTTTTTTAAAGCAAGAGAGGGTGGGTCTGCATGGCCCAGCTGCATGGTGCACCAGACTCTGATCCCTGGGAGCTTGCTCTTCGTGCATGATGCAGTCTCTGCAGGACCTGCACGTCTTAAATCCAAGAGTGAGAGGATGTCTGTAGAGTGGCACAACTTACCATGTGTATCAGGAGCCCTTTCTCGTCCCCCGTGCCCACTGGCTCTGTTCCTTAGCAGTTTTGTCACTTGGGAGTGTTACCCTCCGGTGTAGTTTGAAGGTCCTAGTGGAAGTTCTTGAGCTCCTGCCTGTGGTCTTGCTTAATCCAGGCTGGATCAGGAGAAGGTCCCAGGCTAGGGACATGTTTTCTGACTAGACCAGGCTGTGTTTTAACTAAGAGTAAGTTAGTTGTCTGTAAGTTTTCTTCACCCAGCTTCCTTCCTGCTCACCGACTGACCCTCTCTTTGGGGATCCCATCCTTTGGTGGGATGCTGATGTACCTACTCATTACGTTAGTCAGACCGTGCTCACTGGCCCTCCAGCACCTCCAGCACCTGGATATCCCAGAAGGCCAGGCCACCCCAAAACTTTATTCTACGTCATCATTTATTTTTCTTTCTGAGATGGATTTTCTCTATANGGGACATGTCTTCTGACTAGACCAGGCTGTGTGTTAACTAAGAGCAAGCCCTGTAAGTTGTCTTCACCCAGCTTCCTTCCTGCTCACCGACTGACCCTCTCTTTGGGGATCCCATCCTTTGGTGGGATGCTGATGTACCTACTCATTACGTTAGTCAGACCGTGCTCACTGGCCCTCCAGCACCTCCAGCACCTGGATATCCCAGAAGGCCAGGCCACCCCAAAACTTTATTCTACGTCATCATTTATTTTTCTTTCTGAGATGGATTTTCTCTATAGCTGCATTGATATTGTAGTCTGTGGTGCCACCCTAAGAAGACTTTGTTGTAGGAAATCTGTAGCCATCTCCTAGTCTTGCAGGTGAGGAGGAATGTGTTTTGGCTGGGAGACCATGTTGCTCTCTCCACTGCCATCCCAAGCCTTGCAGTGCAGTGGGAAGGACTGGGCTAATGCAGCCCACCTGCGAAACCGGTGCTAATTCTGCCCTCAGGAGATCTTTCTGCAGGAAAATACAGAACTTACAGTGGTCTCTGACATTGTATCCACTGAGTTGTACTAGAGAAGGAAGCTCCTCAGCCTGAACCCCCACAGCCGGGTTCCCCTTTGCACTAAAGCAAGTGGGCCCCAGAAGTAGAGGCCAAGCAGGGTACCCTCTGCTTTGCAAGGTGCCAGCAGAGCTTGGTTTGCCCTCTGTGCCGTCCTGACGTTCAGACACAGACTTCAGAGCAGGAGCTTACTAGTGGGGAACTGTGCGTCCCTGCATCCACTTTGGGAGACGGAGGAGAGGGAAGGCAGTTCTCCCCTGAACAGAGATGCTTTGGCATGGAACTGGGGAGGTTCCTTACTAAGGTGGGATCCACAAAGTGTTTTTCCATCCTTTTGCAGATGCAGCCTTCAGCAGAGCAGCTGCTGGTTCTGTGCCAGAGGAGTTTAGAGTTCCACTGTTTTAAAATATTTATTAATGTGAAGATGTAGTTAGCACTTAAGCTGAGGCAATACAGTGGAAGTCTTTTTGCTGGAATGGAAGTTAGTGATGCCGAAAAGCCATTAAGCTGTAAATATAAACTATATTAAGTGCTCAGTAACAACCTTAAATATCCCTTTGTTGGTTGCTTTGCTCCTGCAAGGCTGAGTGTCTGTTGAAGGGATTACTCACTGCTATCACTCGCGGCATGCCCAGCGCTGCCTGATAGCTTTAAGAGGAGTGTGAATGGCTTTGCCAGTGAGATTTCCTGAGCAGCACCGCTCAGTGCCTGCCTTTCCGATGCTCATTATTCCACAGGCATTGGAGTGCTCCGTGAAGGGGAGTGCGAGCGGGATGCGGCGGCAGGGAGCTCTGCCTGTGCCTGCACAGGTTGTGCTGGGAGGCAGCGGTTGCCTGGGAGGGTCCTGCTCCCAAGCAGGAGGTTAGTGTAGGATGGGGAAGCCTCCTTGGTCACTGCACCTGCCCTTAATCTCCCTCCTGGCTTGTAATTCTCCTCTGACCTCCTTACAGCTCCCTTTCCCCGTGGTTTTGTGTCATTCCAGCTTAGTTCCTGAATGCGAGGCCGCAGTGAGCGCAAGACAGGAGCAGCAAAGGCAGGAGCCCGGCGGTGGGGTCAGGAAACGAGACCAGGCTCCTGTGTGCAGCTGTCTCCTCAGCCCTGGGTGCATTCGTGGGCTCTTCTCTCCCAGCCCCACGGTCTGCGGCTGTGCAGACCCTCAGGGAGACGGCAGGGAATTTCCTGCTCTTCCACTGAAGCCACTCACTTGCCCTGAGGTCTGAGAGGTTCAGGACTGCTCCTCTTGTCATGGAGACACTGGCTGTAGGGACAGGGGGGCTCAAGAGAAGGCCTGTTTCATGCAGGATGCTATGCTGTCCAGATGAGTCCATGGCTCCTGACATGTCTTCTTTCAAAATGTTTTGGATTGCTTCTTCCCATCCAAATGGGCCCTTTGCCTACCATGGGATCAGGCTTGATCCTCTCATTTTTGCAAGTCAGTCAGAAGAGATGGACTTTTCTTAGGGAATGACATCAGAGCTTAAAGGATGTGTCAGGATGTCTTTTCTGAGCTCTCTGAGCCTTTCCCTCTCTGCACCCCTTTGAAGGCTGCTGAAGAGGGGAGCAATCAAGAGTGGTCGAGGGGGTGGTAGCCGATCTTGGAAGTCCATGTGGTCCCTGAGTGCCTTTGCAGTGCTCTCATGCACACAAAGCCTTTCTAGTGCTGCATTAGGAACCCTGCTTGCAAATCCCTGCTGCTTGCTTGGTGCCCTGTGGAATTGCCAGCCTTGTTTGGCTGGCCAATGTTTCATGAACCTTCCCTGAATGAGACAAAATTCCTGCCTGAAGGTGGACCTGGGTGTCTGGCTACAGGACACCATGCAAAGCAGAGAGGGAGAGAGACCGGCTGTACAGACCCTGTTGGGATCAGCTGTTTGCCCATGTCCTTCCTTGCTCCCAGCCCAAACGGGGAATTTTTAATTTAGTAAACCTTCTTTATGCAGGAGAGCTCATATCTCAGTTTTTAAAACCAATCTGAATAAAGATTGCCAAAGAAACCCCCCCTCTGGCTGCTGAGATCATGCAGCTATATGGATTTCTTAGGCAATTAAATTTTACATAATAGAGTAAGTAGAATGTACAAACTTAAAGAGCACCTGCAATATGAAAGCACATTCCCCAAAATCTAATCTCATATTTCAGCCCCAGCCCATTAATCTGTCATGTTTCTTGCCTCTATTTCTTTTCTGTTCACATTGCATCAAAGGTAGGAGTTTGCCTGTAAATACATCACTTCTGTGCTATCCCTGAGCCTCTGTTCTGACATGCTGCCCTCCTGCATGCTGTGGGTTTGTTCCCCCGCTCTGCAGCCCCTTTGCTCAGCATGAGGCTTCTCTGGGGAAGAAGGGAGAACCCCTCTG
>VWPW01014804.1:0-68972 GCA_013389825.1 Crypturellus undulatus
TTGCTGAACTAGAAGAAGGAGAAAATTTAACTGAGTTTTTAATAACCGTTCCCTCGGCAGATACCTAATCGGTGCCTGTGACGTCCTTCAGAGTTGGGCATAAAAATTTGCCTGGGTAATTAGTGATGGAGCTTCCTCAACATCTCATGTTCTCGGTAAGCAGAAAAGCTAAAGTCAAGAGATCCGTGTTTCCTGCTCTCTGCCTCACACCGCTCCCCAAGGGCAGGCAAGGCACGGGCCAAACTTGGCCAACACTCTCCACTTGGTTACTGTTCTGCACAATATCCTAGGAGGTCCAACCAGAGCCAGCTAAACATCGAGTAAGCATAATCCTTTAGGACACCTTTAGAAGAGCTGCAGCTCTTCCATTGATCTTTTCATTCATTTCACTGATATTTTAAGATATACCGAAATTCCTGCTCCAAAGCAGGTCAATTTTTTCATCATGTTCTTCCTTATGAAGATAATGTTTTCCATTTCACTAGGCGCATGGAAAGGTATTACGCACGCTGCCAGGCAGCGGTGCAATGTACTTCCTCAATCATAAAACACAAAACAGGGAGAAACCATCAGAAAAAAAATCAACATAGTTTTGTAATGCAATTAAAAGTTTCTTACCAATTGCAGGTGATGTTGGCTGATCCCCTTAAAGAGAGAGAGAGAAAAAGAGTAAATCAAACTGTAGCAGAATTATAAGCAATCATACTACATGATGGAAAATAACCTTTTTTCTTCAGATCATGGTTCCACGTGGAATTACTAAGTGCTAAAGAGAAACTTAACATGCATTGAAAACATGACCCCCCAAAATATCAAGCTTATGATTTGCAGACTGCTGTTCTCCACATTTGAGATCATTCTTCCTTGAGCACGAGCCCATGATGTGGAGAGAGCATCCCGAGGGCTGGCAGCGGACGCCCATTCAGCGCGGGGAGGAGAGCAGCATCCCCGCAGCCCTGGTGCCACCGTTACCTTGGGTGGTGTCTGCAGGTGAGAGTGGAGTGGAGCGTGCGGGTGGAGGTGACACAGGGCCAGGAGAGGTGGCACTTGTGGAATTGCCATCTGCAGCTGCAGGGTGGGGAAAAAAAACCATTCAAGTGAACAGCCGATCAAGACAAAAGACTTCATTTCCAGTCAGGCCAAATATTTGCATGATTTTAACTAAGGGCATCCTCATCCAATTACTAAATTTTAATGCACTAAGGTTGGCCTCAGACAACATGTATCACTAAAGCAAGAAATACATATGGGCTAAAGTAACAGTTTTAACAGTGATGGAGGTGATCCCCATTGGGCAGCAGTGGATGCCAGCTCAGCTGATGCAGGAGGAGAGCAGCATCGCCGCAGCCCTGGTGCCACCGATACCTTGGGTGGTGTCTGCAGGTGAGGGTGGAGTGGAGCGTGCGGGTGGAGGTGACCCAGGGCCAGGAGAGGTGGCACTTGTGGAATTGTCATCTGCAGCTGCAGGGTGGGGAAGACAGACTCTCAGTTGCAAAACCCATCAAGACAAAAACCTCATCTCCAGGCAGAAAGGCCAGCTGTTCACACAGTTCTAACTAAAAACGTCCTCATTCCATTAATAATTTTTAGTGCAATAAATATGTATCACTAAACCAAGAAATATTTATAGACTAAGGATTATGAAAATAATGACTATTTGTACACTAACACCATACAACAGTGATGCAGTTATCAACAGCAAGCGACAGCTCAACTGACAAGGGAGCTCGCAAACATCGCCGCAGCCCTGGTGTCACCGTTACCTTGGGTGGTGTCTGCAGGTGAGAGTGGAGTGGAGCGTGCGGGTGGAGGTGACCCAGGGCCAGGAGAGGTGGCACTTGTGGAACTGCCAGCTGTAGCTGCAGGGTGGGGAAAAGAGACCATCAAGTGAACAACCCATCAACCTCATCTCCAGTCAGAAAGGCCAGTCATTTGTAGGGCTTTAACTAAGGACATCCTCATCCCACCAACAAATTTTAATGTCATAAGATTGGCCTCAGACAACATGTATCACTAAATCAAGAAATATATATGGGCTAAAGTAACAGTTTTAACAGTGATGGGGGTAATCCCCATTGGACAGCAGTGGATGCCAGCTCAGCTGATGCAGGAGGAGAGCAGCATCGCCGCAGCCCTGGTGCCACCGATACCTTGGGTGGTGTCTGCAGGTGAGAGTGGAGTGGAGCGTGCGGGTGGAGGTGACCCAGGGCCAGGAGAGGTGGCACTTGTGGAATTGTCAGCTGCAGGGTGGGGAAAAAACACATCAGTTGAACAACCCGTCAAGACAAAGACCTCATCTCCAGTCAGAAAGGCCAGCTGTTTGCATGGATTTAACTAAGAATGTCATCATCGCATTAATAATTTTAATGCAATAAACATGTAACACTAAACAAGAAATACTTATGGACTAAAGCAATGGCTTTAACAGTGATGGAGTTATCAACAGCAGGTGACAGCTCAGTTGACGAGGGAGGTCAGCAGCATCGCCACAGCCCTGGTCTCACCGTTACCTTTGGTGGTGTCTGCAGGTGAGAGTGGAGTGGAGCGTGCGGGTGGAGGTGACACAGGGCCAGGAGAGGTGGCACTTGTGGAACTGCCATCTGCGGCTGCAGGGTGGGGAAGAGAGACCATCAAGTGAACAATCCACCAAGATAAAAATGTCATCTCTAGTCAGACCAATTGCTCTTAGGCCTCTAAGGGTGTCCTCATCCCTTTACTGAATTTTAATACAGTAAGATTGACCTGAGACAACAGGTATCACTAAAGAAAGAAACACATATGGGCTAAAGTAATAGTTTTAGCAGTGATCATCAGTGAGTTAATCAACAGTGGATGCTAGTTCTACTGGTGTAGGATAAGAGCAGCTTTGCTGCAGTCCTGGTGCCACCGTTACCTTGGGTGGTGTCTGCAGGTGAGAGTGGAGTGGAGCGTGCGGGTGGAGGCGACACAGGGCCAGGAGAGGTGGCACTTGTGGAATTTTCATCTGCAGCTGCAGGGTGGGGAAGAGAGACCATCAAATGAACAACCCATCCTAACAAAGACCTCATCTCCAGTCAGAAAGGCCAGCTGTTTGCATGGCTTTCTCTGAAAGCATTTTCTCAGACCAGATTTGACATTATGTAGGTAACTGCTTTCCTCAATAAGTATCCACCACTTGGCTTTTCCTTTCTTCCCCTCTTTCTACTAGTTCTGCTCTATTTTCCCACTCTTTCTTTCCTGGATTTTGCGTGTCTGTGCCTCTTCAGCTGGTTCTCCACTGTTTGTTATTTCTCTTTTACTGCAGCTTCAATGCATGGCATTCATAGAGTTTCATGTTGTAACCCTATCCTTTTGAAGAGACACACCTTCAACTTTTAAAACCACATTTAACTCAAACAAGGAACTACACGTCTAGTTGCCCTGTTGACAAGCCAGGGTCGAGACCTTGTGTCTCATCGGTGACACAGAAGCTCAACGTGAGCACATCTCCCCAGACTCCGAAGATCCTCTCCTTGCCGACCTGACAAGCACCAACACACGTATTCACTGCTCAGCAGCTACCACAGATTCTGCACCCTGCAACAGCCATAAAAACCCCACAACCAGTAGCTGCAATGCTCAAGTGACTTATCTCTTGGCACAGAACAGGTGATATTTTGAACTATCAAAGTATCTTCAGCCTCAGAAACGCCAGGTAAGGACCGGTACCCTTTGTTAACAGCAATTACACTAAATGAAGCCTGAGAACCTTGTAGGAGAAAACATGAATTTTCGTATTTGTCACACACAAGGCACTATCAATGTATCTTCATATTTTTCAAATTGAGCGTTTGAAAGCTGTCAGTCACTAAAAGTTCCATTATTCCTCCTTCTTCAACTGGTTTACCTGAACTTCTTTATTTTTCCCCCCTTCTTCCCAAATCTTATTTTGGTTCAGTACATTAAGCACACCTTAGTCTCAAGTGTAAAATTAACTTTACATGAGCACCGCCACAAAGTAACTTTCACTTCAGTGACAGTTTCTAAGAACAGAATAAAAGATCTTTCACAAAAAGGCTTAAGTAAAGCTTCGCAGGTTAGTGAAACATTTTGAAATCAAATACAACTAGAAATATCGTGTAAGATTTATGGTTTGCCTACCATGACAGATGATGAATATTATACACAACCACAGAAGTGTTGAGGTTGCGAGTGAGGCCTGGAGATCAACCAGTTTGGGGAAAAGCCACAAACAAACAAAAAGTGGTAGACGCTCCGAATAAGTCCTGGCATTTTAACACATATCCGTGGCAGTTTTACATCACTCTAAACATTTTGTATGTCTCCTCTTCTTACCTGACTGGATTTTATTATAGAATTTATTACAGCAATAGAAGAAGATGCAGTCGGTAAGAATTCAGTAGGTGGCACCAGAACACCAAAAAAATCCCCAAGCCTTGTCAGACTGTGAAGCAGACAATTTCCCTCTTATTATCTTATTGAGAAATACTAGAAAAAAATGAGAAAAAAAGGAGGATACCACCTCCACCAGGCTCTACATCAGACTGTGCTACTCCGGTGTCCGGAGGCAGTTACAATGAATTTAATTTTCCCAAAATATCCGACTCGCATCCAATACCTCTGAGAAATTGCAAAATTAACCTCAAAGTTACAACTTTAATCATGATTATATTCTAAAACACATGGCTGGAAACTTGAAGGCTGAAATCTCAGAATATCTTCAAAGTTCAGCAAGAATGTCCAACCGCAAACAACACTGTGAGCTACGACTGCCTGACCATGGATTTAAACAGGAATTATCCAAAACCTTTGCTCAAATCTTAACCTGTAGCCAGCCTTAAATCACCTTTAAGATAATATAAAGATAATTCAAGTGGGATAATTAAGTATACAAGAAGTTATCAAGGGTGTACACAGACTTCCTTCCCCTTTCACTTGCTCTGGCCCAGCAGTTAGCTCCTGCTGACTTGCCAGGAAGACTTATGTCCTATCCATAATGGATGTCTAGGCAGTCCTGGCCTTATTCTAGTGTCCTGCAAAGGGACACTGAGCGCGCATCCAGCCGCCAGATGGGAAGCTTGGCTAAGGGCTTTAGTTCCCCTTAGTGTCTGGCTACCAGTTGGCAGACAGAGCGCAGCTGCCGCCTGCAAGGGAAGGGCTTCGAGGGGAAGGCAAGTTCTCAAGCAGGCACCTCCACCAGCTGAGCTGACCATCCTTCCTCTTGGAGGCTCCAAAACACGCAAGCCCCAAGGGCGAAATACGGGAGTGCTGTGCTCTGACGAAACCTCTAGCTGCTAAACAGGAAGAGCAAGGGGAAGAACCAGGCTGAAAAGGGCCGAGTGTGTCAGACCCAAGCGCAGGCTGTGCTGGTCACACGCAGGGGCAGAGGAGCAGGTGGCTTCACACCTGCTGCCGTGGATGGTCGTCACACACCTGTGGGAACCCACTCAGAAAAGGCAGAATGGAGAAAATATCTAGGCTAAAAAATCCTCCCAAGTGACAGGAGCAAGTGACTCCAGAGAAGACAACCCAGAACTAGAATATTTTAGAAGACGCTGTGTTTGAAGCAGAAGAACGTAACAGCATGCGCTTCCTGCACTAGGTGTTATCAGAGGAAATGCCCATCGATAACACAGAGCGGCTGGAGAAGCTGCAGAGGGAGTCAACCACCATGCTTTTACAGCCAAAAACACATTATTAAGGCAACGCACGTACTACTCCATCCTGCCGCTCTGTTTGCACAGTGGGTAAAGGAGCAGCTGGTCCTTCCACCAGGAAAAGCGCCTGGCGGCGGCTCCCCAGACCTCCCCACCTCGACGCACGTGGGACCACAGCAGCACGGGGCTGCGCGCTCAGCAGCGGGCTCGCGCCCGCTCCGCCTCCTCCTCCTCCTCAGAGCTCTTCACATCCGCACCGACAGCAACAGGATGTGGTCTGCACCGCGGGGCAGCCCGGCACGGCGACGGGTTACTCAGTCACTCAGCTCCGCGCAAGGCAGCGCTGAATCGCAACGCGAAGGAAGAGCAGCTCCTGGTGGGAGGTGAGGGAGAGCAAGGCAAGGAGCCTTGCAAGATGCTGCCAGCCGCCTGCTTTGGTTTCTTTTCAAACCCAAAGTGAGATAGGATGTAATTCACACCTGCTTTAGGGCTCCCTGGCGATGCCAGAACACAGTACAGGGACCTTAAATCAATGAGCATGGGGTTGGGGATGCTGCTGCCTCCTCCTGCTGCAAACACAGAATAAAGGGATACGCGGCGACTCCACAAATAAGACTGGTCAGACCTATAAATAGGCTTGCAAACACTTAAATATCTGAGCAAGTCCATACCACAGAGGGGCCCTCAAGTTTTATAGGTAGGATCATGTGTGCTAAAGTGCTTTCATAAGCAGACTGCAGAATTACACTTTATTCTTTTATCATTAACTGCTTTTGGGGGGAAAGGCTGGGCTTTTTTTGTTTGAACGAGGCCATATAAAGTTCACAGAAAAAAAAACGCAAAATTTTGCATGCTCAGGATCAAAAAGAAAACCCCAAAATACCCATTTGAGTTTAACACGTGGAAACTTTTCAGGTAAATCAGGTATTTCAGATAGTCCTAAAAAAATAAAAAGAAAAGAAGAAAAAGAAAAAAAAACCTCTGGAAGACTCACTCAAGTGACTACTACTAATAGAATAGAATACTGTTTTTAATGAAAATTGCTTTTCCATTAGCGTTGACTTTTACCATTAGTGTCTATGCTTTGTTGCCAACATCTTTGACCCTCTTCTTGACGTCCAGTTTGCAGGACAGGAGCTCCAGCTGTATCTCTCTCTCTCTCTAGATATATATATTTCAGAACCGATTAGAAGTGCTAAACCACAGCTACAGGGCTGCAGAGGGTGATGAATTCAAACTGTCCAGAAATCAAGTACCAGGGCAAGGGTCACAAGAGAGGTGGAATGAGGAAGAAATCCCTTGAAGAAACCCCAAGGAGAAGCTCCATGCCACAGGTCCACCAGGACAGGGGGAAGGACCAGCATCCATAGCAGTCTGCCAACAGTCTTCAACAGCCCTCGGTTAGTACCAAGCCTAAATGCTACACACTACCATACAAAGCCTGTCTTAAGAGAAGAAGAAAAATTCCAAAACCAGACATTGCTCAGATAACCTGAAATTAAGAGAAACATTTGATACCATTTAAAAAGAAGGTGAAAACATAAACGCAAGAGTCTACTTTTCACAGAGAAAAATAAAAAGGTGTGAAGGAAAAAAATCCTCCAGAAACGTTAATTTTAATGGAAACCACCTTTGTTACTAATGAGGTCTAGACCTCAACAGCACACGCTCGGCGCAGGAGGCCGACTAAAGACGGCGAGTCTAGGACGTTTTCCTCCCACAGACTTGAGCCGAGCATCGCACGTGTCAGCAGCAGAAGCAGCAGCGGATGGAAACCGGCTGCGAAGCTGCCCGGGCGCTGCAGGAGCCCCGGGGCCGCGCTGCTCCGCGCCCTCTGCTCCGCACTTCTGCTTTGGGGCGGCAGCAAGAGGGGGCCGCGCTGCGGTCTGCGCGAGTGGCGCGACCGCGCTGCCATGGCTGCCCCGCGCAGCCCTCGCGCGCTCGCCGCAGCCCCGTGGCCCCCTGCGCAGCCCCTCTGCGCCGCGTCTGCATGCGGAATTATTTTTAGCTCTCCTGCACCATGAGCGTGACGTGGTGTGGGGCGGCAATCCCTGGGAATACAGGGAGCGTCCGCCTCGCTGGGAACTCCGTCTGCAAGAGGGAAGGGTGCCGGGTCCTGCCGCAGCAGCCATGAGGTGCTGGGCGCTGTCTCTACTCGTTAAAACCTCCAAAACCTGAGAAACGAAAGAAGCTGCCCCCTTGGACGACACACTGGTGGGACACACGCCAAGGAGGGGATGGCAGATACCGCGTTTTTTGCCCCATTCCCGCACAGTGTTTTTGCCATTGCCACCTCTGTGAGCTCGGGGGAGCTGCTGAACAGAACCAGGGCCAGGCCCGGAAGCAGGAGCTGTAACAGGAGGAGGCGGCTGCACTCAAACCCCATAACCAACAACCTGCAAAAAGAGGCAGCCAACAACTAAAATAATAATAATTAAAAAAAAAATGAAAACTGCTCTCAAGGAGTGACCCCTGCCTATGAGCTGCCGCTGGGGGGATAAGCGGCTGATTCTCAGGTGCTCTGCGCAGTTACGTCTCCAGCCGCCACCACCTGGATTTGCAGACACTCGGCTCTTCTACAAAAAGGATCAAAGCACAATCAAAAATGGAAAGAAAACACATACGCTGTGAAGAGAGACAACAGCATTTCCTTTAATCTCTCTCCTTATATATTTTATATATATATATATTTTTTTTTTAATAGGAAACCTTGGATGCTTGTTGTAACCAGGGCCAGAAAAGAATTTTAGATGACAGTCTAACTTTGAAGGTGAGGTTGTCCCCTTCTAGTTTAATTTCATTTATACCATGGAAATAACAACATGCCTCAAAGCTGGTCATAATGTTTGGTGCTGTGTTCTAAGGAAACATGCTGTATAAGACACCCTATGCCTGGGAAGGCTTCATTTAGACAAGACAGAGAAAAAAAAAGGAAAGGGAATTACAAAGGGATTATTAAGATAGCAAGAACAACAAAATTAACTTAAGACAGGTGTTCCCAAGATCCCAGAAAAGTCTACGCTGCAAACAGTATTCCCAAATGACAGCTAACTGCTGGGTAAATCCATCTTCTGCCTATCACAAATGGTTAGCCCTTAGAATAAATCACTTTTTCCTCATTTTTACTCATTTAAAAAAAAAAAATATATATATATAGCTTCTAAAAGAAAGATATATTAATTCTTGATTCCTGCATTTTATCTAGTTGCCAGAGCTATAAGCAGTGCTGCAGCCTTTTTACGAGCCCTGCACGCAGCGTGCAGAGCTCCTATAATGTTCACCTAAAATATTCTACTTTCGTTTCGAACTTCTGCCTTGAAAGTGACTTGTTACCCTGCCCGGAAGAGCAATGGGGAGGCGTATGGAGCGTGTGCCCGCAGCCTGTTTTGTGGCAGAGCGACCCGCACGCCACAGCCCCGGCCTGCCCAGACCTCACCAAATCACGCTTGTTACCTCAATAAAACACTCTGATGAACATCATCCACTGAGCAATGACTGCATCAGCCCAAGTTTTCAAGACAAAATTTTAAACACGGTAAAATATACACAAAAAGTGCTGATATTGAGAGGCACATCAGGGTCCGGTCCTACTACCATTACCAAAAATCTCTTCAGAAGAAAAATATTATTGAAACATATCACTATCTTTCAGATGGTTTGACTATTAAAATTGTATCTACACCTATTCTCTTTATATTTCCTATATAAAATGATACAGAATCCTTTTATTTTCTTAATGGAAAGCAGAAAATAACACTTATAAATTCATCAAAGCTTCCTATGCTTGCCACTTCTGACCTGAAACCCATTCTGTGCTCAGACACAAGGATAAAACCTGGCGTGGTGGCTGGGTGCTACCCGGGCCCCGAGTGACCTCGTTGCAGCTCCGTGTTTGGCTGCGGATGGTGCCAGCAGTCGGGATGCGCCGCGACCTCCGCGCTGCTCTGCAACCCCATCTGCGAAGGGCACTCGATAGAGCCGGCATACGAACTGCTTTAACCAGCAACCTGGGAAGCACAGGCAAACCCAAGTTTTTTATTGTATTATCATTATTTCACTTTAAGCCATTCCTTTCTNAGTATAAAACCTGGCGTGGTGGCTGGGTGCTACCCGGGCCCCGAGTGACCTCGTTGCAGCTCCGTGTTTGGCTGCGGATGGTGCCAGCAGTCGGGATGCGCCGCGACCTCCGCGCTGCTCTCCAACCCCATCTGCGAAGGGCACTCGATAGAGCCGGCATACGAACTGCTTTAACCAGCAACCTGGGAAGCACAGGCAAACCCAAGTTTTTTATTGTATTATCATTATTTCACTTTAAGCCATTCCTTTCCGAAAGACAAAGCGTGGTCTCATTTCAGGAGATGAAAATACAGGCTCAGGACAGAGGGACACGAGGGACGAGGATACCCAAGCAGCTGGGAATCCCAAAGCTCGCATTCCCTGGGATTTTAATGAGACTAATTTCAGTGCTGCTTTAAATAATTCATAGCAACAAGATCACAGACAGCCTATGCTCCCTTCTTCTGAATGCACCTATTTTCTTTAGTGTCTCAAAAAATATATGCATCTTTGCTTTTTTTTTTATACTTAGAATTTAGTAACCTAAAAATATTAAGCAAGCCATCCAGGGAAAAAAAATCAAAGATATCAGATAAAGAATACTAGACAATGATTTATTTAGGGAAAGTATTTTATGGACCTTACCAAGTATAGTGACCCAGAGAAAGCCCTCAGGCCCAAGCTAAGAGAACATCTAATTTCATGCTCCAAATAATTTTAAGCTCTTGATACAGGCACAGCAATGCACAAGCCAGGAAACTCAGCAGACCTGTAAACATTTCTGATGCCCCAGCAGAAGAGTCGTGCACACTGTGGCATTGCACATCTTATCACAACAACAGCAAGAACAACTGCTTAGAAGCAGGAGGTCGGAAGAGCTGTTTGATCAGTAAAAAAAGGATCCATTTGTACCTGTGCAAACCAGCCTGGCAGTAGGANAATGTTTGGTGCTGTGTTCTAAGGAAACATGCTGTATAAGACACCCTATGCCTGGGAAGGCTTCATTTAGACAAGACAGAGAAAAAAAAAGGAAAGGGAATTACAAAGGGATTATTAAGATAGCAAGAACAACAAAATTAACTTAAGACAGGTGTTCCCAAGATCCCAGAAAAGTCTACGCTGCAAACAGTATTCCCAAATGACAGCTAACTGCTGGGTAAATCCATCTTCTGCCTATCACAAATGGTTAGCCCTTAGAATAAATCACTTTTTCCTCATTTTTACTCATTTAAAAAAAAAAAATATATATATATAGCTTCTAAAAGAAAGATATATTAATTCTTGATTCCTGCATTTTATCTAGTTGCCAGAGCTATAAGCAGTGCTGCAGCCTTTTTACGAGCCCTGCACGCAGCGTGCAGAGCTCCTATAATGTTCACCTAAAATATTCTACTTTCGTTTCGAACTTCTGCCTTGAAAGTGACTTGTTACCCTGCCCGGAAGAGCAATGGGGAGGCGTATGGAGCGTGTGCCCGCAGCCTGTTTTGTGGCAGAGCGACCCGCACGCCACAGCCCCGGCCTGCCCAGACCTCACCAAATCACGCTTGTTACCTCAATAAAACACTCTGATGAACAGCATCCACTGAGCAATGAGTGCATCAGCCCAAGTTTTCAAGACAAAATTTTAAAAACTACACAAAAAGTGCTGATATTGAGCATCATATCAGGTCCGGTCCTACTGCCATTACCCAGGCAAAAATCACTTCAGAAGAAAAATATTATTGAAACATATCACTATCTTTCAGATGGTTTGACTATTAAAATTGTATCTACACCTATTCTCTTTATATTTCCTATATAAAATGATACAGAATCCTTTTATTTTCTTAATGGAAAGCAGAAAATAACACTTATAAATTCATCAAAGCTTCCTATGCTTGCCACTTCTGACCTGAAACCCATTCTGTGCTCAGACACAAGGATAAAACCTGGCGTGGTGGCTGGGTGCTACCCGGGCCCCGAGTGACCTCGTTGCAGCTCCGTGTTTGGCTGCGGATGGTGCCAGCAGTCGGGATGCGCCGCGACCTCCGCGCTGCTCTCCAACCCCATCTGCGAAGGGCACTCGATAGAGCCGGCATACGAACTGCTTTAACCAGCAACCTGGGAAGCACAGGCAAACCCAAGTTTTTTATTGTATTATCATTATTTCACTTTAAGCCATTCCTTTCCGAAAGACAAAGCGTGGTCTCATTTCAGGAGATGAAAATACAGGCTCAGGACAGAGGGACACGAGGGACGAGGATACCCAAGCAGCTGGGAATCCCAAAGCTCGCATTCCCTGGGATTTTAATGAGACTAATTTCAGTGCTGCTTTAAATAATTCATAGCAACAAGATCACAGACAGCCTATGCTCCCTTCTTCTGAATGCACCTATTTTCTTTAGTGTCTCAAAAAATATATGCATCTTTGCTTTTTTTTTTATACTTAGAATTTAGTAACCTAAAAATATTAAGCAAGCCATCCAGGGAAAAAAAATCAAAGATATCAGATAAAGAATACTAGACAATGATTTATTTAGGGAAAGTATTTTATGGACCTTACCAAGTATAGTGACCCAGAGAAAGCCCTCAGGCCCAAGCTAAGAGAACATCTAATTTCATGCTCCAAATAATTTTAAGCTCTTGATACAGGCACAGCAATGCACAAGCCAGGAAACTCAGCAGACCTGTAAACATTTCTGATGCCCCAGCAGAAGAGTCGTGCACACTGTGGCATTGCACATCTTATCACAACAACAGCAAGAACAACTGCTTAGAAGCAGGAGGTCGGAAGAGCTGTTTGATCAGTAAAAAAAGGATCCATTTGTACCTGTGCAAACCAGCCTGGCAGTAGGATGGCAATGCCACCTGTGAGGACAGAGCAAAAAGCAGAGGCAGAAAGACACAGGATGTGCAACTGTGGGTAAGGCCTTTCAAGGCCTATACTCCTCCAGAATGTGGCTGAAATGGCGATGAATTTATGACTGTGCAACCTGCTAAAATTAGCCTCTATTTTATCTGTAGCCAAGGAAAGTCAGGCAGACTAATCAACAGGCTCCGATCACAGCCCTAATCTAAAGCACCCAGAACCAAACTCCATGGCAAACTGTCTGGGTTTTGCAACTCTGGATGCTGAAAACAGAACATGTCAAGGCAATTTCATCCATATGTGAAAACCAGAATTTGTAACGTGCCCAGTATTAGCAAAGCCAGGTCAATAGAGAAGGTGTTGTGTGGCATGAGGAGCTAACATCTGTCTGGGCGATGACATCTGTCACCAGTCACAGGCAGATGCATAATCCTGTGTAGAGGATCCGACTTGGTACATTAGTTCCTACACTTCTGCTGTAGGATTGCAATTACAGTAAACACTTGTAATTTCCAGCACTAGCAGTATTTTCTTGCGGAGCAGGCACTCCATTCTCCAGGATCTACTGAGACTGCTTTACCTGCTGATTCAAACAAGCAACAGCTTTCAGATTTCCAGCTCAGATTTCCAAGATGAGCTTCACATCCAGGAAGGTTTTGAAAAATCAAGCATGATTTTCATGCACACGTACATAATCAGGACTCAAAGAAGTTAAGGACAGAGCAACAGTAATGGTGTAAACAATCCAAAATTATGCAGTGGGTGACAGCACTGGAAACCATCAGGTTTCTTTATGCTGGCAGGGCCAAAGAAGGCCTCAGGAATGACAAAGATGAGCAAACACACAAGAAAATGAAGCTACAGATTGTGCAGTGAAGGGGACTCCCTAACCAGGGCATGGATGTAACCTCGTTAGTGAAGGAGTTGCTAATAACCTGGAAGAACATCAGAGGGTAGGAAAGAAAGTCCAATTATCCCTTCAGTTTGACTGACACCTGGACAGGCACCTTCTCCCAAGCAAACTGGTTCAGTGATGAATGGGAACCAAAACAAGACCTCTACATATTTCCTAAATGCTTGTAATAGCATCATTGCCCCCCAGCATCTCGCCCACTGTGCTGCCATCCCCGTTTCAGGTATGCACCACTATCAAATGTGGCAAAAACCCTGCTTGGTACTGCTTTCTCAGGGGTTTCTCTGTCTTGCAAGACATCCTGCAGTCACATCCTATTTGGCTATGAGTCATTACAGTTAATCAAATACATGGTCAGGCTCTCACTTCAATATAGACTGAATTCAGTTTAGATTTGAGTGGATTAACCACAGGAGTGTTCCCTTTATCTGGGGAAGCTTCTGCCTCTGGACACGAGTGGATAAAATCAGTTTTGGTCAGTTTTGGTGTTTGCCTATTAGTTACCCAGAGATTTTGGTTGCTCTTTACATATTGCCTTGACTTAGAGCTGTCATGTAATGTAAATAAAATATACTGCAACCCATCATCTTGCTAGGAAATGATAGAAGTATTTGAGCTCTTGGAAGTAGCCCTAACACAAGAGTCTCATTATAAACCTACAGTTGCTTCAGAATGACTCTCTGGGTTGGATATTGTGTGAGACCTCAACCAGTTCTCTGCCAGCTTGATCAAAAATTCCGATTTTGAAGGGATAAAATCAGAGGCATCGGCTCAGCCTGCTATGGAGAAAGTGATTATATCTGACTGCCCACCAAGCTTGCGGCGTGTGGCCTTTCTTCCTAACCTTGACCACATTTCTCTTAATTGGAGAAACATTGTTTGACTTCAATAGAATAGAGAGCTCTCCCAAGTTTCACCCACATAACCCTATTTAACAATATATTGATAGAGATAAATAAAATCTCAAATCCCAACTTGTGTTGCTGCCAGACACAGGAATAAAAAGAAAACACCCACTTTTACCTAGTCTATAACTCCATCTTGGGAGTTACTCCAGAAATACATATTCCAGAAATAGAACACAGCTCTTATTCTTTAACAACTTATTTTCACATAAATTATTTTTTTAATAATTTAAGTCTATACATCTTTTAAGCATTCATGGGAACAGACACGGGAACTAAAAGCAAGCAATGATTACAGGTAGACAAAGAGGTTTACACCAAGCAGGAATGCCAGGACGATGGTCGGGTTTGCTTGCAAACCTAACCAGACCCAGACGAGCAGCTGGGCCTGGGTTTGGCTCCTCCGCTGGCATCCCCAGAGAGAGGCTGAGCGATGTCCGAAAGCCCGTCCCACACAGCTTGTTTCCAACCTCACATCACATACAGGGATTCAAGAACAACTTTTGGAGGATTTGGGTGTTTTAACACTTTGGAACCAATGGATCTTCTTTTCATTTCCTGGTAAACAGCAGCCTGCAAGAAGCGCACAGTATCACAGGATGTGGGCGCCTTCCTTTTATCTGCATTTTGCAGCGCGCTCTCGGCCGGCGCCGCGCGAGCGCCCTGCCCCTGCCTGGGCAAGGCTGCCGCGGCGGGGCGGACCGCAGCCCTGCTCACAGCACCGACCCCTCGGCCCGCATCACTTCCAAACACGGAATTCGGCAGCATTAAACCCCAGCCATGGTGCATGCCACGACGCCTCGTTCACTCCCTGGCCTACCTGCTTGCTAGCTCAGGGAACATTTGGCCATGACCAAGCTCCTTCATGGCATTTCTGCCGCGAGCAGCCGACAGGAACAAGGAGCTGCCCTGGGAACGGCTGCCGAAGGGCTGTCTTGCGACAACCAGAGATGTGGAAATCACTCAAGAAAGCCAACCCACAAGCAGATTCCCCAGCTTACTAAAGGCTTTTTACTCCCTCTCCAGAACACTCTGCAGACGTAACGTGACTCAAATGAGCTTTCTCAGAGAAGTAAATAAAGCAGTTCATGTATAACTTGAAAACTAATATATATTCTCCCTTATCTAGTCAACACACAGCCAATGAACACACTCCACGACAATATCTCTATCCACATCATTATCACCGACAGTATCTTTAGCTTGTTATCCATTACCCCCATTACCGATGGCCAGAAGCCACCTTTTCCTCAACTTTACTGTTCCCTGGATCTCTGAAGCAAAGCTTTATGAGCGAGTCAGCTGTTTCAGGACAAGATTACTTTGTGAATAACTTACGGGAATGCTTTTACTCTCAATATTTGCTTTATACCCTTTAAGTTATCAAAGACATTCCAAAACTCCAACTCCAGATCAGCCATTTTTTCATTATATTCATTACTCTTTTCTTACAGAATTTACATACACGAAGTTAGCCTAAACTTTTTGCATAAAACCGCTGGGTACTGCAGGAAGGCTTTGTATAAAAACATCTTTGGTCCTCTGTTTGATTACAGGTTCAGCAAGTTATTCACAGACTTTCTCATATATTGAAATAATATATTATGGCTTTTGTTATTTGCTGAAGCAACTTCTTTATAACTGGTTAATAATGATCTTGAATTTTATCTACAGCATCTTATACTATCTTCAATTAGCATCACTTCAGATGGATTTCTGAAGCGGAGGAAGATTTTTCAGACCAACAGTAAAACTGAGAGAGGACAAAACACACTACAAAACACTACCACACGTGCATATTTTTCCCTACACTTTTCTTAATGGAAAGTATCTTCTCTAGAAAGGCGGGTCCAGTGGCAACATGACAGAAAAATAATTCCGTGTTTAGATGAAAAATGACGGCTGACTGGAAAGAGAGCTCTTGTGTAGCTCACATCACAGCAAGAAAGTGGAAAGATCAGATCTAAGTGGCCCAACAGGTTTGGACCCAGTGTGGAAGAGGCCTCTGATTTCCTCTAGTGGTGATGTAAACACTGGGAGGACACAGCACTTGGTAATCCCCAGAAGATGGAGAAATAAAGCTTACGTAGACTGATTTTCCTTATTTATAAAACTTGAAATAATATTCATTTAAGCTTGCATTATCATATTGAGCCTTTGAAACAGATTCCTAGCTAGAAAACATTTGCTTTAATTAAAAAAAAAGTATATAATTCATTCTTCCTGCTGAACAGAATTATTAGATAACAGAAAAAAACATTGATTTCAGTGAAGCTGCCCTGATAAGTTGATTGTAAGTGTCACTGAAAATACCTGTTCCTACTCTGGATTAAGGGTGTGTGTGTATATATATATGTATATAGTGTGTGTGTATACATACACATATTAGTTATATTTATAAATACAGGAAGATCATTCCGATTTTTACTCTAGTCCAAATTTTTCGTATGTTCTGACTCATTTTAGTAGGCTAGTACAATGAACCTCGATGTGTCCCTGAAACGCCTCTGGTCCTGTAAACCAAAAACGTGGCAGGAAGTAGATCTTACACAAGATGAACCACCCCCTGGTCTCAGGAGAATCCTCTGCATCCCCCCACATTTGGAGAACTCGTGCAGTATGAGGTTTGAGCTTTTTCTTCCTTCTCTGTATCTATCTGTAGAGTGCAGAAAACTCCTATCCTAATTCTGAAATTCAAAGGGATTTTTTCAACTTCCTTAATTCTCCTCCTTGCAAGGCTTTCTCTGCAAAGAAGGCATGATCTGAGCTGGTGCTCACCAGTTTATTATGTTAACAAAAGCTATCAAAAGCAATATTAAAACATGCACCTAAGACTGTAAACCATGACCACTAAAATTATTTAGTCTAGTGCAAAGAATCATCCAAAGAACTGAAATTCAGAAAGTGCTTTGGATTCTCTACCAACAAGAGGTGTGTGAAGAGCACCCCACCATAAGGCCAGCGCACGGCGGAAAGCCAGAGCGAGATTTATTTGCAGTCGCATTGGTTTCCTCTTTAGCAGAAGTGCAGCGAAGTTTCTAGATGAAATCTGTGGACAAGAAAACCGACGTTGAACACTTCAAACACTCTGCACAAGGCGCTTTCAGCCATTCCCAGCGTTCTTCATTAAGAGTGAAACCGCCCGTCTCAGTACGAGAAGAACTCGCAGGGATTTGGGTTTGAGTTTGTTTTTGAGCTAGAAGCTTTGAAGCACTTTTTTTGCTCTGAGAAGTGGCATTGCAGTGAATTTCGTGACAGATCATTTCCCTAATGATCACATTTCCTGCAGTGAGACGTCGCGCTGCTCTCTGCGACGGCACCAGCACTGCAACCACACGTCCCCTGCAACAACTTCCACCCCCCGCGAACGCTCCAGCGCGGGCGCAGATCGACGGGACTCCGCAAGCTGATACTCGGGGACGTAATGCAGAGACTCTGAGGCTGTTCCACCAACAAAACTCAACCCTGTTGGTTTGGGGGTGGGATTTTTTCTCCAAAGGGGGTGTACGGTACCTTTAATACAAATTTGCCTTGTGAAATTTGCCTGTTGTTACAGCTGCCGTCGGGCTAATTCTGGTTTGCATCTGTGTGCTGCAATGCCGCCGAGCTCCCAGAGCATGCAGCGAGTGCAGCTGCTAAAGGTGCTAACCCCGCTGCAAAGGGGACGGTGCTATTTGCATTATTATTATTTCCCTAGTTCTGATTAACCCTTTGTGGTTATCTCTAAACCCGCTTGCACTCCAGAATATCAATGCTACACTGTCCTCCTTTCTGCAGCATTAAATATGATTTTTTTTCACTTTGCTGCAAATTCAATCCATCTTATTCAGTGAAGTAACTGAGAAACAAACAACTTCAAACCCTGAATTTAAAAAATACCCTTCTTGTGTCTGCAGTTTCCCTCTTCTGTTTTCTCTTACTCAGCAGAAGTGCTCTGAGCTCTGTGAAGCAGCCAGATATTTATCAAATAAAATGTACTGAAGTAAAATAAAATCAAATAAAATGTACATATCAAATGAAATGTGCTTACAAGATTCAGATGACAATCACTGAGATTATGTTCCATTCAAGGCTACTTCCACATGTATGAAATACACCAAGGTGTGGAGACCTCCCTGAATGCAGAAATCAGCTGAAACCCTTCAGTACTGGGGACGAGTTACTGCATTTCTCCTGGCACACATGAAACCTCATTCTAGAAAGAACGGTGGTGCCATGAGGAGTCTGGAGGTCCTGGGTGGCTCCTGCACCCATATGTGGATGGGGTGAAGCCTCATGTGTTTATCTCATTTCTGTTGCCTATCCTGCTATGGAGGTATCTCATCTTCACCCCAAGAAATCTCACTGAAGTTTCCTCTTAAACCAATGGATGAGCCTTTGCTGTCTCAGAGGCAAAGCCTCTAAATAGATAAAGCTTTAGTAAAATTAATTTTGAAGATCAGCCGTTTTCCCTCAGGCCAAGTCCTCACAACCATAATTTCAAAGCTTGCCCAACAGAAGGAACTTGCTGAAGGGAGACTATAATCCCTAACGTATTGCAGCTGAAACCATTGCTGAAGGGAGACTATAATCCCTAACGTATTGCAGCTGAAACCATTATTAAGACGGGAATGAAATGTCGTCTTCACTGGAGAAAAAAAAAAAAAAAAAGGCACTTTTCCTGCTTCTCCTCCCACTGCAATAATCCTGCAATTACTGAATTGTAATACTTGCTTCCAGCCCCTTGCACTCATTCTGCACAGTGCTGCTTACTCTATAGACACCAGGATGTCTCCACAGACACTATCAGTCCGAGTTGCCTTTCTTGAGTAAGAATTCCTGCCCCCACCTCACCTCCCCCAAGAATTGCTTTTAAGCTTTGTTATAAATGGAAGAATGGTATTATTTTGCCTACACTTCCTGGAAACTCAACACAGGCCCGTGTGTCTGCCTTTATCACAATATCCATCAAAGGTCAGGTAATTTTCCATACTCATCTAGAGACAAAGATGCTACCTATCTTGATGAATCAGTTCAAGACTTGTTAGTGCTCATCCCTCAAAATGAATCAGATCTAGTCACTGAGAAAATGAGGGACGTTTTTTCCATGACTATAGCCGTGCTCGGAACAACGGTCTTAGCAGAACGCCCCCGATCCAAACATTTCCTGGCTCTGGAGTCAGTGACAGGGCGACCACCTAGCTCAGGGAGCCTATCCAGCCAGCACAACATAGCTCTGGATTTGTTCTGGAGACTGCCAGAGAGGAGGAGGATATTGGGGAGCAACGGACACCAAGAGCTACTGAGAATACCCTTCCTCCGTCCCTTCATTCCCAGAACAACCTTGTTTCACTTCCAGACAGAACGGCCGCCATGAAGAAAGGATGGAGATAAGTCATTAGGTCTTCATCCTTCATGCAAGGTGATGGTCATGCGTTCACACTCGCTCCATGGCGGGAACAAATCCCACCAGCTACTAGAGCTGTTTTGACAGCAAGGCTGTGATTATTAGTGCAAGTTATTAATACATCAGCACAATCATTGTAAGTATTTCAAAGGGAATTTTTTCAAGTGTGTAAGAGATAGAGGAGTCTAAGTGATCCTAAGAGTCCACTGCCTGCACCAGAGAAAGCTCTGCCACTGTCTCTACCAACCATGCCAAAACAATTGAATCCTACTCTGATCCAGAGGAACTGAAATATTGCTTCCTTTTGGTTACTCAATGCTTATTTTAGACTTACAGCACTAACACAAAACATGACTCCTAATATTGAAAGACTTGAAATAGTCAACAAATCACTTCTTTATTCTTTTTTTTTTTTTAATTCCGTAGTATCTCTTATACTGGAGCTAAGATATCAAATATTCCTGTATAATATTTTGCTCTTGGATTTCCTACCACCAACCAACTCTTCAAGTGTAGCTGCTAATTAAGGACGTAAAAATAAGGGCTACAGCTCAAATCAGCTCAAACCAGGTACTAAAAAAGAGAATAATTTGATTACATTATTTGCTTGCTTCTATTTCCATGTAAATCTCACCTTCAACAATAGGACAACTGCATCATCCTCATCCAAACCGCAGCTTAAGCCATTCCTGATGGCATGATAATCTAGTGCAGACTGTTACATGAATTATCTAAATTCAGTATTCATGTGATTTTTAAATGCCAAATCCACAATGTTTCACCCATGGGCAGCAAGAAAGAGCACCTCATGAAACAACCCTGAAACACCCTCTGTCAAATAATAATATATCCAACATGTATTTTGATAATTGATAACTAAAAGCTATACAAAAATAGTCATAACAAGGATATAAGTACATCATAAATATACTATAATCCATCTTGATCCTCAAAAACAAGTAAGAAAACTAGCTGCCAATGGGTGCAAGAATGTAGTAGACTTGGCATTACACCAGTGCAAGAAACTATCAGTAGATGTTGGAGGAACGTAAGTTCATAACATCACCAGAAGAACTTCAGCACAGAATGACACTTCAGAAAGGTCACACCTGATTTTGGAATACGATTCTATACACAAAAGCTGCTCCCAAAGACATTTTTGGGGTAGCAAAGACAATCATTCTAGAGTTGGCAAAGGTCCATTAGACCGGCAGAGCAAAGTCATAGCTCTTTTCCTTTCCTAATACCAACAAATACTTCCTGGAATAACATCTTCCATTCTCTGGTCACATCCCGCTCTCTTTCCCCATCACAAGACAGACAGCTATGCAGGATCTGCAGTGAAGACCCCTTTACCTAATCATCTGCAGGAGCTGAGACGTTAGTCAGAGCACCATAAAAGAAAAGAAATCTTATGGCTAAGGAATAAAATGCTGGTTTAGGTAACATGATCATGTTCATCATATTCCAGCTGTTATCACAGAATTCTTGTATGTCGCTAGGAAAGCTACTTATACCAAGTTTTACGGAAATCTGAGTTGTGATACTAGTCTGACTTGCAAACACCATGAGCTTTCAAAACTGCATATTACCTGAAGAAAGAGGCCCTTTAAAGTGTACAGGTCTTCCCAGGTCTCAGAAGAGGCTTTCTGACTTGGTACACTGATTCCCTCTTTGGATCACTTTGTCATTACAAATAGGAAATTGTCTATGTGTGGGGCACTCGGGTACAGAAGACGAGCAGCAAAGAACTTCAGATGAAAGATCTGCAGCTGCAAAGAAAGCCTGGAATAGTATTCCGTAAATAAGCTGGAATTCTGCATTGAAAACACAGATAAAATAACATACTGATGGTAATTTCACGCTGCATGCTCAGGAAAGACATCTGTGTTGGAACACAATACATGAACCTGCCAGTAAAACCTGTACTGCCAAGCTTGCTTTCCTGCACACTGCGAATGCTTAACTTGGCAATCTTCATCCCTTCTGCATGTGTGGTTTCTTAGCTTTTAAAAACATCCTCCACCTTCAAAAAAAAATCAGAAACTCTCTGAAAGGGGCACCACGGTGCAGGACTGGCTGTGTCAGTCTATTGCTCAGATCTGCCTCTGGGGGCGAGGGGATACCGACAGCACTGGTGCGCTGGTATCTTCAGATTTAGGTCAGGGGAGGCAGACTTCCATCAGTGAATTTTGCAGGTATTTGCTGACAGCAGGGGAGAGAGAAAATTCAGGGGCTTTGGTTGCTATTTCAGGTCTTAGAGTATGATGCAGAGGTGAAATTTTTTTCTGTCTTCTAGCTCCAAACTTGATCTTTTCTGCGCTGTCTTTGCCCGAATCCCATTTTCAAAGGAAACAGAACTATCTTGTTTTCTCACCCAGTTAGTCCCAATTCATTAGTCATCCGATTGCAGCCAGACTCACCTCTTCCCACCGAACCCTCCACGAATCATCTCTTGTCTGTTCTAGCTGATCTTTGCTTTCTTTTAGTTTTTCAGATCTCTCTTTCCTTCTCTGTCCAGCTGCTCTGCTCCCACTGCCATGTCAGGCCCAGCATCCTGCCTACCTCTTCTCTTCAGAGAGTTTCATCCTCCTCCTTCCTCTGACGGAAGGGTAGCAGCGGCTCTACTATCACATCACCATCCCACAACACTGATCTCCTCTCATTTGGCTTCACAGCTAATCAAAACTGCTTCCTGGATGCTAATTGCTTGTAATTACAGAAAATCCCACTAAAAACCCAGTTTTATCCAATAACACAATAAAAGTCTGACATAAACCATAAATTAGAAGATGCATTTCCTATCAATGAGACAATATATCTCCTATAAATCAGGGCAATACTTTTCAAAGACTATTTTGAAAATTTTAAGCAAATTTTTAAAAGACTGTAGGGTTATACTTGTTTCCTGCTACCTATATACATTGCCCTTCAATATGAAGACAAACTTATATGAGATTTAGAGACACTATTTGTAACCAGTTCTTACACAGCAGCTTCATTCCAGTTCTTATTCACAGCCATATCTTCCAATAAGTATTTTAGTAGCAAACACAGCCTTACAAATTCTTAATATTTTGAAGCAAAACCTCTTCTACTCAAACTTGAAGCCATCTAAAACCTGAAGGTCCTCACGAGTAAATTAACTCCAACTGAATAAATGAATCACAAGCTATTTAAAAAGAAGTATCTGTGGAGTTCAATAAATATTGAAAAGTATCCAATACTGTAATGAGGACCTGTGACACTTGAATTAATTGCAGGCAGTTCCCAAAGCTTGCCTCTGCTCACATCTGATATCCAGGAAATGTGATGCCATACCTTGTACCCTGAACCCAAGTTCGTTCGTTCTTTATTTATTAAGACAAAAGAGTTATAACTTGATTTTTTATTCTATCTAAATAAATCTGTTGGGTAAATGACCGGCCAGGATTAATTTATTTTTGTTGTTGTTATTCATGAAGGCTCAGATATGAGAATGCTGAACATAATGTAAAAGTTTCTGAATTGAACAGAACAGAATACAGTGCCTCTCACAGGTAGATGTTATTTACATTATATAGTTTCATGTAGACAGAGCTTCTGTTACAGAAATCGATGATCAGAGGCATGAGATTATTTGCCCTCCCTACAAGAGCAGGAGAGAGCGAGGGCTAGTGTGCAACATGCTCTACACGTTCTGTTGTTTGCTTACTGCTACTGAGAGAACACAATACATTTAGGAAAAGATAAAACAACTGGAGCAAAGAATTACTGTAAATAAATACAACACCTTTGTACGTGACCTGACTCTTTAAAATTATTATTTTTGTATAGTAAAAGAGGAGCTTTGGATAGGCATAAGCTTTTTCCCTTTAGCAGTTTCATAATAGTGAAGTGTTCAGAAAAGGAAATACTATAAAAGGAAAACGCTGTTTGGCTGGACACACACGCGCCTGTTGCTGGTTCCCTCATCCAGCTTTCTGCTCGCCTCTGCTGAGCCTTTTTGAGAAGTCTCCACGCTGCCCAGAGCCAGGGCACGCGCAGAGACGTTTTCACTGCACCGAGCTCAGCGGTGCCGGCCGACCACGACGGGGCCATTGGCACGGATGCAGGAGAAGTCACCCGGAGCTGCCCGCAGCGCAGGCCCTTCCTACCCAGCTGGGCGCCCGGCTCTTGCTGCTCCACTCACACGTCCAGGAGGGACGAATTTGCTGCTGGACACCCAGATTTTCCACATTGTGTCAGGGACCAACGCATGGAGGTCTCTTGTCATCTCCTTCTAAGCACAAGTGGGTCCCAAGTTTTCTGGAGTGTCTAGTCAAAACTGGGGTATTTCCTACCAACAGCGTTCCTAGGGGAGCAAACAGGAACATGGCACTTCGGGGTTAAACAACCCAAAGCCCTTTATCGTGAGTAAAAACTTTTATTTTCCTATTTTAATATAAAGCCAAAGAAAATTCAGCAAACCACAGTGAAAAACCGCAAGGCTCAAATAAATCTTGCGAGAGCCCCGGCGGCCTCGAGGCTCTGCCTCCTTCGCAGTCTTTCCACTGATGTCACCACTGAGGTGACACCTGGGTGACACCCATTTCGGAAGCAAAAGCACTTCCACCATGTAAAGGGCTTTTTTCCCCGATACAGCACAAAGTCTGAAGTCAGCTGCTGCTCCAAAGGCTTCTCAGTTCATTCAGGATGGTGCCAGACTGCAGTTTAACTGAGCAGGCCCTCAAGACTAGCATGAACCATCACAGCGAGACAGACGTGGCCATGGCTTGTTTGTTACTGCTCATAATAACTTGACTCTCCAAAGTGAGAATTTTTGTTAGGACAGTGTTAGGACACTGCACCTGTAGACCAGCTTTCCACGTGCCCCTACAAATGCCCCTACAAATACTGCCTTACTGCATATTAGAGCTTTTCTGCATTATCACCTCAAAACCCTCACAGGCAAACAAGTCCGAGTGCCCCAAATCCAGCAGTGCGTGGCACAGCTCTTGGGAACTCTTCTTTCCAAGGCACGTGGCCAGCAGGGCAGGACACCAAAACCGGACGTGTCACCAAGCTGCACGAGCGCCCTGTTCTCACTGCTGCTCCACGTCTTCCCCTTCGATCTCAAGCACGTTTCGTGCTCCAGATTAAAGCACTACGCTGCAGGTGTGGAGGATGTAGAAAAGCCTTTCAGTTCTGCAGGGCCAGCACAGTTGAGCACAGAAGCACTAAAGAAACTGCAAACAAGGTCAAGTCCTTTCACGTAAGCACCGCAGAGCCTCAAGGATCACAAACTCTTGACTCTGCGCTCGCAGGTGCAAAGTGCACGCACACACACTCACACACGGGCAGGCAGGAAGGGGAACTTGGTACTGCTTACAACAGACATGAGCAGCATTGGCCAAGCTTCTTTTTATTACGCTTGCACTGGATTTTAAATGGACTCGGCTTGTCCTGCATTTCACTAGTACAATTGCCCTGAGCTCATAAATGTTACCACCAAAACGCTGAAAAGCACCTAGTTTACAGGGCACTCCTGTTCTGGACTTGCGCAGTTAACAGTCTCACCTGGGTTGTTCTTACTCAGCAGAAAGTAACAGCTCCCCATTGCCCACCTCTGCGCAAACTTGTGCACGAGCCGCCTTTCATGGTTTTCAATATTGGTGCAGATACATTATTCAGAGATCTCTAATATGTAAGCAATTTCTTCAGAATAATTTGTGGTAATTTGCCACTAATGGCCATCGCCTCTTTAAAATATTTAAGGAGTTATGGCTCCTCATCTTATCATGCAGTCAGTATAACTACCTTGAACTTAACAGATAGCAAAATTGGTATCTAGAGAAATGAAAGAGTTCAAGACCTAGTAACAACCTAGTAACAGTTAAAATATTCTACTCATAGCTGTAGTCAGTAAACAGCACTGTATGATTACCTGGAAAGGCTTATATGAGCTGTGCACCTCCGTACTGTTTAGGCTGAGCATCTGCATTGTAGTACAGGCCCTAACCCCAAAGTCGATGTATAGGATTCGTTTAATGAACCGCTGTTTGCTCATACGCTGCGCTGACTGAAAGCTTCTCCATGTGCCTTCCCGCTCCTGGCAGGAGCTAGCTTGACTATTTTTCTTTTTGTCCTGCTTCACCATTTGTCAGGGATATAAAGGTGTTTCAAAGGGCAATTAAAAACACTGCTCTGCGGAGTTCACGTTTTTGCGACAACAACAGAAAATACCCACTCGCGCACAACAAAAGCTACCTCTGAAGCAGCCAGTTCTGTACAGGGCGGTGGGATTACGAGTGCAGAACAGACAGAGCAACGAGAGGCCTTTGAAAGCGGAGCACACAAACCAGAGCGAGCGGGCGAGCTGAGGAGGCACCGGCACAGGGGCATCGCTGGAGCAGCAGCGCTGCAAACGCGGTGGCATTAAAGCAAAGCGACGCGGCGGCTGCCTACACAACACTACAAACAGCGTAAGCTGGCACTGAAGTGCTCACAGCTAGTTCCTAAAATCCTGGCACCGAAGACCCCAAACTGCTCTACTTGAAAGAGGAGGAGGCCTAGAAATAGATGAAATGCTTGACAGCTACTGAAAGGGCAGTGAGCGGCTCCGTGGCCAGGAAATGCACCTGGACAGGCCGCCAGCACGAGTGAGAAAGGGGCAGGAGAAAAGAGCCTTCCCGGCCCACGAGGCCACATGAGCCTTGCTGCCCACAGGGGGAAGCCAGAGTTTTGCCACCCCAAGGATTTTCATCTCTGTTTGCACAAAACTGACTGAGGGCCTGAGCTGAGCTGTGAGGAGGGTTGAGTTATTCTCTAAACACGAGGCTGTCCTGGGTCTGGGCAGTGCTCTGTGCCGCACGGTGCCGCGCGGCCACCTCGGCGCCTGAGCGAGACACGTCCCGCTCGGGCAGCAGGGCCCTGGGGCGTCATCTGTTCTGCCTTCCTGGGGGCCACGTATGTGCCTGTGAGCATTAACTTCTGTACCTGGATCAAGAACGCAAACAGGGTTTCACTACGGATTCCTCCACCCTCCTTTTCTGCCTTATTTCATTATATATTTGTGGATGTTTCTACTCCACTCACTGCTGATTTGTTGTTCAGAACATGAATACATTAATGCAATATCACCAAGAATAAGTAAAAAGTAAAGTAAAAAAAAGTAAGAAAAGTGAAGCAAAAGTAAAAGAAGCAGCTCTAATATTACATGCTACTGAGAGCAGGACTTTCCTTTCAACTAGCCTCTGCATGGAGTATTTTGGCTTTAGGTTGATATCAGTAAAATGTTCTCAGTATGTCAAGGTGCTGATGTGAATGAATGTGAAGGATTAACAACCATCCTCTCTATGCAAGAAAGATCCATTAGTCTTGAACCAATGTCTCTTTCCTATGCACCATAACAGCAATCCAACCACTTATTCATTCTCTGTTTAGGTCTAGGTGAGTGAGTAAAGAAAATGAGGCATTTGGTCCAAATCAGTGGCTAATGCTAGTGCAGAATCCGCGCAGTCAGGGAGAACATGAGCCTTTCCCAGGGGAATTCTCCATCATTCCTGGGCACAGACTCTGGGGCCACAGATCTGCCTGCGTCTACTGAAACTCTATACATTTACTTGGAAAATAAAGTAACACATGAAGCCATCAAGTAATTATTTAGTTTCCTGAAATAAAGGAAGTCGCTCTGCAGTGGGTAAACTCTTTTGAAAGCTACTAAATTGGTGATACTTTTGTGGAGGGTGGGGGAGCAACCTCAATTAATGGCCTAGTGAAAAAAAAAAAAAAAAAGTGTTGCAAATCCTGCACGCATTTTTTTTCTTTTCTTCCTAACAAAAGCAAAGTTGTATTTTACAAAGTTGTATGATGCGCTGCATCAGCTATGTTAGCATTAGCTTTGTGATCAGGAAGTCAGTCTGTATAACAGAAGGCATTGCACTGAAGATTTAAACTGCACACACCTGACAACTAGAGACTAAAAAAAAAAACAAAAACAAAAAGCTACTCCATCTAATCTAGGTGGAGATGAAAGACTAACCAATATTGCACAAGCACTGATGTGTTTAATGGAATATTTCAGCAGTGAAAATGTTTACAATGGCAGATCCAGCTCCAGGATTCGGTTGTGTATAGTCCCATCTCCCATTATAGAAATATGGGTATCCATTCATTCACTAATATTATTACTCACTGCTTACTACCAGTATAAGCAGCCATATATGAGGTTTTTTGGGAGGGATTTAGATAATGAAAAGGTCTCTGTGCAGGTTCTAGGTATTCCTAACTTCTATTTCTCAAATGCAGTTTGAGCTTCTCAAAAGCGGTTTGCATAGCACAGGGAATTTGAGGTTGACTTTATAGGATTCCTGGGCTTGTAGTGAAAATCCAACAGTCTTAAAATTGTCCTGTCAGGTCTTCAAAATCACTAAGTAATTAGGGTCTCAGACATTAACCTTGAGCTCTGAACAAATCCCCAAGCACACTGAGCGCTGCCCTGCCCCAGAACCAAAGCCTGCTACACACTTCTCCTAATTTGGCCCCGCCAGCAGCAAACCCCTCCCTGAGAGACTGAGCAGGGAGCTCATGGCTACTAGGCAGAGCCGTCTCCAGAGCAGAGATGAGGTACAATATTCCTGTCAGCCTTACGGGAGAACTAGTCTCCAAGAGCCTTCTGCTCCTGCCCTTCCCCACTGTTTTAAGTAAAGACAAAGGTACCCTGAAAGCCAAAATTCAGCCTATGGGGAAAGTTATACAGACAGGTCGTGACTGTAGAAATGTGGTGCAGAAGTCTCAGGAGTCTCAAATAAGCAGGCACCTCAACGAGCTGCTGAAAACACAGAGTCCATCACGTTGCAACCTGCAGAATCGGACTGCTAATGGCTTTAAGCCTTCTGGAGAGGGCTTAAATCATTACATTTCTTTAAGGCTCTTCTGCACAGCATCAGCACATAGTGAGGGATTGGATCAAGCCAGGCTACTGTCTATAGATGGAGAAAATGGTACGTTTTGTTTGAAATAAAGCCCTGCTGCCCCTCCTTCTGTCTTCCAGCCCCCTCCGTTAGCCACGGCGTCCACCAACTGTGGAGGTGGCTGCAGGAGGAGGCTGCAACCTGCCCTTCCTGAAAACAGGGGCCGTAGGGGGCCAGAGAAAAGGGCTTACAAAATGAAAAGTAGGACAGCAGATAAAAAAAAAACAGACAGAAAAAAAATGAGAGGAAGATTTGCTTTTTTCCTTCACAATGCAGCATTCACTTGTTTGCCCACAACACCCAGCCAGCTCTACTGCGTGATGTCTCTCTCAAGAGGCTTTGAAGGACAAGAGAACTCATGTCCAGACTTCACACGCTCTTTTAGCTGGGTATCAGCTAAAGGCACATCGTTTCCTTACTTAGAGCACTGTAAATCTGGAGTTACTACAGTAAACTGAGGATAGAAAAAAGTGAATTTAACATCAGTGAAAAGTAGTTCTGACCCTGCATGTAGTTCGTTACAATTTCAGAGCATATAAGTTATTAGCACTTCTAGGATGAACACTACCTAACCAAAAAGACTTTATATCCACCATAAACTGTGCCAATTTGTAAGAAAGAGACCTAGATACACAATGCTGTATGTTCAAGAAAACCTTTTCTTCAAATATAGATCCATCAAACTCTTATATAAATTCTTAGTCCAGTATTAATTGACTGTATTGCTACTTGCCATGTCAGCTCTTGCACATCTAGTATGTTCTCTGACCTCAACCGCTCGAGCTACAACTTTCTTTTTTAAAACTAAAAAAGGGTCAAGTGATTTAAATTCACCTGCAGTGGGTTAGGAGTTATAAACAATTCAAAATTCTGAAGGCATTTTGAAGCAGCAGTTTATAAAAACTTTTTTTATAATTTTATAAATAATTTATGAATTTATAAATGTAGTTTTCAACAGTAAAAGAAACCTTACAACGTTTCATTTTTTTTCCTGGCCTCAGAGCAGTAAAAATTAAAGTTTGAGGAACTGTACGCAGAATCAGATCAGGGAGTGGCTTAAATGGATTTTTTTTTCTTAAAGTTTTTAAGCACAGAAAACAGAAGCGCTGCCTTGTGAGACGAAACCAAACATAAAAATTGCATTAAATAGGTTCATATAGGAGATCTAAATGTTTTTTTCAAATGCAACTGCAGTTCTTTTTAAAGTAGTAGTTCATGCAGCGCTCAGCCATGACCACGCAGAAGACATTTTAGCCCAGTACATTATGAGTCATCTTCTTGATCTAGGTTCTGCCAACATTACTTGCAAGCAGATTCTAGTTTCTGAACAAAGATGTTAGTTTTCTATTTTTCAAATCTTTAAAACTGTTTAAATTCTGCACAGAACATTGTGGTTCAAAAGTAGAGAATGAAATATCAAGTGCTACCTACCTTTGACAAAAGCATCCTGGTCCAGAAAGACAGTGACAACTGCTAAGACTTTAAGCCACAAAAACATGGTTATTTCTGGAAATCAGGCGTATCCTTATGAAACAGCATGTGTCTGTCTCTCTCTGGAAAGCAAAATAAGTATTATCTCTCTGCAAAATAATTTCTCAGTGAAATTTGAATCAAAAGGGAGAATAACCAGGCACATACATCGCACTGCCTGCTTATCACAGCGAGGGAGCTGCTTCCTCTGCTACCCAAACTAACCACTTGCAAACTTGCAGCACAGTGCGGTGATGTCAGAGACAACTACTTCTTTAGAGAAAAAAAAAATTCTTTCAGTTTCCAGGAAGTCAAGAGGGTTTTTCTTAAGTTGCTGCAGTAATGCTCAGCTTCCTTAATTCAAATGAAATTGAACAATTTCAGCCATTTCAACTGAGGAACCAAACTGAGGACTTAATTTTTCAGAAGGCTCAGTTCAACCAATAGCCATTCTTTTTCCTCATATTCATGTTTTTGTAGTGTACATTTCATTGAGTCCTTTCTTATTACAGACACTCCTAGGGAGAAGAAAAAAAAAATCAGTCAACATAACAGTTACGCTGGCAACACGGCCTTCAACATCCTCAAGGGAAGTGATTGCTGATTAGATGAACAACCTGTAAACAGAGAATATTTCTTTCTAAAGAACCTAAGAATGCAATTCTAGGTATGACAGTTGTGCATAAAAAATAGATAGTCTGTTTTCTGTGATGTTCAGTTCTTAATTAGCTAGCTCTACACACTGCTCTACTTAGTTCTAGGCAACAACAAAATGGAAAGTCAAACTATTCACTCGTTCCATAAAGAAATTACAAATCCTTGGAAACTGGAATATTTTGTACCTTTCTGGTAGCTGGTAGTGTGAAATTCCAAAGGGAATAATGTTGAGATTGCATCTTTTATTGGCAATTTCAAAGTTTTTGAAAGTGCCAAAGACAGGAATTTATTGTTCATTCATGTCATAAATCCTTTAGAGACAACCTAGACATCACACTGTAAAGTTGTACAAATTCACAAAATAATTCATATATGAAATCAGTAAATCAGATTCTCCGTAAGACGAAAATCAGTTTCCCTGGGTCGTAGTTCAAGTGAAGTCCTATAATATCAAAACAAATAACACCAAGGGTCCTGTAAGACCAAAATCTTAGCTTACATTAAATAACATGTCTGTATAACAGCTGCTTGTAATAATAATTGTACTGTAAATGTGCTCGAACAAAACTGACCTAGTGGCATCAGGCAGTCTTGCAGAGACCCTAGCTTTGATACGCATTGGGAAGTTGCTGCAAGATGAATCCAGACTACAGTCCTACACTGTCTTCAACACTGGTATCTTCTTCCCTGTTATTCCTGGACAAAGCCATAGCGTTGAAGTGTCCCATCTGTATCCTATGGAGAGGATTGTCCCATCAATGAAGTAAATGGAGCCAAGTTCCATTTCTACCTGATCTTCCCAACAGTTTTACAGAACCTCTGCCTGATTTTTCAAGATGTCTATCCAAGAATAATTGCTACACGATGGACCTTTCTGCCTGTGTGATACCTACACCGAGTCCTCCACATCACTGAAATATTGCAGTCTATCACGGATATTATTTAATGATACCCATCACACACACTAG
Source organism: Crypturellus undulatus (assembly GCA_013389825.1). Classification (NCBI taxonomy): domain Eukaryota; kingdom Metazoa; phylum Chordata; class Aves; order Tinamiformes; family Tinamidae; genus Crypturellus; species Crypturellus undulatus. The sequence continues at coordinate 31,773 of VWPW01014804.1, forward strand.
CCAACACTGTAAATCTGGGTATGTTGTTGTTGTTACTATTATTATCCCTCATTTAACAGCTAAGGATCTATAAACCATGGATAGCTAAAATTGCTGACCACAGACTACACATGAAATCTGGGATAGGTTTCAGGGACTTAAAATATCCTCAGTTTTAGTGAATTGCTAACAAGAAAAAAAAAACCCTTTTCCAAAGCAAATCCCTCTTTCAGCAAATCTGTTTCAGCGGTTAGGAAAGCAACATATTGGCCAATGAGTTTAACAATCGTCCTGTATCTGAGAGAAAACAAACACCCTTCACAGAAATTACATATGCCTTTGATCTTAGGTTAGCTTCAGAAGTTGTAAGATTCCATCTGCTTGCAACAGATTTGAAATACAAATATCAGTTCAGCTTGTGTATTTGACATTTTTCTATTTGAACATCTGAAAAAGAAATGAAAGATACTGTGGTACCAACACACTGGCTTTTCAAAGCCAGTTCAGTCGATAAGCTGATACTGTGAATGGCCACGTGCATTTTAGTTGCCAAGTCCTTGAGACAGCTGCATACCTGGCCAAAGGAGGAAGTGTGGGACGTGGGGCTCTTTCAAGCTCTCTCCCTTCAGAATTCAAACCTTTGAAAGCAGGTGATTAGCAACTGCAAACGTGAAGCTAAAAGTTACATTTTAAAGGTGCAGATTTAAGCAAAAAATATAGGTTTGGGCAAATAGAATGAATGTGTTCTGCTAGCAGATGCATTAGGCAAAAGACGCTAAGTGTTGCAACAGAAATTTTTACATATCAGAAGATTTCAGGAGAGACAGAGAAATCCTAGCAGTAGGATGCATCAAAGTCAATAAAAATGAAATGCCCCATATACTCCATATATCACTTGGATTTAAATGACAAGTTACGCTTACTTTCTTTGGTCTGCATAATTTTTTTTGTGCAGAAGTCTGCTGCTGTGCCTGAGCTCAGTTACATCCATACGCACCGTGACTGCACGTCAGAATTAAGCCTTCCACTCAATGTGAAAGCAAACTGCAATGGACACACCTTGGCAAACTGTAATGGACACGGGACAAATTCCTCCCAAGGGCAACTCTGTTTACAAGGCAGCCTCCTCCACAAGGCATTTCATCCTGTAAAATTAATTTGACAGACTCACTGTGAAAACATTGTTTGTGCTAAAGGATGTATGTTGCAGTGCTTCTAAATCTGTGCTGAATATCTGCTAAGGATTCTATTTTGCATATACTTTATCAAGTTTGTTTACAAATGCCAAGAGCTATTTATTGAAGAAAGAAAACATTTTTTACTTAATATGCCACATTAGATGGAATTGTTTTAAGGTCAGGAGTACAACGCAGCTCTCTGTGTAGGCAGACTGCTCTGCTGCTACCAGCCCTCAGGCAATGCTGATTTGACATCTTCACTTCATACCTCGCCTGCATGATCTGTAGTGTACCTGCTCAGGACAGAGACCGTGTTTTGGTACCCCTGAGGTGCTATTCACAATCTGGTCCCAAATGAGCAGTAATTCTCATAAGCTCTCCAAAGCTCCCTGCACCTACCTCTCGCTTGCACCTGAAATTCTAGCTGTTCTGAAGCAGACATTCTTGAATTTTCGACATGTAATATTAGGTCCTCCTTGGAACCTGATCACTTCAGGCAACAGATGTTTCTGAACGAGAGCTGAATAAAGAATTTTGCTCCACAGTGCTCAGAAGGGGCGCAGTGAATGAATTTGCTCCTACCGCAGTGGGGCACAGTGAATGGGCTTGCTCAGTGAATACTTTGCTCAGACCATTCAGTTTTAATACCACAGGAGAAATAGGCCATAACAGTGCTAGAATGTGTCGAAGTTTTTTAAAAATACAAGATTCATTCAACAATCGCAGATTTTTCTTTTTTTTTTTTTTTCAGTTTCATTTTTCGGACTGGCAACCTCAAGGGTCACCCTTAGCACGTGAACAGTAACACAAACTTCACAAATTCCCATAGCCGCTCGCACAACTTTGCCCTAGCACATAATCCTGTGCAATAAGTGACTTCTTACCTGCACAGCAGCCACAGCAGTGCCATGTTTACCAAGGAGGGAAGATGAGTCAAAGCAATATTAACACCAGCCTAAAGAAAAAGAGGATAAAAAGCCTTCAGAAACAATCTTTTCCAAAATATTTCTGCTCTAGTTTTAAAAAGGCAAACACAAATATCATTGGAATTCCCTGGACACTATTTCCTGCGTGCTCTGTAGCCTACACAAAGATATATTTCAGTTTATTCTGGAACAAATGCCCTAAATAAAACCAAAGAGGATGGGCAGATTTTGTTGTTGTAATGTTTTGCCTTATTTTACTTTAAGTCATGGCTTCTGCCAGAGCAAGGCACACAGTGTCAGGGCAGGCAGCTGAACCTGGGTTTTGGACTATTTTCTTACACCATCATACTTCTAGAGGTCAGTCTCTAATAAGAGATGGAATTGGAGCAGTAGAGAGATGACAGGGAGAGATGGTATCCGTTAAACCCTGTCCGATAGTGATCGCCCCGCGCTGCCGCGGCTAGTGGCCCGCAGCTCCCCCGAGCAGCGGCTTCCCGGGTCTGCAGGCCAACCCCGAATACAGCTCGGCTTCCCAGGGCCCGAGGCCGCGCGCCCTTTGTAACCCCAGATAGATGTTAGTTCTTTATTCCCCCCCAACCCCGAGGGTAGGCCCCTCTTACCACTCCCGTGGGCCTCTGGAAGGGGATTCAGGTGAGCTCCAGGGAGTCCCCTCAGGAGTCAGGATCAGTATGCGAGAGTCGGGTGGTAGGGAGGTGACCTCTCACCCTGAGCCGGGAGGTACCCTCCTAGAGGTCCCGACCAGGATGCGCCGCTCAAGGATGTTCAGGATCAGGCAATTAAAGAAGAGACAAGACGCACCTAGCGCGATTATTGGTGGTCTTAGCGGCGAAAACCCCTTTATTTGAAAAAACAGTAACTTATATAGACAAACTAAGGAGAGGAGAAAGGGAGGAACTAAGGGTAGGATAGGGCGGATGCTAATTAGGGGGCCCAGGTGAGTGGTCCGGCCCTGTCGGTGGGCGGGCAGCCTGCCAGGGCAGACTGCTCCTGGCCCCCACCTTCAGGGCTCCGGCCCCCTCCCCGGGCTTCCAGAAGCCTCTGGAAGGCCCTGGCACATGCTCAGCCAGGCCAGCAGGCCTGACTGAGCATGTGCAGGCCCAAGAGGTCGCCCAGGGGGCATCCAGACCCCCCTGTACAGATGCTATCTGAGCATGCCCCGTAGCAGGGTCGTGAAAAGGGCACCATTATTTCTAATGGCAGTTATTTTCTCCTTTTCACGATTGCCTACAAGTCTCTATCTTGAATCAATAGGCTGGCTTGCTTTTTGCCACTTCTCTATCCGTTTTTGGACAATATATTTACACAATAGATTATATACAATGCTTTCCTAACGTCCAGGCTCTGATTGCTTGTGGATAGAAATGTTTTCCCACAGCTGATTGCAAGTATTATGGTGCAGAAGCACAAAAATGCCTCTCAGCAAGGTATTTCCAATCATAACCAGAAATGTTTACCTAGAAGGCTGGTCTGCTTGCAGTGATGCTGCCGGGCATCTTCTGATAGCCCCTCTTCTACCCTTCTCCATGCCTTGACATGATTTTTCTCTCTAGGGATGTCCAAATGAGTTAGAAAGATGTCTCCGAAGATAAACATGTGGCAGGCATTACTTCTTCCTCGGTGACTTGTCAAGAAACTGCCACTGTAGAACTGAAAGAATGAAGATTTCTTTATTTCAGTTGAAAATCTCATGAAGATATATCCTGAGAAATATGCTTCAGAAATATATATTGTTAAATCATTGATGTTCCCAGTCTGTATTCACAGCCTTGCATATTTGTTCCTTTAGTAGAAAGGCAAAAAAAAATAATACTACCACATATCTTCATGATTACCATAGAATGAAACAGTTTTTAAAAGATAAATCACAATATAGAAATAGTAGAACAATAAGGAGGCAGAAGCAAAAAGTGTGTGAGAGGTAACATGGCAACATGGGAAGAGGGTTGATGGCTGCATGTTTTATGTGCTTCTTGGTCAAAATATTTCAAGTTGATTAATCCTCTGCAATAAGTCACAACAAATCCTGATTTACTAAATTACCAGACTTCTTTTCCCCACCTCCATGTTGATTGCCACTTTATCCCTATTTAACTTCGTTTTTCTTTATCCTTGTTTTTGTTCTGTGATGCAAAGGACACTTACTGAAAATAAAAATGTAAATGGAAGAGAAAAAGAGAAGACAACACTGGATTATTAGAATGGTACCTAGCCTCAACGAAAACTGCAAAAGCTAAATCTCAGCAAATGTGAGAAGAGATTCAATTAAGCATTTCAATTCCATTAGGGAAATATGAATATTTGGCAAAATCATTTATTTAATCTCAAATGCTTCTCTAGCACTCCTTGTTAGTGGATAATAACTGAAGAGTAGAGAAATAACTGAAATAGTTTTAAAAGGAGAAGCAGGTAAAGAGTAGGTTCTTGCACGAAAAAGAAACTGGCAGAGAAACGAGAAAATACAGGGTGATTTACAGAGAAATAGGAGAAGAGGTAGATCCGTAGTGGTAGCTTAAAGACTTGGCAATAACGAGGTTTGCTTCATTAATATTATGGTTTCATACCTCGTTTCTGTTTCACTGCTGTTTTGTAATAAGCATTCAAAAGCTTTTAAGCAGCATTTGGCTGTTTTAGCTGTGTCAGAACTCTTAAAAGAACTTAGAGCTGAGCTTTGAGAAACACGTGGCTGCGATGGAATAGACAAAGAGTTCTTGAAGAGCAGGAGGGAGAGCTTTAAAAGTATCGTGCTGAAACAGCTCATGCTGTGATCGCCTCGGAACACCTGGCAGTCTCAGAGCACATAAACTACCGAATAGCAGTGGGAGTGAAACAGGATTGGATTCTCTTAACTCAGGAAAAATCCTTTCATGTGTCTCACACAGAAATACTGCAATTCCATCACAGCTAATTTTATAATTTGTGCTTATATGCACACTGTCAAAAAATTACTCCCTGACAAAACAAAGAAACAAACAAAACTACTGAAACTATTTTTTTTCCATCAGAGTTTTAAAAACTGATAAAATATCATCAATATAATTTTTGGCATAGCAATAAGAGCTCGTTTTTCCCATATCAAGCTCAGGCTGACAAAGCAACCAAGACAACATGTTCTTCCTCCAAAGATCAGCATAAATGTTTGCACATCCTCTTTTTGTCTTATAGCAAGCGCTACTTCCTATGCTTAGTTTGTTAAGAAATAGCGCAGAAGGTGAAACTCCACGCAACGATCATTTGGCAAGAGGCTGTGACTGTTCAGTCATAAGAAGATCCGCTTTAAATTTTATGCAATTCTGGGTTAAAGCACAGAGGCATTATTTAAAACTGTTTTAGTTGAAAAAAACAACTAAACTTTAGTTGAAAAAACAACTAAACAACTCCTTGGCTAAGCATTGCCAGTTCCTGCAGCAAGGTAATTCAGTCAGGCTTGTAAACCAGTACATAAAAATTACAGTCTCTTTTTTTCAGACCCTAAGGCACACTTAGGAAGAAATCAACCTTATATCTGTTCGATGTCCCAGCCTTATTTCCATTTTGCTGATGTCCAGCAGTGTCCACACTGACACAGGTCCACACTGACCAACCGAGACTTTTTCTGAGGGGAGAAATTTCTGATACAGCACCTGGCTGTATATAGATTCACAAAGGATTTTTTGCTTGGAGAAGCTATTAATCCATTGCCTATTTTTCTGTCCTTCTTCCACCACAAGCAGGAATAAGGACAAGCGAAAAAACGAACAAAACAAGGGCAGCCGGCAGTGTGTGATGGGCAGGATGCTTCAGCTCTGCAGCTCACAGGCTGCTTGCCTGCTTAAGACGTAATTATTTAAGGTCAGAGCTGGACTTCCCTATGGCTGCACACAAACAGGGACTTGGACGCCTGACGTCAGCGTCCTGCCGAGCCAACACCAACCCAACCTCGGCGTGGGCCTCCCGTCGCTGGGGAGGGAAACCCGGCACCCAGCGCCTGGGAAAGGAGAAGCTGCCGCGGGCTGGGAAGAGCGGCGCTTGGCTCCTTCCAGAACCGCTTGTCAGGCCCTAGGGGAAGAGGACGTCAAGAGGGGCTTGAGAAAAGCCCACGTTGACGCATCTCCCCGCACGGCCCCGGAGAGCTAAGGAGGCGGCTACGAGACGTATCCCTTGCGCAAGCATCCAGCCAGATGGACTCTCTGACCATCGGCCCTCTTTACTTTTTAAACTGTTCTTTGCTTTCATGAAAAAGTAAATTATTTAAGGGAAAGCCTAGCCTGTGCTTTCCATGAGCCACACCAGTAAGGCTGTGAAAGCCCTGTTTTACAAATTTACACCCTCAAAACATCTTATACTGCAAGACAAGTCTCAAAAGCAAAAAAAAAAAAAAATACTATCAAATACATTATCCATTTTGAATTCAAACAAATACCTACTTAAACTACCGTACTGATGATATCACTCTTTTATGCTGCACATACATACCCACATTAACTACTGCAAGCGCATTTGCTTTGACTGTATTGAGAGACACATTTAACGTCTCTACTGACAATTGCTCCACAAACATCGGCAGATTTTTTCCAGACTTGTCAGGTTAAGCCCATTAGGCTGCAATATTTTATATACAAAGTGAATACAGCTGGAAATCACCAAGAGCTCCTCGCTCCTCTCACTTTGAGCACTTGCTTCAGCTTGGCCCACTAGTGAGGCCGACCGTGGCCTTCCAGGATGGTTCCCTCCCCGGTTCTGCCCGTGCACTCATGGCCTGCGCAGAGCTCCTCGACCCGCGTGTCCAGTCCAGCCTGCACTCGGCATCCAGCCCTGTTCCCCAGCCTGAGCATAACACAGCAAAACCTTTTAAATTGGCATACGGCTCCTTACCTTTGGCTTGGTGAGATGACTGGCATCTTCGGGGCAAGGAGGGCATAATCAACATCTCAGATTTCGTTTTGTACTTGAGAGATCCAGGACCACGTTGTCACCAGTTTGGCTTGGCATGTTACGTGCCACAGGAGCCAGTCTATCCTTACTGGAAGCGAAAAAGAACAGTGACAGGCAAGCGCCAGCCAAATTCTCATCCAAGTGCTGCTCTAGAGACTCAGCACAACTTTTCCAGTCACTTGCCTCGGGTTCTTCTAAATTGATAAGCTGGTTTCTTAGCTCTTGTCAAGATACATCTGATGATTTAAGGTTTGCCCTGAGCAGAAGCATAAGTGACACTGACTCCCAGGTTCTGCAAAACCAACGAGAGCTGCTCCGGGGCAGCGGTGAGGTTGCAGAAGTGTGTGGAAATGTGAAGTCGTGTCCAGCGAGAGCGCCCAGAGCATCTCTGCCCCCCTCTCCCTGCCCCTGGCCTGCGGCGGCTGCTCCAGCTTGTTGATGGCTCCCTGTTGACAAGACAGGAGTTGGACAACAAGCTCTGTGGCAGAAAGGGCTCCATGAAACAGCCTCTGTCAGGCTGCTGGCGGCAGTGCATGGGGTGGGATACGCGCTGGGCCTCCTTGGGTCGCTCTACCCGCACCGTAGAGAGCCACTAGCGAGACCCTCCTCCCCTCCACTGTTAACGAGATGTGGGGCTGGGTTGCCTATAGTTAGAAGGTATGACTCTGGCTTTTGCCTTTATGGCCATTTTTGCAGCATTCACAGGTATAATTCACAGATTTTCAACACTGGAAGACTATCATATTAGTATTATGGAGGTCTATCTTGTTCTTCTCCTAAGCTGGAGACAGGCCTTGCCAGAGTCCTTCTGGTCCTCCTGGATGTGCCCTGCTCCTACAAGTGTCCAGGGAACCTCAGGCTTTGCTTAGCCCAGCTCCAGGCAGGAACACAGGACTGCAGGGCTCGAGCGGAACGGAGCAAACACTGTGGGAGGGCAGAGGGTGGAGAAGGAGGTGATGGAGTCAGAAGAGGGGATCACTCAGACACCGCACACGAAAGCAAGGTGCAGATATTACTCACAGCAGGGAAAGCATGAGAGCTGGCACCATGCGCTTCACTGTCTGACTCCACCTAGACACCGCCTTCTTGTAGTCTCCTCCCTCTGCTCTGCAGCATTTGGGAAGTCCCGAGGAGAAGAGGTGCAATGAACTCAGTGTGTGTTTATAGGTATGTGTGTGTATATATTATATATATGACTGTATAGATTAACACAGATCTATGAAGTGGCAAAATAGTTGTAGTTTTTACACGGAAATGTCAGGCAAATTGGATCCTCTATACGTCCCATCTGTCTGTTACAAGGAAGCCTTTCATCAGACATTTGTTTCAAGTAACTCACCCACTGAGAGGGTAACATTCATGTATAAAAATAGTCATTGCGAGCTACAGAGGCAGTTCAGAGCTACAGGCCCTGTTTGTGCCTAATGGGCAAGACAGACCCCGTGTCTATGCAGGATCTACGGAAATCAGCCAAAGCTTCCGGAATAGTGTTACATTTGCAGCTGAAACCTGAAATGCTCGTGGCTTCACATGGCACCCCAAATTGCTAATGACAGACATACTTATAATTGCTTCCTGTATTTAGGAGCTAGAACATACCCTCTGGTCACAGGTAACTTATTTCAGCCACTTCTCCTATTTTCCTGTTAGAGGGTTTCCTACCTTTCTTGTATATTGAACAGGGCAGGACAGAGAGCTCTTGGTCCAGCTTGGTATGATGCTTTTCCCTGAAGTTGCATCCTGTCTATAGGAGCATAAGGAATTGGAGCACATGGTGAACAAGCAGACACTGACAAAACTAAGTTTTTTTTTTTTTTTTCTGGAAGAAAAGAAAGCTAGGAGAGGATCTCATTCCTGTCTTGAAATATGCAGTGGGTGGTTATAGAGGACACAGAGTCAGAGTTCTCTGTCCTGAGATCCCTGCCAGCCTAAATTGTTCCCTAGCTCTGCAGTACCATTGCATAAATAAATCAGAAGACTTTAAAGGAGTGTTTGCAGTGGGGCTTGGAGTGACTTTTGTAATAGCTTCAAAAACACAGTTTACTTACTATTACCATTCCTTTCTTACTTTCCAGGAATACCTATAACAACTGTAGACCTTTTTTTTTTTCTTCTTCAAAGGTTTGCTAGGAACAGACTTCAAATTATCCGAGGTTCCCTTTCTTATTTATGGCCACTGACTGACCATAAGAAAAACACACTAAGGCACTAGATGTATTTGTTTGAAATACTTGATATTGAAATTCAGACTGTTCTTCAAGCAGAATTCCTAACAAGAAGGATTTGTGACAGGGAGTCTTCAGCAGTTACTTTGAAGAAAAAAAATGTGTGTTTAAGAGAGCTGTGGATCTTCAAAAGAACAACCCCTTCAAAAGGCCCCACCTCACAGATATAAGGGTTTTTTCAAAAGGTAATATATTTACATAAAGTGGAAAGACTTGTGAACTGTATAAGGCAATTACTGCCAGCACTGCTGTTGTAGTGGACAAAATGTCCCTGATTTTCCCTGTTTTTTTCAAAGAAATCCATTATTTCTTTCATGAACATTAAAACTATAGGCCAAATCTCATAGTCCGTACTAAAGAAAATAAAAAAGAGAAAAAAGAAGAAGTGGTTTCACAAATGTCCTGGTGGCCTACTGCACAAAGGAAATGAATAGTGAGGTAAAAGTCAGAAAGAAAACAGGGCTCAAAGTAGGGTCCATATGGAAAGAGAAATCACATTTAAAATACATCCAGTAATCACTGAAGATTTATCACACTGGATTTGAGCAGCTTTGATTTTTTTCACACAACTATTGCTGACATTTACATATCTGTATGTACGTATATATAAATACATAAAATTATATGTACACACACACACAGAACACTTGACACAGCTATCCACAGTAAGAAGTCTATCTAGTCCTTTTTAATAACAACATGTTGAAGGCTGCATGTGCCTTGGTCTACCAAGGTATCACCTGCCTGCGTTAGCTCTCTGTGGTCTCCTGTTGCACATCCCAGATCACTTTTGTGAACATACTGGAATGGCATCCCAAGAAGAGAAGGACAGCAGAGATAAAAAGATAAAAGCAGAAGAGATGAAAGGTGCAGATAAACAGTAGTCTCCGGTTAGACTAAAGTGATCACTGCATCTTACTGCTGTTTTTCCTTTTTCTAAAATAATTCTAAAATGATTTCTAAAAAAATATTCTAAAATGCTTTGTTCTCCTCTGGTTTATACATCAACACATGTACATTCCACATTTGATTTTATTATCTCTGGGCTTAGTCTATGGAAACTTGGTGACAGGGGAGAGAGTTTCTTCATCTCAGCATGCAGGAGAACCCCATAAATCCTCACCAACATGTGTCCATTTTTCTGTACCTCAAGCCCAGCATATGCATGCCATGAAAAGCCAAGGGGCTCTAATTGCAAGTATCTGCAGAATATATTACATTACATGCATAAGAATTTACAGGCATAAGTAAGTTTTACTCATTCGCTGCATGATAACAATAAGTTAGCTCTGAAATATTAGGAAGCTGCAGTGAAATTATTTCCTGTGGACATTTGGATGGTGAGTTCTGGGGATGGTTATGAATCAGTAACTGAAATCAGTTTTCTGTTAACACCTAGATTTTGTAATTTGCATACAGAACAGTAACTGAAAGTAACCCACAAAGAATTTGCAATATTGCGCATGGCACGGAGTTTGTTTCAGGCAGTTTCATTTCACCTGCTCTCTTTAACCTTGGCATATGACTTGAGACAATAGCACAGGCCAGTAATGAAACTGGAGGAAGAGGGGAAGAGGGCAGCACACGGTGCGCCCAGCCCAGGGCCTCTCTGCAGTTCACACCAGCCTTGGGTTTATGGGCAACAAGCTCATCAGATAGTGTCCGGGGAGAGGGCAAGTTCAAACCAAGTCATCCCTTTATTTTTTTTCAATTCTGCAAACTTCAAAACAGCCAGAATCTGCCTAGAGGAAGTCAAAGTTACAGAAAAGTATTTGGTTTCTGAACCTCTTACCGCCAGCTCTCCTCCCACCCTGTAATTCACATACCTCTTGACACAACTTTCTACCCTGTGGAGCCTTGTTAGTTCTTCAGTGTCCTCACTGATGTAATAACAAACATTTCACACGCTGCAGAACTGCAAAAAGAGGAAAGAGGGTCAGAAAAAAGCACCACTACCAAAGATATAACCATGAAATGAAGTCAGTTGCACTGTATCCTTGCAAGGAAGTGACAGTGTCCGAAGTGTAGTGCTTCAAAGGACTCCACAATGCAATAACATATATTTCTGTGGTTTTCTGTTTGTTTTTCCCTGGTGCATGTAGCACATAACATGCCCGATATGAGAAGTGTACCAACCTGCTGCTTTTGGAGTCAGTTTGCACGACACCTGAAGAGTTGCAGAAGAGCAAGGTAAGCTACCTTACACACAGCAAAAGCTGGTGCGTGCCTGCTTGTCTCCCGCTCGCAGCAGCTCAGGAGGAGCAAGCTTTGCCTTTCCTCGCCAGCTCTTCCCTCTCCTTCCCATGTAGGATTCATAAAAAAAAACACAGCTGCAGGAGCGAGCAACAGAGCTGGTGTGTCCTGTCTTGACCCGAGGGTGGTCCTGACCACGGGGCTCTGGGCAGCACTTAGGACATGAAGCCTCCGAGTGTTACGAAACCAAAGCTGCTCTTGTTCCGAAGGCAAGAATGAATAGAGTGGCCCTGAAGAGATAGAAAATATTTTTTTTGAGGTTCTTGGCCCTTTGACATAAGGAAGAAATGAAATGGACAACTGAACATTTTCTGCTTTGTTGTAATATTTTGAATTCTAGGACATGTATCTACAGTCACCTCTGCTGCTAACAAGAGGACATCAGGGTGGCCTGCAAGGAAAAGATTCAGTGGGGCAGGCTGACAAAATAAAGGCTATTGCACCTTGGGTCTTTAGTGATGAATTTCAATGGGTTTAATTTAAGAGGGAACCAATATTGCATAGCTTTTTATCAAGGGTTATCTTATCATAAGCGCAGAGCTTCTTTTCTAATGTAGCTTTTGAGGTTTTTCAAAGCAATGAATTTTGCTTTGAGAGACTTCCAGTGCAGCCTGCACCATGCTCTATGAGAAAAGGATTAATCCATGCTGCTTCTGCTGTCATCCAGAGTGTCAAAAAAGAGCCATGCAAATAGCCACAATGTTCTCAGACAGAAATATCAAGAATAGCTTCGTTTCATAGTAGCCTAATTCCAGATCTTTCTCACTCCCTGTAAAAAAACCTTTCCAGCCATTTATTTCAAAAGTAAATAGGGCACCCACTCAGAGTAACCAAGACAATATCATTAATTTGCCCATAACATCATTTCCAGCTTCTGGAATTGTCATTTGTCAGCTTCTTTCTGACTATGTATTTACTGGAGATAAATTTTCATCCGCCCTACATGTTAATAAAGATACATTTTAATTACAATCCCTATGTAAGAAGTGTGATCCACTTTGCTCTTGTGCTGAGTTTGCACCGAATGCCTCTGCGCAGGTCGACGGGAGGACCAAGGATTCCCAGTCCTACCGTGAGAGCATCCGTGTCCCGATTTAAGTGAGAGTAAGGGACCTCCATGGCGGGCTTGGGATCCTTCTGTTCACAGGGCCTTGCAAAGCACGTGCAAAAATAATGGGTCTAACTTTTTAATCAGCTACCTTGTTTTTCTTCACAGCTCCTGCCATAATAGGTGCATCTTGAAAAATGCTATTCCTAAAATAATACTTCAAACATGATAGCACTGCATTAGAAAAACTGACCGACTGATGGTGCATCATGCCAATGCCCAAAACATTCACCAGAGCTGGCTTTGAGAAAATAATCACATATAATGCTTCAGGTAGCAGGTAACTCCTGACAAAGTAAGGAAAAATGTATCAAGACAACCTTGTGTACATGTCCGTACTAAGCAATGCAGCAAAATTAATTTCTGTATTTCCCAGTAAGAGAAATGTGAACTGTGCTGAGTGAAGACTCCTTGCATGGCAACATTTTTTTTTTACCTTTCATGCTCATGAATTGAGATCATCCAACTTTTTAAGAAAAGTTTAACACCAGAAGTCAGGTTGTACTTAATGTGCTGTAACTGCACTTAGTTTAGCTAGGCTCTGAAATCACTTGTAATTGAGTGAAAGAAAAACAGATTTGATGAGTTCGGACCTTTTTCTGCAGGGATGTAAAAGGGACAAATGCTATACACCAAAGTGCAAATATCTCCAGCAGCAGAATCACTTTCTCTAAAGCAAAACCTAAACAGCATATCAAGGGACTGGCTGAAGAAAAAAATGTTTATTTCTGCACTGAGCCTCGATGAGCAAAGTACTTCCTCCAAGATGAGGAACTCTCTGACATGCAAGACCTGCCCTTCGTGCAGTCGCAGGAGCAGCAAGAGAAACAACCAAAATACCAGAGACATGATGTAAAGTGAGGAATAGGCTACAGTTAATTAATGTTCTTATTTATTTAGTGAAAGAATGCAAGGTCCTAAAAAAAAAAGCAAGCAAACAAAACACTCCAAAAATCCAAAAGGCTCTGAAAGATGAAGAAATAGCACACAGTTTAAATCTCAATGCACAAACACATGTGTATAAGTATACATGTGTACAAGTGCAGGTACATGCGCAGACTACAGATTTCTTGTTTTAGAAACACTGTCTGCAATTCAAAATCAGGGCATATGAAAATAAGGAGGAAAAACTATCACTTTCATAACCGTTATCATTAATGCTGTAAAATGTAGTATTTATAGACAACATCTACTCTGGTTTTAATGAGAGTTTGTCAATATTCAGGTTTTGTGCCTTAGCTTTTCCAAATGTTCATTTGCCTTATGAGGACTAGGAGGATACCTCCCTGCTCGGGTTGTAATATTAATAGTTTCACTAGAAGAAAGGGTTGTTGTTCTTACTCCCTTTACTCATTTTCAGTTAAAACTAGTATTGCTCAAATCTGGAATGAGATGCAATGAGAAATGAAGAAGAAAACTAAGTTTTTGTTAAAGCTCAGCATACTAGTTAAACATCCTTTAAGCCACCTGCAAAGGAAAAACACATAAGTAAAATAACACCGAAAAACAACAGGTTTAGCCCTGCTGAGCTGCAAAGCTGGATAATCATCTTTGTTATGCCTTGGTTATCTCAGTAAATCAAATTCTAGGCAGCATCAAAATGTTATGCTCTACCACATGTAAAAGCTTGCAGGAGAAACAGGAAAAAATAGACCTATCAAGTAATAGAACAATAAATGAAAATTTGCATTAGATGTTCTGGGGGCTTTTTCCCTGCATGTCTTCTGCAGTGCAAGGAACCCAAGCCACCCATCCGAAGCTCAGGAGTTCCCTCAAGTACGAGCTGGGGCACAAATGCGCCGTCCCCGTCCCCTGCCTGCAGCCTTAGCGGGAGAAGCGCCGTCACCTGCGCCAAACCACAGCAAGGAGGGCTCACGGGAAGGGAGGGATTCCAGCGCCTGCAGGGCGCTTCTGCTGGGCTGCCCGGAGCAGGGGGCTCGATGAAAACTCAAGGGATGCTGCAGCTTGGGAGAACGAGATGTGTAAGGTGGCCTGCAAGGCACGCGCAAGACCATGCACCATCTGCATGCAGGCACACGAGTGATACAATTGACACGTCCATAACACCAGCAAAGAAAAACAAATGTCAGCTTTCAAGTGAATGCTGAACTGTGAAATGGGTGCGAGCTGCTGGTTAGCCTGTGTAAGTTAGAATATACTTAACAGGGCTTCCCACTTCCTCTCCCTTCACAGCCCGCCTGCACAAAGGCGGCAGCGAGGCTCAGGTCCTCTTCTGGCACAGGCAGCAATGCTGAAAATCATTGAGAGGATGTGGTAAAACAAGAGGTGTGCTCTGTGTGCAAAGGCTGGGAATATAAATAGCAAATGGCTGTACCGGGAAAGAAAAAAAAAAATAGAAACATTTAACATGAAACGCTGAGAATGGGAAATAATCCAAGGCATCTTTCTGGTCCAATTACCAGAAATTAAACAAGGGAGTTCTAGACTCCAGCATTTTTTTAAGGTATCTGTATGATCACCTGGTTAATGTTAAAAAAAGGAGAGTGAAATTTTTCCTCACTGTTCTGGCAGCTGGAGAGGTTTTTAGGAGCACTGGCTAAACACACAGCTCACGCTGGCTTTCCCCAGATGCTGAGAGCTGCAAGTGCCATTACCCATCTCCAGACAGCGAACACCAAACCCAGGGAAAACCCAGGCTGGCTGGCAGGTCGGTGCTGGGGGTGCTGGGTGCAGGGTAGTGCACGCCGCTGCCGCAGCCGGGGCTGGGCCTGTGCCAGCAGGCCAGCGCAGACGGGCTGCAGTATTTCACTGCGTATTCGGCTTGGCTTACCTCTTGCTTTCCATACCGAGAGCCCTCTGGGTGCAACGGGGGCTGCCGAGGTGCTCTGACAACACCAGTGTCACTGCTGGACAACGGGAACCCACTCCTGCAGGTATAATTACAGCTTTAGCACAAAATTCCTAAGCATTTTGCTTTCAGTACAAGCAAACATCCTTGTTTAATTATGAGGGGACACAACACATGGGAGATGTGAGATGTGTCAACGTAGACACATCCCACACGCAGGGCAGCTCTCAGACCTCAGTGGAAGGAGGCAATGGCTCTGCCTTTACCCTTCGGTATCTTTAAAGCTGGGTTCACCTTAGGTAAGGATCAATCTGAGGAACAACACGTGTTTTTTTTATTTCTTCCCCAGTAAAATAATGAGGACAACCTGGGGCTTGCTCAGAGCCCAGCTGCAGACAGAGGAGAGCGTGTGCTCCACTTCCACCTGCACTAGAAATGCCTAATTTAGAGCATTTCTGCCAGCCGCGCTGCCAAGAGCAGGGAGATCCCTGCAGGGTCTCTCGTCCCTCATCTGACTTCATTTACTGGCTCTGCGGGTTAGTTTGGAGGGAGCGGGACGCGCGGGGGCTGATCCCCTTTCCCATCAGCAGGAAGGGCCAGGAAAGGCCGCGGGCAATTCCGGCGGCCAAGGCAGCGAGATGAAAAGACAACTTGCTGTGAGGGAGAGGGGCTCGTCTTTGAAAAACCTGCTTTTACCCCCCTCCCTCCGCAAATACTTCTCCCCCCTGCCAGTCGTCACCTCAGCTTCTCTCCTCTAATTAAAGGACTCTGGAGCTCGCTCCGACTCGGAGAGGAAGCCGGTGAGCGCAGCACATCTCATTAGCTCGCCTGATGGAGTAGGAGTCCGCGTGGCCAGGCGGTGCCTTAACCCACTTTATTTTAATGAATTATCCACAGAGCGGAGCGCACGGAGGCGCCACGTCGGAAGAGGCTGAGATCACCTGCCGTCACCCTCCGGCCGGCCGGGAAATGAGTCCTAAGCGGCAGCCCCCACACGGAGCTAAGGAAGGGGCGCGAGCACCACCTCAATCCGTGCTCGTCTGCGGAGGGCTGGTGCCTGGCACCTGGCTGCGGCGTCGGGGCGTCGAGCGCGGCGGGAGGGCTCGGAGCTGCTGCCAAGGGGCACGTGGACGGCTCGTATCGAGGCTTCCTTCCAAACACTCTAGCTGCAGGGAAAATTAAAAACTCAGTTCTTTTGATGTCAAAAAAAGACATTGAAATATGTGAAATCTGACAGCTGCAGCTTAGCTGAGCCGCTTAGGAAATACATGCATTTTTGAGCATTGGAAGGATGCTATAATCTGTTCAATGGTGGATTTCTTCCTTAAAAATCATATAATAGATTTTTCTGTGAAATATTACAATTAACAGATTGTAAATATGGACACTTACAGCAACACTAAGATCAGTGTAACCTCGTAGCAACATTGAGAACAGCTCTGAAAATCAAGGCCCATGATCCTTGCTGTTCGGCCTGTGCCCTGAAACTGAACTGCAGCTCAATCTGCCAGCTGTTTGGTGGCATTTCTTGCAGCACAGAGATTTGCCTGACAGGGCCCCTTGTGGCTTAAATCTACTTCTGATCCCTGAGATAAGCCTGACTATTTCTGCTGCTTATTTATTTTTTAAGTAACTATTGCTTTAAGGTGCTAAGCCTGAGTTTTCTGCAGAGCACTTCATGTTTTAACTTTCATTTTCTACTTCTGCTTTCTGTTGCTGGTAAGGGATAATGTAAGATAACTGTATAGCAAATGTATGGAAATGGTAACTGCAGCCCAAAAAAGGAAAAAAGAAAAAAAATAGGTATATCTGAGGTTCAAGTGATCCCTGGTCCTTACACTGCAAGAAGAACTGGCAATACACATGCTTTACTTGTGTCAAGAAGTATTTTAAAAATCTATTTTAATTATGAATCTCGAAGTTTTCCTCCCCTTCTCCTGTGCTTAGAGGCCCCTTTGATGAGGAATATCGTTTTTCCAAGCACTCGCACGAGGTGCGGATCGTTCCCGATGCAGCTCCCCAGACACGCTCTCACTCCAGGACGCCAGATGCTCCCCTGCAGCAGCACTCCCATGTTTCACTATCGTGAGCGCTCGCCTGTGTCCAAGCAGGACCTCGAGCAGCAACCGTGCCTGCCTGGGGCTGGATGTCAGGGCTGCGTCCCACCTAAATTAAACTCCTCAATTAATTAATTGCTAATTGAGATATTTTAAATAAAAATCCCCCATGAATAACTTCGAAAAGTAACAGGAAACAGNGGGGCTGGACGTCAGGGCTGCGTCCCACAGCACTCGTCAACGTGGGGCCGAGGGGCACCTTTCCACACGAGGCACCCCAAGCACCTAAATTAAACTCCTCAATTAATTCATTGCTAATTGAGATATTTTAAATAAAAATCCCCCATGAATAACTTCGAAAAGTAACAGGAAACAGCAGTCTGCAATCAGTTCACTGTATGCAGTCATGACCCCTTGCTGGCCATCTGAGCCTGGTCCTTCACATTCATGGGAAGTTTCATTAAAATAAAATGTCCAGAAACAACACTATTTTTGTTGTCACTTGCTCTGATTAACTAAAATCCACTCCAGCAACAGGACTTTAAAAATATGCATATTTCTCGATGGCACTATAAGCCACTAGAGGTGTTACTGCCTCCTTTCCCCAATGCGCTGATAGACACTTGAGCTCTCAGGTGACCCTGCGGAGGAGACAGTGTCACCTGGAGCCTCCCGGATGTGTTCAATGTCACCTGGAGCCTCCCGGACAGACGAGTTCCTCCTGTCGACGCTGGCCGCAGCGGCCCGGGCGGAGCAGGCTGGAAGCGGCTGCGGAGCCGGGAGCAGAGCGCGCAGAGGAGCCCGGCCGCTCCGTCAAAACCCTCGGAGCTCCGGTCACGCTCCAGGAACCAGCATGACCAGCCAGTCGCAAGGAATCCAGCAGCTGCTGCAGGCAGAGAAACGGGCCAAAGACAAACTGGAAGAAGCCAAAAAAAGTAAGTGTCTGGCCGGGTTTTATTGTATTTTTCTACTGTAAACTCTCTAGAAAAACAAACTCTTGTGTTTCACTTTTTCATGTCTTACACAAAATTTTCAGTGTTATTCCAGCGAAAACTAGCAGTTTACCTTTGAATATAATTTGGTCTTTGAAAAAGTATATTCGAGCAAATGCAGACTTCAGGACAGGGATAATTATTGAAAGTCACAGTCACAAGAATTGCCGCTGCTGTGGTAGGTTGTACCTATGAAACTAGCTTGGCACAGGCAATTAGCAAGTGATTAAATGTTCAGTTTAAAACAAACTCTCATTTGCTGAATCCCTAAATGCCCAAGGTAAAGCATGGCTAAATACACAAGGATAATAAATTAAAACAATTTATCTCAACTATAAGCAAAAAGTAACAAATATAAAAATCAAGGCAATACCAAAAAAGTTCTAGCCAAATCTGCTAGTAGATTAATTAAATAAAATAATTTTCTTAGTAGAGTCCTTCATTATATATTTTTCTTAACTTTTTTTTTTTCCCCCTTGCATTCACCTTCCAGTGATTTAATGCAAACAAATTTGGTGACCATATTCCCCTGAACAAGGCATGAACCACAAGAGTTACTGGACTACATTTGCAGGGGCACATTAATACTGCCTCGCAGAGTGATGGTGATTTAGACAGCAGCAGCAGGGAAACTTGGTCTTGTCCTACGGACCTCACATAAAACACGAGGGTGATGTCATGTGCAGCAAGAGCGCGCCATGAAGAAATATATTTTGTTTTCCAGGGAGAAGTAGAAGCTAAACAAAAATAATTTGTGTAGCCCCCATATCCCTTCTGCACACAAATCAGCATCACGACATACTCATTAATCATTAGCATGATATATTAACTTGTGCAGCGCACATGGAAAAAGGCAGCCTCCCTTCTCCGAGCACCGAGCCACCTGCCCGGCAGCCAGGGGAGGCGTCTTGGTGACACTGCTCTTCCCTTCTCATTCAGGGCAGTGGCAATGTGCTGTTCCCAGGACAAGAAGTGCTCCCTGTGCTTGCTTTGGAGGCTTTTCCGCTTGTTTTTTAATAGACAGTTGTAAAGAAGCTTGGTAAATTCAGAACATCCCAAAAACCAGAGACATAACTATATACGTAAGAGTAAGGGCGGGAGATGAGTGCGTTACTAAATCCAAGCATGAGGTTACAGAGGTATTTCCTCTGCTCTGCACAAAAACTCACTCTTCAGGCATCACCTCGGCCCTAAACAAAGCATTCGCGATTAGCTTTTTATAAAGACAGTATTTTCCAAATCCTTCTGAACCAGAAACCTGAATTAAACCCCTGCCTACAACCAGCAGGACTGCCACTCCAAGGTAAGCAGTATTCAGCAGCTACAGAAAGCCAGGTATCAGCAAATAAAACAGAAATATCACGTTAATATGAGTTCCTTCTCTGTTACTTTTATGGCTAAAGATGTTTTTCTCCTTTAGAAAAAATAAGTAAGCAAAATATATACTCCTGAAAGATATCTAGACAGCAAATACCTGTGAGTAAAGAAGATGGAGCCAGACTCCTCTCAGTTTGCAGTGAGGTCAAGGCAAAGAGCACAAACTGAAATAAAGAAAATCCCGCTTAAGGTAAAGAAAAAAAAATATACCAAGACAATCTATATTATACTCAAAGTTACAAGAGTTTTTCAATGAGCCCACAACAAAAAAGAAAGAAAAAGAGGGAGATTTTGTTTATAGCATTTCTCCTAATTGTGCAAGTTCCATATTAAGAATTTTTGTTGGTGTAATTGCCTCTGCTCCCATATGCCAAACAGACATTATTATATTAGCAGAAGGTTTTCACATCTGTCCTTAACTTCAGTACTTTTCCTAGCAGTGCCACTGAAGCCACCTTACACACCAGCATAGCACAAGCAGCAAGGGACAAGACAAATGGGTCATTTTCTCAGGGCCAAATCTGTTCTGCCAATTGAGAACAACTCCAAGTCTTTTAACCAGAGTTATTCTACGTTTCGATCATCATATAGGACTGAGCAGNAGGCTTTTCAGCTTGTTTTTTAATAGTCTGTTGTAAAGACGCTTGGTAAATTAAGAACACCCCAAAAACCAGAGATATAACTATATACGTAAGAGTAAGGAAGAGAACAACTCCAAGTCTTTTAACCAGAGTTATTCTACGTTTCGATCATCATATAGGACTGAACAGTTTGTCCCGGATTAAATGCAAAAAGCAAAATAAAAAGCAAATACCTGAAATGCAATCAACCACTATATGCAATAAGAGCTGGTTAACTTATGCACAGAGGATTTTGAGACACACACCAGGAACAGGCTGCTTCCCCAGCTCCGAGCCGATCAGCACCAGTTCAGATCAGCAGGTTCTGCTCAGAACCCG
This sequence comes from Crypturellus undulatus, assembly GCA_013389825.1. Taxonomy (NCBI): domain Eukaryota; kingdom Metazoa; phylum Chordata; class Aves; order Tinamiformes; family Tinamidae; genus Crypturellus; species Crypturellus undulatus. Next base: position 52,568 of record VWPW01014804.1, read on the forward strand.
GGAATCTCCTGGTCTTGGTTTCAGGTGAAAACAAGGACCTTGCCTGGGCCCTACCTGTGCGTTCCTTCCCTGTTGGACTGTAAATATGACCCCCTTTGCACAACAAACAGGCTTTGCACAGCACAACTGCACAGATGAGTCAGACGGGTCTATTTACATTGAAATATAAGAGGAATGAAGGGTAAATCATTGGCAGGATGTGACCGGGGCAAGTCATTCTCAAGGAAATGGGATTATCAAAACTACCCTCAAGCAAAATCCATAGTCTTATTCACAGATACATAATATGAAAACTTAGCATGAACACACACAATATTATAAATGAGTAGATGATGGGCCCATTTTTTTCCTAGCATGTTCATATCTCTTTGTAATGCAAAATCCACTTTTATCATGAAAAATCAACAAATAAAATACTATTTATAAGCACGAAACAAAGCAAAAATACTTTGACAAAGTTCCTCCGTAAACTTCACGGTCAATACTCTTTGTCCTGGCTTGCAATATCTTTACTGCATCATTGGCTGATGTACATTATACCTGACACATTATTAATAGCTTTGGGAATGCATGTTGGCAAGGCTGAAACCAGCAAACTGACTAAAAACTAAACAAAACTGCCTGTGGTCCCCTGTTCTCATACCCACTGTACTACTTTGGCTCTTTTTTCCTTAAGCATAACTGAGATCCCAGAAATAAATGGGAATTATCAGAGCTAAGATGGCAATTCCTGAAAAACCTTTTGGGTAAAACAAGGGAAATAAATGTGTGATGAACACCGGATTTAGGAAAATTGGTTTCCTGTAGGTTTTCATGTCTCAGCTTGATTTCTAATGTCAAAATAAAGCTCAGATTAAAGCTTTCAGGAAATCAGGTTAAAAAACAAATATTAACCAAAAAAAAATATTATCTACAAACTTACATCCTTGGCTCTCTCTTGGATAATATCCAGAACTTTCTTACAGTGAAAAAGCTACATATACTTCAGCTGCTTCTATTGCAGAAGACTTTTTGAGAAGATTATTTTTTAACTTCAAAAAAGCATTCCAAATTCCCATTCTGCAGACAATTTAACACTCTCAAAGGCAATGGAAATAGTCCTACTTAGAGAAAAAAATGATTAATTTTTGGCAACTTTATTTGTGTAACATGATTTCCATGAAGAAGCTTAGCCTGGATTATATATTTAAAAACCACATCTTATCTTAGCAAGGCAACCTTTTGGAAAGTAAGATAACTTGGTGCTTAAGCAAATTAGAATGCAACATTTTGAGAAATATTTGGTTTCTGCTATTTTTTTCTTGTAAGGTCTAAAGTATTACCAGTAGCCTCAAAGAGTGAAGGGAGGGACCTAGAGCTAGTTCTCTCCTATCACGGGAATACCCACAACTACAACCTTTCCCTATGCTATCCCTAATAATGTTTCCCGGTGGTTAGGTGAGATCAAAACCTAACGCGGGGCGGAAGGGGCAGGGTCAAGGCAGAGGTGCCCAGTGTGCCCGTTTGTGAAAAACATTCCCACTCTGCACCTTTCTGCACCTCCCTGCTCCGACTCTAGGATAAATGGGATCAGCAAGGCTTGGAAAAGGCAATCCCCTCTGGTACGAGCAAGGCAGCAGACAAGCGGTTCGTAACGGGCTGATTAATTAACTTTGGGGTGCCTCTGGTGAAGCAGCAGGTTAGGCTCTCGTTCCTGCTCAGCTTGATCAGGTGCAGCATATGCCCTATGGCATATGTTGGCAGTTGCTGATTCTGACCGCAGCCTTGTTGAACTCGCAGCAATCCACGCACAGCTTTTCCACTTAATTAAATAGGAAGCAGCAGGTTCCTGCTGTGCCAGTCCTAAAGGCATCGTGGAGAAGTGAAATGGCTGCTGCCCTGTATATGGTACTTAATCCAGCGCACTTTGCAGAACTGCCACATACACATATATACATACACACACACACACTTTTATTTTTTGCTCCGCTAGTTACATTGTCAGGGACAGATGAACTGTTGTTTCCCAGAATCTCATTCTCTTGCATGCATTTTAAATGGATTTATTTATCTATCTGGTGGCCAAGGTATGCAACATATTTACTACAGATGGCCCCCCAGATGGAATTTGAAATTGAAATCCCACTGATTTTGAAATAATTTAATTTGCTATTGAGCTCCAGTTCCTCAGCTGGGGAAATTGGCAGCGTTTCCACAGACCTGCAGCTCTGCTGAAGACGTGCTCTGCAAAAGGCTGATGAGCCCCATTTTTGGGGATGAGGGGAACTTCAAAGCACAGACCTCAGCCTGCTTCTGACTTTTGTTGTCCAGACCGATACTTTTACTTACTGGTCCCCAAGACTTAATACAACCGTGGAAGCTGATGTAATCAGCTCTTTCCATACAAAGGCAAACTTTGCAAAAGACCGTGCTAGCTTTTAAAGAGCCTCTCTGCCCCTTTATACATAGTTACAGCTCCCTGGTGGCACATGGGCTCTCATAAGGGTAATTAGTTGTACAAGGAAGACTTCTCCAGGTGGACTAACAAGGGCCCCAATATGTTGTTGCTTTACACAGCCTCCCCTCAGCTCTCCTCCCAGCCCACAAGCAGCACAGCACTGAGTGAAAGGGCCAGGAATCAGGGCTTGAACAGGAAATGTGTTTATTCAGCATCTCTGCTTCTACTCACCACACCACAGGCACCAGCTTCATTTGGGCCATCCACTGAGCAAATATTTTATCACTGGATCAGGGCTTTCATCCAGGATTTGCTCGAATCACAGATGTATCAAAGCCAACGGTTTATCCTCACAGCACCCAGGTTCACTTTGGTGCCAGCCCAGGGGAAGCTGATCGCTATGTGCCACACGCCATCAGGCTTCGAAGTGCAGCACAAGTGGAACCCATCCAGTGCAGCTGCCTGAGAATAAATGAGAAAGAGCAACACTTGTCTTCTGGTTTAATTGGAGAATTGGAGGATTTCAGAAGAGGTAGTGGGTTTAGCTTTCCTACCTGATTTTTTTTTTAATCTTCCCAAAGTGTTCACATAAGTCAATGATATCAAGCAGGTGGCTACAAACAAACAAACAAATAAAATAAAAGGATACTTCATGCTTCAGACAAAGACACCTTTTTGAGATGCCCAGTTTTCATTGTTGTCCTAACTTAAGTAAGTAAAGGAGTGTTTATTCCAGAGGCCTTGCATCTGTTGAGAGAAGCGAGCAGCCTTCACCTCTGCCACCCTTGAACTTCCAGCTGAGCAGCAGAGAGGCCCATAAAAGAGAGCAGCAGCAGCCCAGGAGTCTCAAATATAACACATCAGCTTTAAAAGCAAGAGGCTGACAGCCCCATCAGTTAGAAGAGGGCTTTGTCCTCAGAAACTGGTGCAGCCAAGTGCTGCCAAGATGCATGGACCCCTACCTGGTTCATATAAAACAGACAGCAAAGATGCGTCACCACCGCACGGGTACGACATATTCAGTACTTGCTCTGGCAAAAATCCTTAAGGACCACATTTCCTTCAAAGCTCTGCTTGCATCTGATATGCAGGAATACCACGGATTGTATGTGCAGTCCCGCAAGGCCTTACACGGGTTTCATTTTACAAACTCTTAGTATTTTACAAAAGACAAAGCAACTATTCCCAACGCACAAAATTAAGCATGTCAACAAGCCTTTTTTAGAAGAAAGCCTAAAATACCACTTAGTAGGTCACCCTCCTATTCCAAACACTCGTACAGTTTTCTACACATTGTCAAAGAATACCTTTGACACCCTTTTTCTTTTATTCACTCACATTTAACAAATGCTAGAGGGGAAAAAAGGTGGGAGAGAAGACAACGAAGTGGGAAGGCTGCAGCTCAGTTCCTTCGTGGTTTAAGATGCATCTTTGCAGCGTTTTGGAAATCTGCCAGCTCTAAATAGAATCCAGTTGGTGTGGGATGAAGGGATTTTGGCAACCAGTCAATACAGCAACTCTTGCAGAATAAAGTCTTTTCCAATCAGTGACAACTAAAATCTGTTATCTGGCTGCTACTATTGCTGAGAAGAAAAGCTAGATATTTACTTAAACACGAAGCTGTGATGAAAGAGAAAAAAACACAGTTGTGTTATGAGACTATGACTAGCTGCAAAAAAAGACTTCTGTTATTATCAAACCAACAAACTTTTGATTTTGATGGGTGCTTTCGCATAGGGAAGCAGAAGGGTGTCTACAAGCGGACTCGAATCAGCGCACGCAACCCACATCACTTGGCCTCTCGTGGCAATTCCCTGCAAATGAAACTGCTACCGACTGGGAAATGCAGAGATTTATCTTCTGGGATAGTAACTCCCTGGTTATTCTGTGTGTCCAGGAAAGGGGAAGAGACTGAAGCAGGCCAAGGAAGAGGCCATGGCAGAGATAGACCACTACCGGCTGCAGAGGGAGAAGGAGTTCAGGAACAAGCAGAACAGCGTAAGTAGGAAACCCCCGTGCCCCGGGCAGCGCCACGTGCTCCCTGTAAAGCAAATCCTTTCTGCGGTGCTGCTCTGGATCTGAGCATCACCCAGATTGCCCAGCTTCTGGGTTGGGCTCACGTGTGTCCTTTGACGGCGCAGGAAAAACACCTTTGCATTTGCTGGCTTTTAATTTCAGACAGACCTCACTTTCCTCTTGAAAACGGAAGTAGAAATAAGGTTGATGTTTTGGTAGAAACAAAGATTCAGAATCTTTCTTCTGATTTCTGCTCTGCTTTTGCTGCAGCTTTGATAACCCAAAATCATCCAAATTTGGGGAGTTTTCACTACACTTGCAAAGTAAAAATGGTCAGGCTGACATTTTCAGACCTGAAACGTAGCTCATTTTATGTACTTACACTATCCTGCTGTTTTTTCTAGCATTTTCATGAAGGTTCATCACAAACTGCTCTTTTTTTCCCCCACCTGTGACGTTCCTTTTCCATTTTTTGTTCCTATTTTTCTCCTTGCTTGTATTATGCAAAGCCAAGGGAAACTACATCTGCAAAAGCAGCAGTAAAACAAAATAACCAAAGAGGTCAAACAGAAACTGCTTTACAAAACTGTGTTTTCAGCCACAGTTCCTATAAAACAACTTCCAGCAGAGATCATAGGCCTTAGGAACATATATATATGCAAAGTCCTTAGGTAGGAAAACCAGCCCCCAGACACAATGTCACACAGCAAGACCTGTGAATTTGTCTCGTACAGACAAGTTCGGGTCATTACCAATGCTAAAATAAAGTAAAAACACCTCTAAAATGTGCTTACTTGTTCAGTTCAGGCATATGCTATGGTTTATGGCCCTAAACAGCTGAGGAGAAAAAAATTGTTTGCGTGCCATGGTGTAAACTCCATTTTTTTCCCTCCCAGGCAAAATAAGGGCTTCAGGAAAAGGCCACTGCCTGTTGCCCAAACACCTTACACAGGAAGATCACTTATTGCTCCCCAAAAACAGCCTGTGGCACAAGCCTGTTGCAGCCCTGCTCCCACCTCATGCATTGTTCACAGTAGTCCCGAATGAGTGGCAACAGCAAGAAAAGATGATATTTAATTTGAGTGACAANGAGAAAAAATTGTTTGTGTGCCATGGTGTAAACTCCAGTTTTCTCCTCCCAGACAAAATAAGGGCTGCAGGAAAAGGCCATTGCCTGTTGCCCAAACACCTTACACAGGAAGATCACTTATTGCTCCCCAAAAACAGCCTGTGGCACAAGCCTGTTGCAGCCCTGCTCCCACCTCATGCATTGTTCACAGTAGTCCCGAATGAGTGGCAACAGCAAGAAAAGATGATATTTAATTTGAGTGACAATTAGCAAAATAAGTTCTGCATGTTTTGAAAACACAAGCCCAGAGCTAGAGGTAATTTTGCTAGTGGTTGTGGGGTCAACACCCAGATTTGGAGATCACTGCTCTTTGGAGAGGTCAAGCTCATTCTCAACGAGCCAGGGTAAAGATGGCATAAAACCAGTATGGACCTGAGAGAGAATAGGCCCTCGGGGTCAGTACAAATCACGGACCGAGGAGGGCATTTCCTCAGATTTTGACAGGAGCAAGATCTAAACATTCAGAAGCAGAAAAGCAGAAAGAAGAAAAGTACATAGAAGTGTAAAAATTGACTACCTCAAATTACTGTATTAGCATGAGTCATGCAAGCAGTTTCCCAATCAGCAGAATCTCTTATTTTAAATTATAATGCTTTTCTTGAATTTTTGCAGAAGTACTTAGTAGCTGGATAACACATAATTATCTGGGAACGCTAGAAAGTTATTTTCCCAGGTGGAATAACTCAGCTCCATAAATAAGGTCTAAACTGTACAATCCTTTCCCCATGAGGCCCTCCTGACTTGTCTAAAAGCTAATAGAAAATGCAAACTAAAAATAGGTTCCACTCAAAGCTATAGTCGTTTCCCAGCATTTACAGGGGGGTGGCTGTCCCCAATTTCCTCCAAATCAGAAATTGTTTTACATCAGGGTTATGGACAGACATCTTACTACATTGTCAGGTACAGACAAACAGCATTTCAGCAGCGCTTTATGCAAAAGACTTCAGCCTCCTTTCCTTCTTCTAAGGACTATACTGAAGTAAAAAAAAAAATCGCATAAAAAATAAAGCTACTGACTTTCCCCTTTGTTTCTGGTGATGATCTAGGTACTTGCTACCTGGATGTAATCTGCCCACTAGCTTCAACTGGTTGTCCACCCGAGGGGCAGAAACAAGCAGAATGTGCTATTTATTCCTCTCTTACTCCATCAGTGTACAGAACAGTCTCCTGTTGTGCCTCACACAACTTTTGAGCTAGAAATAAAATTTTATCTCCAATCAGATGGACTTCTCCAACAGGAGGAATTCAGAGGATGTTGGGACAGTGGAGACAGGGGACCAAAGTCCTGGATTTGGAATATGTGCATCTTCTTGTACATAATCTTGCTGAAACATTCAACTAGGCTCAAGTCAATTGAATTCTAAGTGAATGTCATGGTATTAACATGCCAGAAGCTGTCTGGTGTTTTGCCAGATAAGAAAATGTAAGATTAAAAGACCTTGTCTGAGGTCTGTGAAACCTTCAGACATCCCTAACTACTGCATTTTCAGGAAGGCTTTCCTATGTTTTGCTCCATAGACGTGTTCATGTTCATTCTCAGCGAGGCCAAAGGAAGCATAGCAGGGAGAGAGTTTAGTTGACTAGTCATTAAAATAAAACAAATTATAGTGATTGGTATAAAAGAGAAAGTGTGTAAAATGTTGTTCCCACAAGGAGCTGGGAAACTTGCATTACACAGGGAGATTCCAGTGCTAGTGAGCATGTGGAAGAGCTCTCTCTAATCCTGTTTATTATGCAAGTGGTTTAATCTAGCTTGTACCCTTACCGTTCAAAAGGGCTGTGAAGTTCCTACATAATGTTTATACTGGACGATAAAGAGAAATTCTTAGAGGCAACTTCAGGTACGTCGAGCACAGAGTCACACGGAAGCCTTTATTTTGCTCAGAGGACTTCTGCTTTGCAGGCAATGGGCTCCCAAGGCAACCTCTCTGCTAAAATAGAAGAGCAAACAACAGAAACGATCCGAAACCTCACTGGCAGCTACCACAAGAACATGGAGGGCATGATGAAAAAGCTTTTGAACACGATATGTGACATCAGTCCTGAAATCCACCCGAACTTCAGATACGAAGTTTAAGATCCACTGATGTGCTGGGCAAGGGTGTTTGTAAGCAGCAGCCTCTTTTCTTGATGTCACCAATGTTTCCTCCTTTATTGTTGCTGCACATGTGACAGAGGAGAGCACTAAAGCTTGTAGTTCCTCACTGATTTTTGATTATGCAAAAAAATCTCCAAGTATTTGCTCAACAACAGCAGAATAAATGATTATTGACACCAAGAGCTTTCTAGTACTTTCATTATTTCTTTTCTGTGTAAAATGATCTCTAGGAGATGTGGTGCATGAAATCGGCCCATCCCAATCTTTAGTGTATTTAAAGGCATGTGAAAGAAAAAATACAAAAAATAAAAAACAGAACATTTCTGTTTGGGATGCATCAAGTAATCAGTTTGGAGAGTGCACAGGAACTCTGTAGCTTTGGATCAAACAGAATAGACAAAACATATCTGCAGTTTTTGTATGATAATTTAAAGCAAATCTAGCTAACTTGTACAGATTTACATGCAAAAGCCATACTCCAAGTACTGCCCTGTTGTATGAATACATCACAAGCTTGAGAAGGCCCTTTGAAGTCTAAAAATTAGAACAGAAGCAATCGTTATTTATGAAATTCTCAGTTTAAGGCATGCAGTAGCACATTTATCATTATCTGCATATACAGTTACACTGAAAGTACAGGAATCCACGAGATTGATTCATCCACAGAGATGAAGAATAAATTCTATGCTCTAGATGAAGCATAGAACTTTCCATTAATTAACTACTGTAGAGATTGGAAAACAAGTTTTGGGGAATCAGAATCAACTTTAGCCAATTCCACTAATTGTGATGTTAGCTGAAATTGGATTCCATTCCTGGTACATAGTTGCAGCAATTAAATTCTTCATATTAAAATATTTTTGGAAGATTATCAGTGCAACATAAGTCGCTCTAGCAAACGATCACACGTAGAATATAAATGCATGGGTGAAGCTTTTTATGGAGCAAAACATTTCCTTTCCTCCCCTAAAATGTTGCATAGTTCCAGGGGCCATGAGCAATGTCTCCCCATACAATGGGATGAGATGACCTACCCCTGTGGAGCACTGGCATTACAGTGGGAAGGGTGAGATCGGGTTGGCACAAGGTATGGTCACCCAAGACGTGAGCAGCTCTTCATTGCACTAAGGCTTGGTGAAGCAAAAAGCCCTGCCTGGCTCACCTGAGCTTCTGGTGTGAGACAGACAGGCACGATTTTGTGGATAGCAATGGGTCAGCAGCTAAGCAGATGGTGAGTTCATCATCTAGGTGATGGGGGAATCAGTTATCTTAACCTTTAGAGGAGGTAACCACTGCCTTTGCATCTGCACCCGACCAGCAAAGCACTCCTGCATTTCCTCATGTCACCTCCTCAGAGAGCGGCAGCTGCCGTCTCAACCAGGCAAGGATTTGGGGACAACTGCAGCAGTTTTGATCCCACCATACCGTGGGAACCCACCACAGTCCTGCACTGATAAATTACGCTCTTATTCGCATAAGCAGTGCACACACTTCAGCATGATTTTCTCCAGCTCTCCTCACAAGCGGAGGAAATGTCTGTTACACAATACACAAGTGCAATATATTCCTGCCGAGTTCACGGTGCCCTGTCCTTTACAGATCTGATTATTCCTCATTTTATGGTAGTATAAGGCACTTCAAGCGCTGAGTCTTCCCCAAGGAATGTTACCGCTTGTTAGAAGTACATGACCCAACCAGCATTACAACAAAACACTTGGAAAATGTTACATCGGAGTCCTGTTAATGCACTCTATTGCACTTACAGGACATGACTGCATGTGGAAAATCTGATGACTTGCAAGCTTATTAGCGTACTGAGGTCCCTGGTCGCTGTTATGAAAGATATGCCACGACTGAGTTACCTGACCCAGGGTGATTCCTCAAAGTCCCTTTTGCACCAAACATTTGATTTATTTACAGGCAAATCAGACTCAAACGTACTACCAGATTTCCACATCACTTTTGGAAACAGAGGCATTTTGACTCATGTGCTGCCTCAGAAAATGTTCACTTGGTTAAAAATAAGCTTTCCATGAAATACCATGCCAGAAAAAATGATCTCACTACTTAGCATTAAATAGTCATTGCTTTAAAATGCATAGTATTCACAATTTCATTCACTTATAACAAAACAATGATAACACAAACACTATATTAACACAAATCAGCATAGCCTAATTTATAACTGATCCTCATCCCATTCTTATAAATGTAATTTAACCACACATGCTTCACTTGGGTTCAGAAATAGCATTTTGTGGTCATGCTCTTTCCACTCAAACTTAACTAGGGAAAATATTCTAAATACATGGGCCAGCCCACAGATGGCAGCAGGATTATTCCTACCTTAAAATTAAGCAGAGGGGCAGTGCAGTGAGCTCGGGGGCACGGAGCACAAGCGGGAACACCGGGAAGCGCCGGCTGCTCGTGGGACGCTGCAGGTTGTCACCTCGTCCCCGTGATGGCCCCGCGCTCAGGGTCACAGCCGGTGGGTGCTCTCCCCTGGGAGCCGCAGTCACCTCCGCAGTTACTGTATGCCCTATTTTAAACAGACTTTATGCCCTGGCGCCCTGTGCAGGAGGGAGATGTGTTTTACTTCCCCACTCATGTTTTTCCAGCTGTTAGTAGCAGTGAAGAATGCTTAATAAATAATTTTGCCCTGGATCAGATTAACACCTCCTAGTAACATATCTTCCAAAATTAGTTTCAAGGGAAAAAAACAACAAAAACAAACAAACAAAAATAAAACAACAAAAACAAGCAAACAAAAATAAACCCCACAGCATTGTTTCCTACTGACACTGAACTGCTCTGTCTGCACGTGCGATGGGAAGTGCTGCCCACGGCACAGGCTGCCAAGCCTCTTTAGAGTCTGTTCCCTAATAATATTTCCATTAGTCATTAAGCTGTGGCCTCAGTAAATCAACATTCAGCACTTTTCTCTTTTGTTTTGATTTTGTTTATCTAAAACAACTATTGTGAGGGAAGCGTGACTGCCGACTGCCGTGACTCAGCGCAGGTCAAGTGACAGCCCGGAGATGCCGTCAACTCAGTTTTGGGTTAATTTCTTAGCTCGGCACCAGCACCTACCTTGGGCAGTTGCTATGTTGGGTTCTTCCATAATCTGCCAGCACTTTTGCTGATCTTTTCTATAATTTCTTCTGTCTGAAACCAGATTCAGTAAGAAAAACACCTTGTCATGTATGTCACGGTACCAGAATAAAGATGATGGGCACAGTCACTGTTTTCCAGGGCTGTATGTGGGTGCTCTGACTCCCAAAATAGCATGTTGGCAGTGAAACAGGCTGTAGAGCTGAAAATTAAAGAGAATTTCAAGACAAGAGTGTGCCTCAATAAATCAACATTTTCTGAGAAAGTTTTATTTCCATGAGAATTTCTTCCACCAGCTCAAGAATCAAGTTGCAATTCCATATTATTTTCAACAAGATTCAGCTTTAGAAGCAGAAATTATTCTAAAATACACTGCAACACTCCTGGAACAGTGACTGTTGAGACTGAATAAATCACCTAGTGACATTCCAATGTAGCGTGGGAATTCCTCACAGCACTGATCTATATAGAAATTCACTAATTCCACAATACAGTAAAATGCTTTAAAAAATATGGTGTGCCTCACTTGTTTGCGATGGGTCTTGTTCAAGCACCAGGACCAATATTTATATTCTTTCATGCTTAAGAAAGATGTCATAGTCGGAAGAAAATCTGTTCTACATAGAGGCATGTGGACTTGTCGGCAAACACCAAGCACAGTCATATATGCTAATATGTTATTAATTTAATTGCTTGGGGGACAGTCAACTCAAGTCCATGCTATGTTTCCGTATGGAAATATCTTTCCTTACCTTGCAGTAGGGAGCACTCCTACTCGCACGCGGCACCCCACAAAACCAGAACCGCAGCATTTGGCTCAATTTGAGGTCTCCTCCCTGACATCAGATGGCAAAAGAAAAGATCAGACACGTTAGTTAAGGCAGCAGGCAATTAAAACTCCAAGCAGTAACAAAACTGTATGGCACTGTTAATAGCTGAGATCCAGGCATGAAGTTTAGTGAGCCTCTTTGCTTTCGCACCCCCTGGCACTTGTTCCACGTCCTTCAGTTGCTCCTTTGCCTTGTAAACACTAGGTCTGGGAAAGGGAAGGCGGGTTGGAGGGGGGGGCACGGCCGGGTTGTGTTATCCTGCCTCCCTCCCGCTTTGCTGCTCACGAGGGGCTGGGGTCTCCCAGCACCAACAGCGACCAAGTTCAGGTGTCCATAACCGTTAAATCGGCACCAGAGCGGCTGCAAACATGTGGGGAGAGAAAAGGGTTCGTGCAGGAGCATCTGCACGCGAGGGACAGCGCGGGCAGCTCCGCGTGCCGTGAGCCGGCTGGGCGAGGATGGAGCACCCTGGCATCATCCCAGTTCCAAGGAACGCAAACGCAGCGCAAGCGGCTTTCATCAAGCACTCACATCTCCTTGGGGCTTCTTCCAGTAAATCTGCGAGACCGAGAAGTTTTATTTTTCTTAACTCACACAGGGAAACTGTGACAACTATGAGAGACTTGAGATCCCCTCTCTGTAACCCTAGATGTTGCATTCACCTCCCTCTCACAGGATCCATGTGGAAACTGAGCATCTATCACACCAGGAGGGTAGAGATGCCAGGAGGGTATATATATTCTGCATCATATTTCATTCTTCAAATGCTAGAAATCTTAACTGACACCTTCTGAAATTCACTAACAAATTTGAAAATATCCTCAAAATTATTTTGCTTTTTGGCACAGAAACCTGCCTCTGGCACTCTTGTCTAGCAGAGCTTACTTTTATTCTGCACTTTGTACTTGAAACTGCTTTTCAAAGTGGGAGGAAAACTAGAAGACAGCTTTCTCTCTCACCTTGTTTTCTCACTGTTGCTTCTTCATGCTTCCCCATCTTCACGCTTTTTTCTAGACTGCTCCCTTTTTCCATCAGGACTTCCTTGTAGACAGTTTCATTGCATCATTTTCCTCCTCCAAACTCTACCCGAGAAGCTTGCTTTTGCCATAAACTCCAACAAAAGGAGATGATAGCCATAAAATAGACTGTTATGAAACTTCTGACTATCTTATTGCCCAATAATGTCTCAATAATTTCTATTTTCTCCTGGGAGTACATCCCTACTTGTCTGCAGCCTGTTGGCTCTACCACATCCTTCAAGCTCCTGGAGAGGGGAACCATCATCTTCTCCCACCTCAACCCCACGTCCCACCCTCAGAGCAGTCTGTGACCAAGGTGCCCAGGTGCCACCAAGTACAAATAATCACTGTTAATAACAGAGTTTGTGGCTCTGGGGTGCTGAGCACTGTGCAAATGGAAGAACATTCCTGCCTCAAGATGTTTTGCAGATGAATACAACACTTATAAGGAGTTTTCTAGAGTGTAACCCACTATTGCACATGTCAAGCTGAATTTCCTGAAGTATCATGCAGCAATTCCTACACGGCTGTAGCAAAAGGCTTACAGTTCGAGCACAACATTTACTAAACTCAGTCTGGATGGCAAATGGGGACAAGCTCAGCCAGACAATTAGTCTTTTCAGATCTAGAAGTAGTAGGTAACACTGNTACACGGCTATAGCAAAAGGCTTACAGTTCGAGCACATTTACTAAACTCAGTCTGGACGGCAAATGGGGACAAGCTCAGCCAGACAATTAGTCTTTTCAGATCTAGAAGTAGTAGGTAACACTGACCTGCCCTTCTTAGGTTGGGTAGTAGAGCAAGAATATTCCTCGTGTTTATCCCCTAGGTAGAATAAAAAGGACGCACCATAAATCAAAGCTCTCGGTGCATTGTTTCTACTGAAACTGCTTCGTTGAACTGGTCTGACCTGAATTCTAAACAACCACCCTCCAACCTCCAGCCCTCCTTCACCTGAACAGGGGCCGCCCCTCCGTAGCGCAGCTCGAGGCAGGTCCCAGCTGCCCCGCGGTGTCCCCGGCCGCCGCGCAGAGCTGGTCCTCGCCGTCCGGAGGTGGCACCAGCAGGGCCCCTGCCGGGTGGCCCTGTCCACAGCGCCCGACCACAGCGTGGCCGTCCCCGGGCCAGCGGCCGCAGACCCGGCTGCCGGGATACAGAAAAAGGAAGGGTCTTCTGCCTTGCACGACTGCTGCCTAACCTTACTAAAATAACTATATATACAATAATTAGGTGATGGATGGAAATAATAGGTATTGCTCTAGTTCTGACCTCTTTTTTCTTTTTTTTATTTCTTTTTTTTTTTTTTTTGGACTTGCTGTTTCAAGAGAAAATGATCCAAGGGCCTCTAGTTCTGACCTTTATCAAATATTCCTGAGTTGTGCAGCTCAGCTTCTCTCATCTTGCTTTGACTCCTCTTCAGTGACCCCCCTTACAGGCTTCCCAATTACCTCAATATTCACAGTATTCCCTACAGCAGCAGTACATGGAGCACTATTATCTTTTATCTATTTTATCTATTAACCTGAGGAGCATCGGCAAGCTATTACGGGCAATCATTGCACTTGCAGAAAAAGGACAAAAAAGAAGTTGTGCTTTAAAGTGCATGTGGAAATTGTTTGCCGTTTAGGTTACATTTTGCATTTTCTTTCCAAAGAAAAAGAATCACATATTGCAGAAGGAGAGCCAGTTTATCTCAATTAAGCCTCTTGGACGTTTTGCATTCAGTGAAGAGCTCATATTTTTTAAAGCTGTTTCTACTTGCTTGTATTTTTCCATACACTTTCTGTTGCTCCCTCCGCGTGGAGAGAGCCCTGTCCAGTGGAAAGAGCCATGAGGGATTCAAGAGCTGCTGGATGATCCNGTTTTTCCGTACACTTTCTGTCGCTCGCCCCTCGCAGAGAGCCCTGTCCAGGGGAAAGAGCCACGAGGGATTCAAGAGCTGCTGGATGATCCACTCCAGCCCCGTCCCGTTCTCCAGGTTGGCTGCGGCTCCGCAGGCTGGTGACGCTGCTCGTCCGCCCGCGGCTGCACGAGCGACACGGCGGCAGGAGGGCGAGAGGCAGCACGGGAGCAGCCGCTCGCTAGAGCCACGGGAGACAGCAACAGGGACCGGGAAAACCAGCAAGTTACACACAGCAAGTTACTTACTTATGTTCTAACCCGCACAGTCAGGGCTTTTCCAGAACTGAAACTGAGGATTCTCACGCATGGAGGCAGCTGCGATGGATCTTCCCCATCCCTGGTGATTTCTTTGGTTGGTTTGGTTACATTTTGTTGTTGTTGTTTGTCTGTTAATTGCCAATTTAGCCACGTGATGAGAATTTGATTGGGTGATAGTTCTGATTTCAGATGGAAGGGAAAGTTGCATCTTTATGAAACACCCAAACGCAAAACAGTTTGGGTCTGTTTCTTTGTTTGCTGGTTTTCAGTATTTTTATATAAGGAAAGAAAAAAAAAAAAAGAAAAAGGAAATAAAAAATTCCAAAAGCTCAAACAAGCTTTGGAAAAAATATTTCCTACTGGAGTGATGAAGCAGCATCGATATCTCTAGTCCTAGGGAGAAGGATGAATTTGGGTCCTCAGCTCTCTCCAGAAATGGGAACCAGAGGGGCCGAGCTCTTCTCAGGGCAAAACTAGCATTTGACGTTTCCCGTGTTTTAAGCTGTTTAATCACATAAGCAACCTCATATTTTACTCTTCCAGCCTAGCACTGAGCACTAATTCCATCTCTGATCACAAGATGGCACCATGAATTCATCAAACTCATGAGACCTGTGAGAGGTAGAGATTTATCCCTGCAAAAGGAGTGAAAAGAAAAAAAAAGAAAAAAGAAAAAGAAACAACAGACAAAGTATACACCAAATTTGACACATATAAATCAGAAATTAAATCCAGAAGCTGTAACCTTCTTCCCCCTCCCCTAAGGAAAAAAAAAACCTGTGGGACAAGCTGCATTACACACTAAGGCACAAAGAGCAGCTGTACCTGAAGTGTCCCCAGCCCTGCCACTGACCTACATAGTCTCACAGCTTGCTCCAAGTAAAGTTTGAGAGAGTCCTTTCCTCTCGTCATCCCCGCAAAAGAACTGCTGCCTTAAATAGGGGCTCTCGGTACTCTTACATGTGAGGAGGGAGTGTGAAAATCTTGTCTGTCCATCTGTTCCTTAAAGGTTCCTTTCTTTTGCTTCATGTTAGAATTTCTCCTCAATCTTCTTCAGTAGCACAAATCACAGAAGTGACATTTATAGGTTAAGTAAATACTCTGCGTGTGACATCATCTAAGTACAATAACAGGCACGGCTGGGTTGTCTACCTGTAGCTGTAACCATAGGCTTCAAGCTCCATTTATCTTATTCTCAATGAGTGGTAATTAAAATCCACGGTGGCAGAAGTGCCGCGCTGAGCAGGAATAGCTCTACCATATGAAGCCCATAAATTCTGTCCACAGAAAAGAGTTCAGTGAACATTTTTTGCTTCCAACCACAGCACAGAAGTGAAAAAGGTGACTTTTCAAACGTAGGGAGGAAGAAGGCAAAGCAGTGAAGAGAAGCCTACCCGGGATGCCACGGAGGCACCTCTTCTCTGGCCCCAGCAAGGGGTTGCTGCATGCTTATTTCTGCCACCGTGGGGTCGGTATATTGGGTTGCTGCAAAGCCAGTTTCCTTCTTGGCTGTTTCCTACCAGTTTGCCAGGCCACGGACAGCTCAGGGACTGCCAGTAGCTGTGTTGCAGCAGCACTTGGATCAGGCAGGAGCAGGGCCAGCC